>JARDWD010000830.1:0-86214 GCA_029034505.1 Ornithoptera priamus
CAACAAGCGAGTAACAAGAAGAAGCAAGAAGCGGCGGTGATGGATTCGACAACTCTGGCGGTGGAGGCGGAGGTGGCGGCGGTGGAAGCGGCGGTGATGGATTCGACAACTCTGGCGGTGGAGGCGGAGGTGGCGGCGGTGGAGGCGGCGGTGATGGATTCGACAACTCTGGCGGTGGAGGCGGAGGTGGCGGCGGTGCAAGCGGCGGTGATGGATTCGACAACTCTGGCGGTGGAGGCGGAGGTGGCGGCGGTGGAAGCGGCGGTGATGGATTCGACAACTCTGGCGGTGGAGGCGGAGGTGGCGGCGGTGCAAGCGGCGGTGATGGATTCGACAACTCTGGCGGTGGAGGCGGAGGTGGCGGCGGTGGAAGCGGCGGTGATGGATTCGACAACTCTGGCGGTGGAGGCGGAGGTGGCGGCGGTGCAAGCGGCGGTGATGGATTCGACAACTCTGGCGGTGGAGGCGGAGGTGGCGGCGGTGCAAGCGGCGGTGATGGATTCGACAACTCTGGCGGTGGAGGCGGAGGTGGCGGCGGTGCAAGCGGCGGTGATGGATTCGACAACTCTGGCGGTGGAGGCGGAGGTGGCGGCGGTGGAAGCGGCGGTGATGGATTCGACAACTCTGGCGGTGGAGGCGGAGGTGGCGGCGGTGGAAGCGGCGGTGATGGATTCGACAACTCTGGCGGTGGAGGCGGAGGTGGCGGCGGTGGAAGCGGCGGTGATGGATTCGACAACTCTGGCGGTGGAGGCGGAGGTGGCGGCGGTGGAAGCGGCGGTGATGGATTCGACAACTCTGGCGGTGGAGGCGGAGGTGGCGGCGGTGGAAGCGGCAGTGATGGATTCGACCTATTGGTTTACCGACCCGCATGTATAGCTCCATTATAAAGTCTATCTGCTGTCTGCTGCGAAGAGCTGCTTCGTCATCAACCGCCCCATGGTCACTTAATACTGTGTGAACTATATATTTTACATAATACAAGGGTATAACTGTTAATCCGTTGTATATATACAAAAATGGCGGTAGCGTTTTGCCGCCAATATTATACAAACGGTGTCTCGTCAAAAAGAATTTTTATTTATATTTCATACAAATTGCCTATTTATTATTTTTTTAAATTAAATAAAATAAACCGACTTTAAAATATTCTGTAATAAATACGTCGTTAGCAGCAAAATAAATATTTTTTTTTTTACAATAATAAACCATTTTGCTGTAATAAATTTCATAACTATAACGAAAATATTGTAATTTTTATAATATTTCAAATAAAGAATGACAAAAATTGTTTTGTTTTTTTTCCTACCACAACTTACGGCCAGCTCGAGGTGCGCCATGCTAATCATCAAACGAAGCTCTAGTTTTCAACCACCCGCATAGGGCCAGCGTGGTGGGAAATGGCCCAAGTCTCCCCATATGAACCCTTACCAAGGAGGGCTCATAGTACTCGGACGTATCGTCATGCTGACGTTGGCAAGGCGTTGAAAACAGCAGGATGGATCTATGAGATCTTTGTGGGTGGCGTACGTCCAGCAGTGGACATCTGTCGGCTGTGGCTGGTGATTAATGATTCCATTGTTCGAATTTTAAAATTAAAAAAGAATCAAATTCTAGGAGCAGGAAAATGATAGATTGATTAATCACCTTTGGAAGAAAGTCAAAATCATTACATAAAGTACTTCCTCTGCCTTTGAATACCAGCACCATGACCTTCAGATATATATATATATATGGGTTGGGTTGTTGTTTGGGTAGGCAGTGACCACCTCTCCCCACTTGCTACAATTCTGGCACACCTCTCCCGCTTCCTCCACTTCCATGAGCGTCATATATATATATATATATATATATATATATACAATCTAAAACCGACAATTTTTTTTTTCTATACGCGATGAAACAAGCGGGGTGTTCACCTGATAGTAAGTGATACGCTTGCCCATAACAATGTGGCGCTAGTTGAGGTAGTA
Source organism: Ornithoptera priamus (assembly GCA_029034505.1). Classification (NCBI taxonomy): domain Eukaryota; kingdom Metazoa; phylum Arthropoda; class Insecta; order Lepidoptera; family Papilionidae; genus Ornithoptera; species Ornithoptera priamus. Next base: position 1,971 of record JARDWD010000830.1, read on the forward strand.
TACACTGCACCACACTGTCATCGTCATGGTAGGACATCAGATGTTGAGTCTCGTTACCTTAGTAATTACGCTAGCTACAGCGTCCTTCCGTCTGGAACACAGTAATGTTTGCAAAGTATTGTTTATCGGCTGCAGTAGGAGCTCTAGTGGTACCTACCTACACGATCTCTGACAACGGGGACACTACTACCAGTATGATCTATTGCTCCTTCAAACCGGATCACGGTAATGTCTGTGCAGTGCTGTGTGTCGGCTGCAATAGGCGCTGCGGTGGTACCTAGACGGTCTCCGGCAACAGAGACACTACCACCAGTGATAGTTATATGTCCTTCAAACCGGATCACAGCAATGTCCGCACAGTACTGTGTGTCGGCTGCAATAGGCGCTGCGGCGGTACCTAGACGGTCTCCGGCGACAGAGACACTACCACCAGTGATAGCTATAGGTCCTTCAAACCGGATCACTGCAATGTCCGCACAGTACTGTGTGTCGGCTGCAATAGGCGCTGCGGCGGTACCTAGACGGTCTCCGGCGACAGAGACACTACCACCAGTGATAGCTATAGGTCCTTCAAACCGGATCACAGCAATGTCCGCACAGTACTGTGTGTCGGCTGCAATAGGCGCTGCGGTGGTACCTAGACGGTCTCCGGCAACAGAGACACTACCACCAGTGATAGTTATAGGTCCTTCAAACCGGATCACAGCAATGTCCGCACAGTACTGTGTGTCGGCTGCAACAGGCGCTGCGGTGGTACCTAGACGGTCTCCGGCGACAGAGACACTACCTCCAGTGATAGCTATAGGTCCTTCAAACCGGATCACAGCAATGTCCGCACAGTACTGTGTGTCGGCTGCAATAGGCGCTGCGGTGGTACCTAGACGGTCTCCGGCAACAGAGACACTACCACCAGTGATAGTTATAGGTCCTTCAAACCGGATCACAGCAATGTCCGCACAGTACCGTGTGTCGGCTGCAACAGGCGCTGCGGTGGTACCTAGACGGTCTCCGGCAACAGAGACACTACCACCAGTGATAGTTATAGGTCCTTCAAACCGGATCACAGCAATGTCCGCACAGTACCGTGTGTCGGCTGCAACAGGCGCTGCGGTGGTACCTAGACGGTCTCCGGCAACAGAGACACTACCACCAGTGATAGTTATAGGTCCTTCAAACCGGATCACAGCAATGTCCGCACAGTACTGTGTGTCGGCTGCAACAGGCGCTGCGGTGGTACCTAGACGGTCTCCGGCAACAGAGACACTACCACCAGTAATTACTGCGTATTGCGCATATGTCTACAGTGACGAATAAAATGAGTTGTGACACAACCCTACCTAGCGCCATATTGTTATAGACCGGCGTATCACTTGCATCGTCGTATAAAAATAATTAAATGACTACGGCACTATGTCCATTTATTATCGTCATTAAACTATTTAAAAGAAATAACTATGTATATATCATTATTTATATATATATATATATATGTGTATATATATATATATATGTGTATATATATATATGTATATATTCCTCTCAATAGTTAAATATTCGTAGAGTTAGATGTGTCTGTAGCCATTGTTGCGTTGACACTAACTACTTTGTCTGGTTGTATCGTGATCGCATTTTTCTCAGATACTTTCCCTTCTACAACAGCATCCTCTTCAACAATGGCAACGGTAACCGTTTCCGGTTGCGGCGTACTAAAGTTTCGGGTTCCGTATGATGTAACCGCAGCTGTCGTGCCGTTTGTTTGATTTAAATTTATCTCATTGGAATCTATCACCGCTCTGAATGTGAGATTGTGGACGTCTAACTCTTTGAGAGACACTTCCGTCGTTTGCGTCACAGCCTGTTTAGTCTCCGTCGTTGTATCGTTTCCGTGTTGGCTGTCGTTGACTCTGCTCCTGAACACTGCTTCTGTCACAGCAGTTTCCGGTGCGATCTCTTCGGTCGCTTTGGTATCTCGTACTTCAGCTGGAACTGCTCTAGTTGTATTCAATACCTTGAGATATATCTCCGTATCCTGTTCGCCGTAGTCGCTGTATTCGTCTACAGTCTTATTCGCTTCCAGCGCTAGTTGGTTCGATGCTGATGATATCTTCGCGGCGAGTTCCATTTTCATCTTGTTGAGTTCCGTTTCTAATCTCCTTATACGTTCTAGATAGTTCGATGATGCTGTTTCGTTTTTGTGATCACCGTTCGCGACGCCGTGCTGTTCGGCCCGTCTAAGCCATTTCTCCGGTTTACTTGACGAACTTAGCAATTCCTTGACACTGGTAGACGTTGTCTTGGACGACTTCGAAACGGGCTGTTCCTTCTGGTGTCTCGCTAACCACAACGCAGATGTGACTTTCCTCCTGAATTACAAAAAGCACATAGAAATCATTTGTGGTCCATCTCTTTGATAAGATATTTCCTAATAATTAAAGTTTAGACCTCACGTTTCCGCCACCGGCCGTCAAGTTACTCTAGTTCCTGTCCATTGACAGTAGTGTGCAAATACTATACTTATATTCTACTCTCCATGTCTATCTGTAGCTGTGCTTATTCCTCATAACTTGATATACATGAAGGTAATGTGATGAAGCTTGAAGGGTGCGCTTCTATCGAGTGGAATTACCGAAGTAATGGAACTTACCATCTTAAGTACAGCATTGCACAGTGTGGTAGTGTGACTGACTTATCAATGTTAGGAACGCATCAATGTATAAAAAAAAAAAACTAACCTATGGGTTCTCCAATCGTCTTCCAAGCTGCTGGATCTCGAATTCAATTTACTCCCTTCTCTATCACCAAGTTGAGTCTTCGCTCTCACCGCTGGTGGTATTGCTTTGATTAGATAAAAGTAATTCTTGTTGGGTGCCGCCCGCTCTGACCATGCCGGTCTCGGTGTCCTGACTGTTCGGTGTTCGAAGGTCTTCTTCATTTCGAAGTGAATTTCCTCCGGATATAATGTAACGAACGTGTACATCCGCGGGCTCGAGCCACGCAATCGCTTCATCCGCTCCGTCCTCGGTTCCTTCTCCAGATGTTTATGTGACTGCTTGTTCACCTTGAAGGTCGAACTCTTCGCGACCGTCTCCAGCCAGGTCTTGACGTCGCGCCGTACGTTTTCGTCCAGGTTCGAGTATTTGTCGTACACCAGCGTCTTGACGGCCGTTTTAACAATATCCCTCAAACTGAATCCCGGCTCGGCTGATCTCTTTCCGTACAGCTTCAAATTCTCCACCGTCTGCTTTAAGGTCTCCGACGACTTCCTCTTGTAAATGATGTTCAGGAAGTTCAGAAAGCCGGTGTTCTGTTTATCGACAGTTTTCCTTCGGAGCGCATTAAGGTTCTTCTTCAGCTGATTGCGCAGGAACTGCACTGGTGCTTCGCTCGTCTTCCTCAGTATGTCTACGACGCGATACCTCAGGTTGTCGTTATCCATTATTTCGTTGAACCTGGAACCCCTGTACCTGTAGTTATGTACTTCCTCATTCAGCACCCTAAACACCGCTTTCAGGTTATCGTCATCGTATGCGCTGATCGTGGCGATCAGGTCGCGCAAGAAATCGGTGAACTCGTAACGAGTTTCATCATCACCAAGCCGAAGGGCCAGCTTCTTGTCCACGGCGTTTTCGATGGTGTCGAGGAACTTGCGAACTTTCTCGATCACTGCGACATCTTGTTTGTTGTTGAACTCGAAAGTCGTCTCCAGCGCCAGGTTCACGCTCCTGGGTTTGGACGCTAATGACAGAACTGCGAATTTTTTTTTTTAATTTCAAATTTTTTTTTTCTTAGTTATTACTTAAGAGGTACAATAAGGTATGACTCTCATCATGAGGTCTCTGTTGCCCGAGACAGTCGAAGTCCACCGCAGCTCCTTATCCTCCGCCGAACAGTAGTGTGTAAACATTACTGTGTTTATGTTCAAAGAGCGCAATTACTGTGGTAACGAGACTTAATATCTCATGTCTGCGATCAGCGCAATGTGGGCATCACTTAACATCAGGTGAACGTGCTCATCTCGTTGCTTATAATCGTTTCCTTACAACTCACTTCTAGTTCATCCACCACTGTATCTCCTCACGTACCTGGTTGTGTGTATATCCTCGATTATGAAAGTATCAATAAAGATTTTTTTTATTAATTTTGATTATTGTTACTAATTACGTCATCATTAACTTAATTACTTTTTTTTTAAATTGTGATCAATCATAACATCAGCGAATTTAATATCTGTACCCATTCTAAGTAATAGTATTTATTAATCGCATAAAGACGAAATTTCTCCAATTTTGTGGCTATATAACTATATATATATATATATATAAATAAAAAAATAAGATTACCGTAAAACTGTAGCAGAAGTAAACACCGCACGCTTTTCATATTGCACTCGATGCAAATATAAACATATTTATATGCAATCGTAAAGTTTCACCAAATTGCATTGAGAAAGAAAATCGTCAAATGTTGAGTTTAATGTGAACAGTAGAAGGAAACGATCGAAACAATTTCCACCGGAAGTGCTACGAAACGATTGCTACGTTCACTAAGCGTCTAGATATTGTTTGATTATGACGAATTGATTTACATACAACTATGTAATTGTTATATATCTTATAATACATTATTTATGATATAAACACTATTCGGGGAAGATTTGTTGCCTGACATCGTCTAGGTACCACCGCAGTGCCTGAACTGTAGCCTAAACCGCAGCAAGCGCGTGGTAGGTGGTGAAATTACTGCAACAGGTTTATAGTCTACGAGGGATGATCAGAAGATAATCATGATCGAGGATTTGTAAAAAAAAAAATCATAAATAGGACGTCATCTTACGGAGCGGTATTCCCTCGAGTAGGAGTAGTCGGAGTGGTAACACGGAAATGGAGGAAAACGATGTGATAAATGCATCAAGTAGATTAGTATGATAAAAGATGTTTACTGGAGAAGTGCACGCTGACTTGGTGGAAACACTGGGAGACTGCTCCTGCGTGTTCTGTTGCACGCTGGTGCAAGGAATTTATGTCGGATAGTTGGTTCACAGATGAACACTGCGGAGGACGGCCATCTACGTCCCTCTTGGAAAACCAGCAAAGAATCGATAACTTGGAGTGACAGACCGAAGAGCGGTCATTCGTTGTGCAATTGAGATGATTGGCTTTCATACGGCAGCATCCGATGAGTATTACTGGCGAAAACAAGACAATAAAGATCTCAAAACTAAAATTTAACTTCTAAATATATCCCCCTTTTTGTTATTTCCGTTTGAATAGAGATCTAATTGGATTTAGGAAACCCGTTCGTTTCCGTTTCATCTTTCGGTGCAAAACAAATCAAAAACTGCACTTTTATAATATTTTTACGTGAATAATTAATTTTATTATAATTGCAACACTGCGTTGCGGCGCGAGCTCCATGCGACAAAACTAACGTGCAATAGATCACGAACTTTATCTTGAAGCTCTTCATTATGCAACGAAACGCATAATGAAGAGCTTTCGTATTTATTGGGTATGTCTTGTAGCAGTTCCACAAGCTGATGCCACCATTGACCTAATTTTCCATGGCCGTGCCTCCAGCGCGGAGTCAGCAAAGTTAAATTGAAATGCAGAAGATGCGCGCGCGCCGCCATCTTGACGTAACGCGCAATCTAATGCATCTTAATATATTAGGTTTGACGTCATTATTTTACTGAATTTAACAAATAAATGTAAATATTACGAGAGACAGTTAATTATTGTATGGATGGATGATGGATGGAATATATGTATGGATCTGTTTTTTTTTTGTCGTTCCTCTTGCTTGTTTTGGGTCAGGGCCGTTTAATATCTATTTTTCAATTACCATCTTATTATTCCTTATCTGGATCTGATTGTTGGGCCACCAAGGGTTCGGATGAAAGGAGATTGCGTGTGGGCGAGATGCGAATGTTAAGATGGATGTTTGGTTAGACGTGGATGGATAAAACCTAATCTAGACGGTGGTGTCAGGCAACAGAGACACTACCACCAATGAAGTTCATGTTCAACACACAACCAGTCATACATCGTATCATATAAAATATTTATCAACATTAACTATGTTATGTGATACTCTATGTGTATGATAAATCTGCAGATACTCATTTAAGGATAATTTTTACTATTATTTATCACCTGTTGAGCAGTTTACGTGTGCGCCATCTAGCGGGGGCGGACCGAACCTGCACGATTCATTCCGATTGGTTAAGCACGTGGCGCGATAACGTCGGACTATTCGCGGAATTAGTTTACGACTCGTTTCAGTAGACATCTGTAACGTTCAGCAGTCTCGGGCTGTTATGAATAGGACTAAGGTATTCCCTGCCTGTCGTAGAAGTCGACTAAAAAGAGTTTTCAAGTTCGTGGGCTTTACTCCCTCATTGATCACTAAGTGATCACAGGATAAATGACAAGTACTAGCGGGCGCAGTGCTTGTACAAATGCGAGGGTGCCGAGGAGGACTGAAGTCCACCCAGGAATATATTTTAGGCATAGTGCCGCGAGGTACTGGTGTATTCCGGTAGCAGAATGACAACTGAGGGGATTTTCAATAAGTGAAAATCCTCTCACCCAACCATATTTTCCCCCACAACGATGGTGTCTTCTTAGACTTTTTCCCGATAATTAAACAAAAAAAAGACGATTTTAGGGAATATCGAATGAGACTATATCTCTGATGCCATAAGCACCGACTCTAACTAATGTTTCGGGAATGTTAACAGTTCTGGAGTCTCGAAGTCGTCAAGCCTGCCCACGAGGTCCAGAGCATCCCAGTAGATATTTTTATTACGACTTTATTTTAACACGTACTCAATTGAAGAATATTTAAACACTTTTACAATAACAGCAACTGTATCAACAGAGATTGAAAATACCGCATGAAGCTGTGCTCCGGGGCGTTGCTTCATAATTATTAATATTTTTCTTTATAAAATAGATCTTTTACGGCGCAGAGACATGGCACTCGACCATGGGGCTGGTCGGCCGATTCAAAGTAGCACAGTGAGCGATAAACAGCCATGCTTGGCATGTCTCTAATGTACAAGATCCGGAACGGAGAAATTTGACGGAGAACTGAAGCTGTCGACGTATCTCTCAAAATCTGGAAACTGAAACGGCAGTGGACCGGCCATGTCTGTCGTGTCAGTGACGGCCGATGGGGGAGGAAAGTCTTGGAGCGGAGACGCAAGACGAAGAGAAATGTAGGACGCCTTCCCACCAAATGGTCCGACGACATAATCAGAACGGATGCGAGAAGCTGAGGATCGCATTTGGTGGAAGATATTGGGAAAGGCCTATATCCAGCAGTGAATAATTAAAAGCTGATAATGATAATTAAATAGATATAAACTTCTGCCATGGAGAAGGTCCGGATGCTGTTATTGATACTGTTTAACCGCGAGGATTACAAGTGTATCGAAATATATCTACTCTGAGCAAAGGATCCTCACAACGAATTATCGGGGAAAAAATAAACTAGCAGTGGATAAGAAGATAGATAAATCTGTTTATTCGCCCTAACACATAAAATCATAGATAAACAAAAAATGTTGATATAGTAATATAGAAAGGACTGTACAACGCTGATCTCCAACCTTCACTAGTTGGAGAAGCACTTTAAGAAGAAGAAGAAGAAGAAGAAGAAGTAAGTGGTACAAAATTGCCGTAGCTCCTTGTAACTGTTGTCACGTCGTGAACAACAATCAGCTACTGCCTTGTTAAAGAGCGTGTATATGTTCGAAATGGTTGCGCACGCGCATGATGTAGCCGGATAGAGAAATAGAACGATTGATCTAAAAATTGTTGATGATTTAATAATAAATACACCTTCTGCTCGTGTACTGGAATATATAAAAAACGTCGGACATGTACACAAACGAATTTTTTTTATTAATATGATGACGTCACTCCGCCTTCTGGTCTGATGGTATGGAAAATATTAATGAGAATGTAACTTCTCAATATTTACACTGCAACGATATATAATACTTGCGAAATGCCACCGCTCTTCAGTTAGTAGCCAAGCATCGTCAGGATGAAGTACAATATCCTCTTCCTCTTGTTTCTGGTGAGTTATGATTGTTGGATTGTTTTGGTATTAAAGCGAGGAGACGCTCACCTGGTGACTGGAGATTCGCTTCGTCCACGATTCGGCTTCGTGACTTACCACGTCACCCGTGGTTATTGCTTTACCTTCTTCAAATGTTATGACCCGTCTCCAGTTTTCCATCATATTTCCCGCCATCTCATCGGGGGTGTAAGGGTTCGCCCACAACGACTCAGGGGATCTAAGCCAACCTTACTTCCTTGTGGTGCAGCCTGCTAATCAACAAACGAGGCTCTAGTGTCCCACCAACCCTCATTAGGCCAGAGTGGTTAGAATCGGCTCGAATCCTCCCATATGAATACCTACGTGGTGATGATCTTTAGGAGTGTCCTATGTCCAGTAGTGGACGTCTAGTCGGGTGATCATGATATGCTTGTCAGATCCTTTATTATTTATGGATTAGTATGTATGCGTTCTGACTGACGAAGATAAGCTGCAGATTTATTATCAACAACGAATATCAGGAGTAACCGCTTTCTGTTCCAGGTGATGATGGCAGTAGGCAACGCAAAGACAGTAACAAGTATGTATTTTTCTTGATTAATGTCTGACATCTTAGGATCATATACCTCACATGAGTTGTTAGGTCTCGTTACCCCAGTAATTGCACTAGCCACAGCGCCTTCCAAACCGGAACACAATAATGCTTGCACGGTACTGGTTGTCGCTGCGGTGATGCCTAACTAAACAGTCTCCGGCAACAGAGATCTACTGCTGAAATAAAAATGTATCTCAAAGACCTGGAGACATGGACTGATGAGAAATTATATTTATGTTCTTACAGGTAATTGTATAAAGGGTGCTCCAAACCAGAACCCGGTGCCGGGCCAAGGATCAGCGCCATCTGGCTGCGGCGTCGGTCACTAGCCGCCGCATAGAGCAACGCTCCAGCCGCCATTTTGTTTTATTCAAATCAAATGTTTATGTATTAAAAATGATAATATTCGTATTCATTATATTAAGATAATGTGAAGTAATATGATCTGAAGACCCTTGAAGATTGGAAGGACTTTCATTTTGCTATGTAATTAAGCGACGAGACAAGCACGGTCACCTGATAGTAAGTGATGCGCCCGCATAACAACGTAATGCTAGATAAGATGGTATGCTTTGCACCACATTGCGCTCGTCGCCTGAAACATAAAATTCTGAATCTTAGTACAGTAATTACACTAGCTACAGCGCCTTTCAAACCGGAACACAGTAAATTTTTCACAGTACTGTGTGTCGGCTGCAATAGGCGCTGCGGTGGTACCTAGACACTCTCCGGCAACAGAGACACTACCACCAGTCTTCTTCGTCTCGTCCATCTTATGATGTATGTAACTAGTGATGAGTAAATTAGAAGAAACGAAAAAAAAAAATTTGTTAAAATAATTTATATGATCAGACCGAATAAGTAAGACTAAGAAGAAGATCGAACAGACAACACCAATACCGAGATTGTCCAAGTCTTGGTCTTGTTCTTGAAAACACTGAGATGGATGTGCGACGCAGCCTCGGTTTCCGCGACTTCGCCGGCGAGCTGCAATACAGCAGGTTGTGATGATATTGTCAGGTAAACGGAAGGCCGCCTGAGTACGTTGGCAACTTGGTACTGCAGCTGTCTCTCGTTGGTCGAAGACCCACAGGCAGATCCAAAGCAAGGTGGAAAAATGTAGAGTCAATAAACAACTATAACAAAAATAACAAAATGTCACTGACTTCCATTTTGATTTAATTTTCAATACTAAGTTAATAAGACCTAATTAACCATTCCTTACGATCTGGATCCTTTCCTAAATCCTGGAAATCTGCTAATATTCTTCCTTTACCTAAGACCAGTAATCCTTCGTCTTTGACACATTATCGTTCTATTTCCATACATCCTTTATCTCTCCAAAGTGTTAGAGCACATTGTTCACAAGCAACTACAAAATATCCTCCGTTCCAATAATATCCTTAGCAACCTTCAATCCGGCTTCCGATCAGGACACGGCACGGTGTCAACATTCGATGGGCAATTGAAAACCAATCCCTAACCATTCCTGTACTACTTGACTTCAGTAGCGCATTCAACTGCGTGGATGTCGATATCCTGCTCGGTATCCTTCGATACCATAACATCACTACTTCCGCTCTGAGCTGGTTTGATTCACATCTTCGGGCCCGTTCACCACGCACACGTCAAAATGAATCCTTCTCAGACTGGATTGCTGTTGACGCTGGCGTGCCTCAGGGTGGTGTTCTCTCTCCTCTTCTTTTCTCATTGTTTTACGCAGATGATATGCAAATTTACCATCACTGCGGACCTGGTGAAATTAATAGAGCAGTCATTGCTCATCATTGCCAATCATCCATGCATTAAACCGATCCACAATTGGATCTCTCACATTTTTTTTTCCTTTTTTTTTTTAATCGTTCCCCCTTTCGTGTTTTGGGTCAGGTCCTTTTAGCCTCTACTTCATTCATTTACCATCATATTTTCGTCTATATCCTTAATTATCTTCTCTCATACTTTCCTCTTTTATTCCGTACTTATCTTTCATACGTTTCTTGTCTCTATCATTCTGCATTCCATTCCTTCTCTCATCCTTCCTCTCTTGAAGTGAAGACTCCTCGTGTACATTTCCGAAGGGGGAGGTAGTGGGTTGGGGAACCTGAAAAGGATCTCTCACATTGGATGGCCAGCCAATTGTCTTCAGTGAAACTGTTAAAAACCTTGCCGTTACCTTTAACTCTTTCTTAACCTGGAATGAGCAGGTTAACAATGTTAGCGGCAAAGTTAACTTTACATTCCATTAACTGAAATGTCTCCAATATTTTTTGCCTTTGGAAACTGAAATTTCTCTTGCGCAGTCTCATATTATCTCTTCTAGACTACGCTGATGCTTGCTACCTAGATGCCACTGAGGAGCTTCTCAATAAGCTTAAGCGTTTGCAGAATTTGAGCATCCGTTTTATTTTTGATCTCAAAATATATGATCACGTTTCTGAATTTGGTAAAGAGCTCAAGTGGCTCCCAGTCCGTTTCGCGGAAATACTAGAATATTGTGCCTCCTATTTAATATCCTACAGAATCCTAACTACCCGCAATATCTACGTGATCGCTTTACCTATGCCCGCCCCTCCCTCGCTCCTTGTAGAACACTATTTATTCTTACCATATTAAATATAAGTATATATATTTGTATAATGTATTATAATATAAAAGTATATGTATGTGTGTATTTATATATATATATATATATATATACACTCGGAAAGTTTTGCGAATAAAACTTCGATTATTTAAAAGTATAAATACCACTGTTCGATTTTAAAATTCCCCCCCCCCACTCAATTTTTTATTTTGTTTCAAATTTCAAACCAGATGATCTCTCTGCTGATGAATGTGAACTACTTCATTTTTACCAGTAATTAATGTGTCATATTTTTTAATTCATTTTTTTTTGTTTTGCGTGGGGGAAATGCCTACACATACTTGTCCTCGCGGGGGCGAGGACGGGTTATGTCGGACTTGTACCGACTAAAACCCCCACGATGATCCGCCTCACCGCCTGTCGGCAGGGTCACAGGGACGCTTTCTCTCGCAACCGCGATTCTGCCGGCGCTGGCCGCTTTCGCAGTCCCACCTCGGGAGGGAAGGATGAACCCTCCCTTTCCAGGGCGCGCCGAAACATGCAGCGCGCCCCGTCCTCGGTTTCCTACAGTCGCGCGGGCGATGGCTTCGGAAGGCCATGGGAGCCACGGGAAAAACCTCTCCCGGCTCCCCGCGGCGGAGAGATGTTAGGCCCGCCGCTACCCGTTAACGGCCGCGGAGGATAGGGAGAACAGCGCGTCGCAATACCGACACTCCTCTTCCGCCGCGGCCCCACTGCCGCCGCATCACCGGTGCGACACCGGTTGACCGCAGAGGGTCACTCCCTCCGCGACCCGCCTTGGCTTCGAGGGTGCGGTATGAAACCGTCCCTGCAGCCGGCCGCTAGGGCAGCACACAGCCGCCCCGGCGGCCCCGGCCGCTCCAGTGAGCTCCAGTTATCCCAACCGGTGCTCGAACCTGGAGCGGCCGCTTCGGCCCTTCGCCACGGGCCGGCCGGTTGGGTTCCACTTAGCTTCACCGTGTTCCGCATCACGGTTACTAAGCCCCTCCGCCACGACAAGGCGAGAACCCGTTGGAGGAGTCATCATCACTAGTTACCCTCTTCAAACTGAAGTTTGGCGATCACATTGCTATTCTTTTTATCTGACGGTGTTTATTCACTGTTTCTTTTTTGGGTCTGCTCTCATTAGCAAGTATGATAAACAAGGTATGCACTTCCCCCAGATTTAACCCTGCAGCTACCACCGCTGCAACTCCGCTCTCCCGTCGAATATTTGAAAGTGGTTTTAGACCTAAAGTTGACCCAGAAAGTGTTCTTCCATTAACCCTCCTTACTGTTTATCCTTAAAAGGATATATATACCGTACGACATCCGTTATTTGTTCTTCGTGTGCAATATCTAAATTGAAATCTGAAACAATTGAAAAACATTTGAATTGTTGCAATTCCAAAACAAGGGGGTTTTTTTTATTCTTTCTCCCAATAAAAGTATTATTTGAATCTGAATATTATGTCCAAGATAATGAACGTAACGAAATAAATTAAAATCTACAAATTTCATAACATCGTCATCATCATCATCAGCCGATACACGTTCACTGCTGGGCATTGGCCTACCTCAAGAACCTCAACATCGATCGGTCCTGCGCCACCCTGGCTCCGGCGCCTTGCTGACGTCTGTCACAGTCAGCACACCCTCCGGTATCGCCGGTCACCAGGAGCCGTCGTGTGTAAGGGTTCATATGGGAGGATTTGGCTCTAGATACCACCGCAGCTACAAGCAGTACTGTGCCAACATTGCCGTGTTCCGGTTTAACGGGCGCTGTAGCTACTGAAATTAGTAGATGACGGCAGTCAACATCTTAGGTTTAGTACTTAGACTAGTTACGTTGTTATGCGCGGACGTGTCGCGGTCTAGGGGGTGTAGGGGGGTGTGCACAGTGAAGCGTTGCCTTCCGCCGGAGAGCCGGCCGCCGCCCGCGAGCCGCCGGCAGCAAGTGAGAGGACAGTGATGAAGTGAGCGAGGCCGCTGAACAACGGCCGTCAGCTTCCAGGAATTTGTGTACACAATTGTAAGATATATATATATATATATATATAGCATAATTAACAATTATAATTTATTAATACATACACAGCTTTTACAAATATTAAAATTTTCCATAATAACAAAAATGGAAATTAGACTACTGACCTTCAAGGTTTACCTACAAGTGGTACAGTGCCTGGAGACAATATAGGTGTTGCCCTGGTGTTGCTCGCATTTTATTATTTTGTGATGCAGCGGTGATGGGGCGCCATTTTGTTATTCAATTAAACAACGAGACGAGCGGGACGTTCACCTGATGGTAAGTGATACGCCCGCACATAACAACGTGGCGTTAATTACGATTATATATATTGCAGCACATGGCGCTCGTCGCCTGAGACATAACACGTTGAATGTCGTTACTCCAGTAATTATACTGCTTACAGCGCACTTTAAACCGGAATACAATAATGTTTGCACAGTAGTAGTACTGTGCCGGCTGCAATAAGAGCTGCGGTGGTACCTACTTGGACCGTCTCCGGCAACTGAGACACTACCACCAGTAAAGAACCGTCTAAATTGGTACCGCTGCAGCATTAAGCAGGACCATGCCAACATGACTGTGCTCCGGTTCGAAGGGCGTTGTAACTAGTGAAACTATTAAGGTGACGATACTTAACATCTTGTCTCAGGGCGGCGAGGATAATGTGGTGGTGCATGTTACGTAACGTCCTAACCAGTTGCGGGCGGGCGGATCACTTACCATCAGGTGAACGTCCCGCTCGTCTGGTTGTTTCATAGAATAAAAAAAAAAAAAGCCCGTTCGTCACCGCTGTTATAAAATAACAAAATTATAAAAAAATCTGCGAGCGAAACCGCGAGTGTTGCAGTGTACGATATCCTAACTAGCGCCGCGTAGTTATGTGCAGGCGTATCACTTGCCATGGTCGTTGTTAAGCTCGCGACCAACACCTGCAGTAATGTCCACGACCACTCGATCAAGAGTGATACCGAGGGACAAGAACAAGAATTACTTAATATCAGGTGAACCATACCTCGACACAAGAACGTCGCCGCGCGCGCACACACACACACACACACAGACATGTGCGTGTGTGTGTGCGTGTGTACACGGGATACAGTTTGTGTAAACATTAACAGAGCCAACACCAGCCCTCCACCCACTATATAAACCGCGCAGCTCTTCACTCAGCAGCAAAGCGTCTCCAAGATGAACTTCAATATCTTCTTCCTGTTATTTCTGGTGAGTGGCTTTTTTTTAATATAATTATAATTTTTTTTTGTCGTCGAGAGGGAAATCTTCTAAGATACTCTGCTCTGAGGGTGGGGAGCGATAAGGTGGTCATTATCAGTGCGTTGCGGGAAGCCCCGGTGTACAGGACGCACCGGTGCCTCCCGACTGTAGCCCTCCTCAGTAACCTCGCTTTGGAGCGACAAGCACTACACCATCTCGTAGTTGTACATCCCGGGCTCTGAACATTGAGGACCCCCTCCTACAAAGCGCACGAACCTTTAGTCCTTTTAGTCGCCTTCAATGTCAGGCAGGGCTTCCGTCAGTACTATTTCTACTAGCCCGAGACTACAGGGCAAGGCAGGACCCTACCTACTGGTGGTAGTGTTTTTTTTTTACGTGGGGAAGATGCTTATGCATACTCGTCCTAGCGGGGGCAAGGACGGGTTATGTCGGACTTGTTCCGCCTCATCGCCTGATGGAAGGGTCACAGGAACGCTTCCCCGAAACCCGTCGCCCAGAAGCCATGGGAGCCAAGAGAAAAAACTTTCCCGGCTCTCTGCGGCGGATCCGATGTTGGGCCCGCCGCCACCCGTCAAACGGCCGCGGAGGGTAGGAAGAACGGCGCATCGCAATACCCACACTCTACCTCGGCTGCAAGGGGCAGTATGAAACCGTACCTGCGGCCCCCGGCCGCTCCGGTGAGCTGCAGTTATCCAACCGGTGCTCTAACCTGGAGCGGCCGCCTCGGGACGGCCCTTCAACGCGGGCAAGCCGAGTAGGTCCTCTTGATTTCACTGTTGGCGACCACGCCATGGTTACTAAGCCCATCCGCCACGACAAGGAGGGAACCTATTGGGGTAGTAGTGTCTCTGTTGCCGGAGACCGTCTAGGTACCACCGCATCGACAACAGTAGTGTTCCGGTTTAAAGGGCGCTTTAGCTAGTGTAATTACTGGAGCAACGAAACAACATGTTACGTCTCGAGAGACGAGCGCAATTTGGTAGTATATAATATCCTAACTAACGCCACGTTGTAACGATCGGCCGTATCACTTACTATTAAGTGAGAGTCCCGCTCGTGCTGTGGACTTATTAAATAAATAAAAAGAATAACTAATTTTAATAATTTAAAATGTTACATCAGCATTTCTGTTCCAGGTGATGGTGGCGTTAAGCGGAGTACAATCTGCTGATGGTAAGTGTGTCCATTGCTTTATTATCTGGGCGAAGGTGGGAACTCGCACTGAGCCGGTGCACTTTGCAGTGCTGCACTCTGCCCACACGGGGGATGGAAATGTCTCATAATTGTTGTTGATTTTATATAATTAATAATTAATGTTTATATTTTATTTATTTGTTTATTCAATGAAGCGACGAGACGGCCGGCACGTTCACCTGATGATGAGTGATACACGTCCCCCCTAACAACGTGACGCTAGTTAATATGACGTTATGACACGTGCTCGTTGCCTTCAGACAAGTTAAGTCCCGTTACGCCATCTACAGCGCCCTTCAAACCAGATAAAAGTAATGTATTCACACCACTGTTTGCCACTGCGGTGAACGGTCTCCGACAACAGACCTACCACCGGTGCGTTACGTCGTAATGTCGAACTGCATGGGGTGGGGTAAAGCAGCTGCAGCGCTCCTCATGAAGCCTGAAGAGCTGCAAATGTAAAGTTATATCACAGCTGTTGAGACGTGAGGTCCGTTGGCTCCACCAGCGATCTTCTGGTGTTGATCTCTCTTTGTTTGCTACAAGCAGCTCAGAGATGAGGCAGTGGCTCTGTACGTGGTGTGGTTATTAGCCAAAGCGCCTTTCGTGACTGAGCACCATCAGCTCTGCACATTTGGTGTCGCTGTGAGTTCCTGCAGCTCGCATTCGAGAGCTGTTACCGGGAGTAATTTTTATTGTGTAAGATGTACCTACAAACAGTACCGTGTTCCGATTTGAAGGGCGCTGTGGGCCTCAACATGTTTCATCTCATGCGACGAGCGCAACTTAATAATAACGAGAAGTGATGTACTCCCACAGGAGATGATGGCGGTGTGAACGCGAACAAAGCTAGATCCAGAGTATGGGAACCCATCACGCGGAGACACCTGCCGACCGTGCGGGAGCCGCACCCCGAGCCACCCCCGGACAAATGAATAAAGCAACATTACTATTTTTCATATGAATTGTTATTTTTTATATATTTATTTATAATAAATAAATAAATAATAATAAAGTTGTTTATTAATCTAAAGACCAAAGAGATAGAGAAATATAAAATGAAGAAATGAGTCCAGTATATTGTTGGCTAACTCCATATAGAGCCCTGTGCGTGAGGAGGTTCAGATATCCATCGAATAGTGTTAGACCTCATCTTCCTTCAGGCGAACATCAACCACTGCGCCAGAGCTCAGGACCTTCTGTACCAGAGCATGGCGGAGTGGTCGAGCAACGTTGCCGTGGTCATCGAGCTGTACTACGTCTCACCGTGGTAGAACTGGGCAGGGGACCTGGACGGTAAGAGTGGTCATAGCCACGGTGACCTAGTCGGTGGAGCGTGGTTGGAGCTACGTCACGGGGCGGGTCGGAAACGTGCTGGTCATGGGGGCTTAATTCTTGCTGAATCGTAGCCTAGACGAGTCCGAGCGGCTACTCGGCGAAGTCGGTGCTCTCATTGGTCGGAGCGGGTCGGTCGCATTCTCATCGCCGGAGATCTTAACGCCACGTCGAAGGCGTGGAGGTGGCGGGGACGAGCGCACGCGGCGCCGCGCTCGAGGAGTTCGCGGTCAAGGCCGGGTTGGTCGTACTCAGCAGGGGGACGACGAACACGTGCGTGCGGAAACAGGGCGGCTCTATAGTGGACGTTACGTTCGCTGGAGACGCCCTGGCCCGCCGCATCGGGGTTTGGGAAGTGCTCGGGGGCGCGGAGACGCTGTCGGACCATTTGTACGTCCGATTCAGGGTCGCGGCGGCCTCGGGAACTCCGAGCGATCCTAGTCGACCCTTGGTCGAGGACGGCCCTCGGTGGGCGTTGGGGCGTCTCGACCGAGACCTCCTCGAGGAGGCGACCCTAGTCGAGGCCTAGGTCCATGAGGGGAGGGCGTCCACGGTGGCGGTCGACGTAGAGGCGGAAGCGGAGAGACTAGCGGAAGCCATGTCGCATGTGTGCGACGCGCGCATGCCGCGAGTGCGCTCCCCGCCTCCTAGGCGCGCTGTGCACTAGTGGTGAGCGGGCCTCGGGCACCTTCGTAGCGCGTGCGTGGCGAGCCGACGAAGGTACCACAGGTGCTGACGTCGGCGGAGGCGCGATACGGCCGGGGAAGAGCGGCTGTATGCGGCACATAGGGCCAACGTGAAGGAACTAGTGATCGCGATCTCCGAGGCGAAGAAGACCTCCGAATTTGAGATGCTGGAGTCTTTGGACGGTATCCCGTTCGAGAAGCCGTATAAGAGGGTGCAGCAAAAGCTGCGCCCTTGAAGACCCCCTTTGACTCGCAGCCTCCAACCGGAACTTATCGACCAGACGATTCGCACCCTGTTCCCATTGCGGGAAGTCGAGGAGTCGCCATCGGTAGTGACTTCGTATCGCGGGGGTGAAGACTCCTTTCATCGGGATGATGCCCCGGATGTCAGCGAAGGGGAACTGTCAGCAGCCGTAAAATGAATGCGTGTCAAAGACACCGCTCCTGGGCCCGACGGTATATCCGGCCGCGCGTGGGCTCTAGTTATGGGTACCCTAGAGTCCTGGACGCAGACGCTGTTCACGGCGTGCTTGAAGCGGGGGCGGTTTTTGCGCATATGGAAAACGTGGAAGCTGGTCCTTCTCAAGAAGGGTGGGGGGAAGGGGGGTTCCCGGTCGACTCACCGTCGTCGTATCGGCGGATAGTGTTGTTGGACGAGGTGAGTAAGCTCTTCGAGCGCCTTATCGTAGCTCGGCTCGTTCCAGCCTGAGGAAATTTCAGTTCGGATTCCGCAGGGACAGGTCTACCGTCAACGCTATAGCGGGGGTGCAGGCCCCAGCGGACCACGCGGTATCACGCGCAGAGGTAGTGTTGACGGTGTCGCTCGATATCGCCAAAGCATTCAACACGCTTCCGTGGAGAACTATCACCGCGGCGCTGGTCTAATTCGAGGTCCCGGTCTACCTGAAGCGGACGATCGGGACGTATCTCTCGAACCGATTCGTGAGGTACTTGACGCGAGACGAGTGGCGTCGGCACGGCGTTCCGCAGGGTTCGGTCTTCAGGCCGCTCCTGTGGAACGTCGGTTACGACTCGGTGCTGCGCGGAGCCAACCTCGGAGGAGTTGACGTGACTTGTTACGCCGATGATACTTTAGTGACGGCGCGCGGTCGCACCTTTAGGGAGGCGCGCGTGTTGGCGATTGCGGGCGTAGCTTAAGTCTTCGTGCGCATTCGACGTTTGGGGTTGGAGGTGGAGCTGAGCAAGTGCGAAGCGTTATGCTTCCATGATGCTCGGAATGCGCCTCCACCGGGCCGAGAGCTAATAGTCGGTGGGACTTCCATCGCCGTCAGTACTTCCATGAAGAACTTGAGACTCGTCCTCGACGGCTGGTGGAAATTCGACGAGCACTTTCGGCAGCTGGGCCCGAAGCTCATTCGAGCAGCTGGATCCCTGAGCCACCTTCTGCCCAATCTGGGGGGACCGAGCGTCGGATGCCGGCGGCTCTATAGCGGAGTGGTGCGCTCTATGGCGTTATACGGAGCGCCCATATGGCCGGAACACCTGTTGGCCCGCGGCTTGACTCTGCTGCGATCACCGCAGCCAGTCATGGCCATACGGGCCATACGCAGTTACCGTACGGTCTCCTTCGAGGTGGCGTGCGTCCTCGCCGGGACGCCGCCGTGGGAACTCGATGCTGAGTCGCTGGCGCGTGCTTACTGGCAGCGGAAGAGCGCCCCCGAGCAAGGCGAGCATCCGTCGCCTGACGAGGAGGCGAGGTGGCGCCGAGGGGAGCGACGGAAGGTGCTTCGGCGATGGAAACGGAGACTCCGAGACCCGTGGCACGAAGCAAGAGACCGAACGTCTCAGGGAGCAGGCGCCGAGGGGGCAAGACGCGGTCGCAGCGCGCAGACAGCTCACCGCCAACGGGCGGGGCCGAGCGCAGGACCACTGATTACCTCCTTAGGCAGAAGAACCTGGCGTCGCGACCTGCATGAGCCGCCAAGCCGTCGCCTCCCTTAGAGAGGGTTCCCGGGGTGTATCTGGCGGCACGTCTTGTATTCCGTCGCGTCGCCACGTAAGGATTTTCTATTCGGAGGGGTGCTACACATCCCTCCCCGAGGCGGACCCGTTCGATCCGGGCGCCGATCGGGGGTTGCGGAAGAACTGCTCGATGTTATCTCGCGACCCCCGTGCATTCTTTTGGAAGTGATTCGAACACCGTGTGAAGCTTTTTAGTCGGTTGAAGCCCGACACTACCCCGTTACCGGTTCTTGGTTCCGGGGTGTGCGTCCGTTAGCATTTTGTTACATACGTTAATAAAAAAAAACTCTATATGGAGCCCCCCAACGTGATTCCGCCTTATCGTGGAGGAGGGGCTTAGTAACCGTGGCACAAACACACGGTGAAAGGAAAAGGAACCCACGCGGCCTGCCAGCGGTGAAGGGTTGGCTCGAGGCGGCCGCCCCAGATTAGAACACCGGTTGGATAACTGGAGCTCACCGGAGCGGCCGAGGGCTGTAGGACTGGCTTTGTCCTGCCCTTTGCGGCCAGGTTGCAGAGCCGGTTTTATACTGCCCTCTGTAGGCGAGGTGGAGTTGCGGAGGGAGTATCCTCTGCGACTAACAACGGGTGGCGACGGGCCCAACATCGCATCCGCCGCAGGGAGTCGGGAGAGTTTACTCTCTTAGTTCCTATGGCCTCTGGGTGACGGGTTCGAGGGAATCTGTCGCTCATGCGACTGCAAAAGGCCGAGGAGAGCGCGCTACATGTTGCGGCGTGCCCCTGCGGAGGTGGAAAGGGAGGTTTCATCCCTCGCTCCCGAGGTATAGGCGCTACAGTGGTACCCAGACACATTCTAGCAACAGAGACACTACAAAGGAAGCTATTGCCTCCCTGATAAAAATAATAAAAAAGAAGCGGACAAGAAAAAAAAAAGAAAAGAAAAATGCAAAGGTATGATTGTTACAGGATCGACGACGAGGCGACTGTCTTCACTTGCGGGAGGTATGAAAGAAGGAAATGGGATGGAGTATGTAAGGAGATAAAAGTATGACAGATAAGTAGAGGATGATAGTAAAGGAAGGATGAAAGGATGAGAATGAGAAATTAATATGTATATATATTAATTTTGACGATAAGTGAAATTGTAAACAAAGGCCCTCGCGGGGGCAAGGACCGGTTATGTCGGACTTGCACCGACTAAAACCTCCACGATGTTCCTGTTCCTCATTGACTCAATGCAGGGTTATGGGAACGCTTTCACACCATCCCCCACCCCGCTGGCGCAAGCGTTTACGCAATCTCACCTCGGGAGGGAAGACTCCTCCTTTTCCACTTCCGTAGGGGCACGCTGGATCATGCAGCGCACCCTCTCCTCGGCCTTTTGCAGTCGCGCGGGCAATTCCGTCGAACCCGTCAACCAGAGGCCATGGGAACCAAGGGTGAAAACTCTCCCGGCCCCCTGCGACGGATCCGATGTTGGGCCCGTCGCTACCCGTTAACGGCCGCGGAGGATAGGGAGAACGGCGCATCGCAATACCGACACTCCTCTTCCCCCGCGGCCCCACCGCCGCCGCATAGCCGGTGCGACACCGGTTAGTTGCAGAGGGTACTCCTTCCGTGACTCCACCTACGTTGCAAGGGGCAGTATAAAACCGCCCTTGCAGCTCCCAACCGCTCCAGTGAGCTCCAGTTATTCAACAGGTGCTCCAACCTGAAGCGGCCGCTTCGGCTGGCTCTTCGGCGCGGGCCAACCAGGTGGGTTCCACTTCGCTTTACCACGCTTCACGTGTGTCGGGCCACGGTTACTAAGCCCCTCCGCCAGGACAAGGCGGGAACCCGTTGGCGGAAATTAGGTCTTGATCTGACGATAAAGCAAGACCAAAGTCCGCCAAGTATGAGTCTCGCATGCTCCGCTCCCCACTCCTCACTCCATCGAAATAATTAAAAAAGAAAACTACTCATCTAAAATATAACTCGTTTGACCTCAAGATAGAGATAAGACACAAAAAAATATATAGAAATTGGTTGAAATATAAAAAAAATCGGACTCGGACATAGATAATGATCATCATCATCATCAGCCGATAGACGTCCACTGGACATAAGCCTCACCCAAATATCTCCACGTTTGTAGGGGTTCCTATGGGGAGATTTCGGCCATTACCCATCACGCTGGCCCAATACGGATTGGTGGGAGCCAGAGCCTCGTTTGTTAATTAGCAGGGTGCTCCACGAACTGGTGAGGTTTTTGCTTTTTTTTATTAACGTGGGGGAAATGCCTGCTTTTACCAGTCCTCCTGGGGGCAAGGACACCGTATATCGGACTTGCACCGACTGAAACCTCCACGATGTTCCAACGCCTTGTTCGCCTGATGGCGGGGTTACCGAAACGCTTTCGCACCATCCGCGACCCCGCCGGTGCTGGCCGCTAGTGCAGCTCCACCTCTGGAGGAAAGTTTGACCCTGTCTTTCCACCTACGCAGGGGCACGCCGGAACATACACCGCGCCCCTTTCTCGGCTTCCTGCAGTCGCGTGGGCGACGGATTCCGCCGAATCCTTCGCTCAAAACCACAGAAACTAAGAAAGAAAGTCTCCTGGCTCCCTGTGACGAATCCGATGTTGGGCCCGCCGCCACCCGCTATACGGCTGCGGAGGATAGAGAGAACGGCGTATCACAATACCGACACATAACTTCCCCCGCGACCCTACCTCCGCCACATCAGCGGAACGGCACCGCTTAGTGGCAAAGGGTACTCCCTCTGAAACTCCATCTCAGCTACAAGGGGCAGCATAAAGCCGCCCCTGGCAGCCCACCGGCCGCATCCGTGGTGAGCTCGCCGTTTAAAACCGAGTTTACTCTAACCTAGTGCAGCCGCCGCGGGTCGGCCCTACCCTTCGAACCGTCCGGGTAGGTTCCTCTTCGCTTCACCGTGGGCGACCCAGCCATGGCTACTAAGCCCCTCCGCCACGATAAGGCAGAAACCGGTTGGGGGGACGAACAGGTGACGTTGGCTTGGGTCCCAAAAGTTATTGTGCGAGACCCATTCCACCCCTTATAATAATGATAAAAAAATTCTAAGGTCATTATTAAAGTATCGCTTCGTTAATTACAAATTTTATAGATCCCATAATATGTAATTGTTTGTTGTGCCTTTTAATAAATTTAAAAAAAAAAACCCTAGTGGGCGCTTGAAAGTACCTCAGCGAACCGGAAATCGCATTACTGACTGCATTCTGTAATTGTATGTTCCACTCTCAAATGCCTGAGACGTAGAGATTGGTCACCATTATTCTAACTTATAAAGGCAAAGGCAGCAAAGACGAATGTAACAACTACCCTGGAATAAAGCTCATAAATCATACTATGAAGCCACACGGAAGAGTGACTGATAGCCGGCTAAGATCTGAGTGATCTTTATCAAAAAATCACTACAGCTTCATATCGGACCTATCTACAACAGATCCCTGGTTTGCTGTAAACACAATCGCCGAAGAGTATCGCGCAAGAGCCCGTCCCTTACATGTCGCTTCCTTGGACACGGAGAAGGCATTGGATCAAGTTACACGAAACACGACCTGGTTCAATCTCAGCAAGAAGAACGTTCCGGAACAATACATCAACATTATAGTCGATATACACAAGGGGGCGAGATCAATGGTGTGAACTGTAGGGGGGGAGACAAAACTAATAGCATTCACAGAAAGCGTACACCAAGGCCCAGTACCGAGTCCATATCCGTTTTGTTTGGTTTTAGACTTGCTCGCTGAAATTGCGCGAACCTCAGCCAAATGCACCTTCATCTACTCAGACGATGTTGCTATATGCACTGAAAGTCGCATAGAATTACATGATGCACTTTTGTCATGGAGACACCAGTTGTGGACCGGTGGCCTAGTAATGAGTGTTGGAAAAGCCCAGTATATTGCTTTTAATGATCCAAAACCAAGTAGTGACTGATGTTACTTGTGATAGAAGTATACCTGTGAAGCTCAAGGGTTTGATCTATAAGACCATCATTAGAGCATACCTTTGGTGCTGGAGCGGAAACGGTGCCGTTACTCAAAAGAACGTGCATACCATCTTAGTTAATGAAATGAGAACACTGAGATGGATGTGCGAAGCAGCCTCGGTTTGCGCGACTTCGCCGGCGAGCTGCAATACAGCAGGTTGTGATGATATTGTCGGGTAAATGGAAGGCCGCGTGAGTACGTTGGCAACTTGGTACTGCAGCTGTCCCTCCTTGGTCGAAGACCCACAGGCAGATCCAAAAGTACTCATTACGGACTGATTTTTGCCTGATCAACAATTCCCGCCGCCTCCCACAATGCGACGCACCACTTCTGAACTCTTGCTAACTGCAATATGTTTGTTTTGTTTCAAATTTCGAACCAAACGATCTCTCTGCTGATGAACGTGAACTACTTCATTTTTACCAGTAATTAATCTATGATATTTTTTACTTCGTTTTTTTTTTGTTTTGCGTGGGGGAAATGCCTACACATACTCGTCCTCGCGGGGGCGAAGACGGGTTATGTCGGACTTGAACCGACTAAAGCCTCACGATGATTCGCCTCACCGCCTGTCGGCAGGGTCACAGGGACGCTTTCGCTCGCAACCGAGATCCTGCCGGCGCTGGCCGCTTTCGCAGTCCCACCTCGGAAGGGAGGGATGAACCCTACCTTTCCAGGGCGCGCCGAAACATGCAGCGCGCACCCTCCTCGGTCTCCTACAGTCGCGCGGGCGATGGCTTCGGAAGGCCATGGGAGCCACGGGAAAAAACCTCTCCCGGCTCACCACGGCGGATAGATGTTGGATCCGCCACTACCCGTTAACGGTCGCGGAGGAAACGGCGCATCGCATTACCTACACTCCCCTTCCCCCACAGTCACACCGCCGCCGCATGGCCAGTGCGACATCGTTTGGTCGCAGAGGGTACTCCCTCAGCGACTCCACCTCGGCTACGAGGGGCAGTATGAAACCAACCCAGCAGCCGGGCCGCAAAGGGCAGCATAAAACCGCTCCTGCAGCCCCCGGCCGCTCCGGTGAGCTCCAACTCCAACCAGTGCTCGAACCTGGAGTTCCACTTCGCTTTACCGTGTGTCGGTCCACGGTTACTAAGCCTCTCCGCCACGACAAGGCGGGAACCCGTTGGGGTGCCTTCATCACTAGTTGCCCTCTTCAAACTGAAGTTTGGCGATCAGATTGCTATTCTTTTTATCTGACGGTGTTTATTCACTGTTTTTTTTGTTATTTTTTTGGGTCTGCTCTCATTAGCAAGTATGATAAACAAGGTATACACTTCCCCCAGATTTAAACGTGGAGCTACCACCGCTGCAACTCCGCTCTCCTGCCGAATATTTGAAAGTGGTTTTAGACCTAAAGTTGACCCAGAAAGTGTTCTTTCATTAACCCTCCTTATTATTTATCCTTAAAAATATATACCGTACGACACTCTTTATTTGTTGACCCCGGTCTAGGGGGTGTAGGGGGGTGTGCACAGTGAAGCGTTGCCTTCCGCCGGAGAGCCGGCCGCCGCCCGCGAGCCGTCGGCAGCAAGTGAGAGGACAGTGATGAAGTGAGCGAGGCCGCTGAACAACGGCCGTCAGCTTCCAGGAATTTGTGTACACAATTGTAAGATATATATATAACATAATTAACAATTATAATTTATTAATACATACATAGCTTTTACAAATATTAAAATTTTCCATAATAACAAAAATGGAAATTAGACTTCTGACCTTCAAGATTTACCTACAAGTGGTACAGTGCCTGGAGACAATATAGGCTTACCTATAACGGCCTCGACACAAGAACGTCGCCGCGCGCGCACACACACACACACACAACACACGTGTGTGTGCGTGTGTACACGGGATACAGTTTGTGTAAACATTAACAGAGCCAACACCAGCCCTCCACCCACTATATAAACCGCGCAGCTCTTCACTCAGCAGCAAAGCGTCTTCAAGATGAACTTCAATATCTTCTTCCTGGTATTTCTGGTGAGTGGCTTTTTTTAATATATTTATAATTTTTTTTGTCGTCGAGAAGAAATCTTCTAAGATGCTCTGCTGCTGAGGGGTGGGGAGAGATAAGGTGGTTATTATCAGTGCGTTGCAGGAGGCCTCGGGGTCTCCCGACTGTAGCCCTCCTCAGCAACCTCGCTTTTGTGCGACAAGCACTACACCATCTCGTAGTTGTACATCCCGGGCTCTGAACATTGAGGACCCCCTCCTACAAAGCGCACGAACCTTTAGTCCTTTTAGTCGCCTTCTATGTCAGGCAGGGCTTCCGTCAGTACTATTTCTACTAGCCCGAGACTACAGGGCAAGGCAAGACCCTACCTACTGGTGGTAGTGTTTTTTTTTACGTGGGGAAAATGCTTATGCATACTCGTCCTAGCGGGGGCAAGGACGGGTTATGTCGGACTTGTTCCGCCTCATCGCCTGATGGCAGGGTCAAAGGAACGCTTTCGCTCGCAACTGCAACCCTGCCGGCGCTGGCTGCTTTCGCCGCCCCACCTCGGGAGGGAGGGATGAATCCTGCCTTTCCAGGGCGTGCCGGAACGGACTCCTCGGAAGCCGTCGCCCAGAAGCCATGGGTGTCAAGAGAAAAAACTCTCCCGGCTCACCCGTTAAACGGCCGCGGAGGGTAGGGAGAACGGCACATCGTAATACCGATACTCCACCTCGGCTGCAAGGGGCAGTATGAAACCGCCCCCGCAGTTTGGCCGCAAACGGCAGTACAGGCCGCCCCTGCAGCCCCCGGCCGCTCCAGTTATCCAACCGTTGCTCTAACCTGGAGCGGCCGCCTCGGGCCGGCCCTTCAACGCGGGCAGGCCGGGCAGGTCCTCTTGATTTCACTGTTAGCGACCACGCCACGGTTACTACGCCCATCCGGCACGACAAGGAAGGAACTTGTTGGGGTGATAGTGTCTCTGTTGCCAGAGACCGTCTAGGTAGCACCGCAGCGACAACAGTAGTGTTCCGGTTTGAAGGACGCTCTAGCTAGTGTAATTACTGAGGTGACGAAACAACATGTTACGTCTCGAGAGACGAGCATAATTTGGTAGTGTATAATATCCTAACTAACACCACGTTGTAACGATCGGCCGTATCACTTACTATTAAGTGAGAGTCCCGCCCGTATTGTGGACTTATTAAATAAATAAAAAGAATAACTAATTTTAATAATTTAAAATGTTACATCAGCATTTCTGTTCCAGGTGATGGTGGCGTTAAGCGGAGTACAATCTGCTGATGGTAAGTGTGTCCATTGCTTTATTATCTGGGCGAAGGCGGGAACTCGCACTGAGCTGGTGCACTTTGCAGTGCTGCACTCTGCCCACACGGGGGATGGAAATGTCACATAATTGTTGTTGATTTTATATAATTAATGTTTATATTTTATTTATTTGTTTACCTTCCGTGACTGAGCACCATCAGCTCTGCACATCTGGTGTCGCTGTGACTTCCTGCAGCTCGCATTCGAGAACTGTTACCGGGAGTAATCTTTATTGTGTAAGATGTACCTACAAACAGTACCGTGTTCCGATTTGAAGGGCGCTGCGGGCCTCAACATGTTACGTCTCATGCGACGAGCGCAACTTAATAATAACGAGAAGTGATGTACTCCCACAGGAGATGGTAGCGGTGTGAACGGGTACAGAGTACGGGGACCCGTCACGCGGAGACACCTGCCGACCGTGCTGGAGCCGCACCCCGAGCCACCCCCGGACAAATGAATAATGCAACATTACTAATTATTTTTCATGTGAATTTTTATTTATTTATAATAAATAAATAAATAATAATAAAGTTGTTTATTAATCTAAAGACCAAAGATATAGAGGAATATAAAATGAAGAAATGAATCCAGTACATTCTTTGTTAACTCCGTATGGAGGGTGTAACGGTTTTTTTTTTGTTTTACTTGGGGGAAATGCCTGCGCATACCCGTTCTCGCGGGGGAAAGGACAGGTTATGTTGGACTTGCACCGACTAAAACCCCCGCGATGTTCCAACTCGTCGCCTCATGACGGGGTTACGAGAACGCTTTCTTACCATTGGCGACCACGCCGAGCTGGCCGCTTACGCAGCCCGATCTCGGGAGGGAAGGTTCAACCCTCCCTTTCCACATCCGTGAGGGAGCACCGGAACATACAGCGCGGCCTCTCCTCGGCTCTCTGTAGTCGCGCGGGCGTCGGATTCCCCTAAACCCGTCGCCCCGAGGCTATGGGAACCACGGGAGAAAAACTCTCCCGGCTCCTTGCGGTGGAGAGATGTTGGGCCCACCGCTACCCGTTAACAGCTGCGGAGGATAAGGAGAACGGCGCATCGCAATACCGAGACTCCTCTACCCCCGCGGTCCCACAGCCGCCGCATAGCCGGTGCGACCTCACCTACAAGTGGGAGAACAAAACCGTCCGTGCAGCCTAGCCGCAAAGGGTAGCATAAAGCCGCTTCTGCGGCCCCCGGCCGCTCCGGTGAGCTTCAGTTATCCAAGTGACGCACGAACCTGGAGCGGCCGCTGCGGCAGACCCTTCGCTGCGGACTAGTCGGGTGGGTTCCACTTCGCTTCACCGTGTGTCGGTCCACGGTTACTGAGCCCCTCCGCTACGACAAGGCGGGAACCCTTTGGGGGGATGGTTAAAGGCTCGCCGTACAACTCACGGGACCCAAGCCAACCTCACCAGCTCACCCCGCAACAGGTTCCCGCCTTGTCGTGGCGGGGTCGCCCACGGTGAAGCGAAGAGGAACTCACACGGCCTGCCAGCGGCGAAGGGCCGCCCCGAGGCAGCCGCTCCAGGTTAGAGCACCGGTTGGACAACTGGCGCTCACCGGAGCGGCCGGGGGCCGCAGGGGCGGTTCCATACTGCACATTGCAGCCGAAGTGGAGTCGCGGAGGGAGTACCCTCTGCGATTAACAACGGGTGGCGGCGGGCCTAATATCGGCACGCCGCATGTTTCCGCGTGCCCTTACGGTGATGGAAAGGGAGGGTTCAACCCTCCCTCCCGAGGTAAGGCTGCGCAAGCAGCCAGTGCCGGCGGGGTCGCGGATGGTGAGAAAGCGTTCCCGTAACCCCGCCATCAGGCGACGAGTTGGAACATCGTGGAGGGTTTTAGTCGGTGCAAGTCCGACATAACCTGTCCTTGGCCCCGCGAGGACGGGTAAGGGCAGGTATTTTTCCAACGTTAATCAAAAAAAAAAAAACCTCACCAGGTCGTGGCGCTGTCTGCTAATCAACAGACGAGGCTCTAGCTCCCGCCGACCCGCATTGGACCAGTGTGGTGGGAAATGACCCATATCCCCTCCATATGAACGTAGACGAACGAAGAGCTCTAATGCCCGGCGGTAACGGAAGGTACGCTGACTGTTGAAGGTCGCGGGAAACCGCTGGATGCGGGCAGCGCTGAACCGATCGATGTGGAGACCGTTGGGGCCAATGTTCAGAAGTGAAAGTCCATCTGCTGATGATAGTAGGATCTAGCTTGGTCACACACAATTCTGTCGTGCCAACCACACCCCCTGGACCTGCCTTCGACAATGTCTGGTTAGGGTGTGGTAGTGTGTGGTTGTTTCGGAAATGCTGATTGTAACGTGAATTAAATCCAAACAGCAGTTCTCCATTTTTTGTGTTCTACCAAGTGACCAGACGAGAGGGACGCTCACCTGATGGTAAGTGCCCGCCCATAGCAACGTGACGCTTGTCAGGATGATATACACTGCATCACATTGTACACGTCGCCTTGAGACGTAAGATGTCGAGTATCGTTACACCAGTAATCACACTAGCTACAGCGTCCTTCAAACCGGATCACAGTAATGTTCGCACAGTACTGTGTGTCGGCTGCAATAGGCGCTGCGGTGGTACCTAGACGGTCTGTAGCAACAGAGACACTACCACCAGTGATAGCTATAGGTCCTTCAAACCGGATCACAGCAATGTCCGCACAGTACTGTGTGTCGGCTGCAACATTCGCTGCGGTGGTACCTAGACGGTCTCCGGCAACAGAGACACTACCACCAGTGATAGCTATAGGTCCTTCAAACCGGATCACAATAATGTATGTCGGCTGCAATAGGCGCTGCGGTGATACCTAGACGCTCTCCGGCAACAGAGACACTACCACCAGTGATAGCTATAGGTCCTTCAAACCGGATCACAATAATGTATGTCAGCTGCAATAGGCGCTGCGGTGATACCTAGACGCTCTCCGGCAGCAGAGACACTACCACCAAAAAAATTTTTTCTATAAGTTGCAGAAATTAAACAAAAATGGCCGCCATATTTCTTTTTTACTTAATAAAAGCCGTTTCACAATGAATAGAAAATATTTCAATAGTTAAAATAGAAGAAATGATTTTGTGTGTATTCGTTCTGTTACTCCAGTAATTACATCAGCTGCAGCGTCGTTAAGGCAACACAGTTCTATGATAACACAAGATGGCGCCGTCATGATCCGCCATTTTGATGTTTATATATATATATATAATTTCACACTACCAACATTGCGAAGGTCAGCCATATAAAAGAGACAAGCGCGACCCTTGCGTGATGGTAAGCGATACGCCCGCCATAACCACAAGCTGTACTTAGGATATTTGCACTGCAACATATTCCGCTCATCGCCTTCATACATTAAATTTTTACATTCTAATCTTAGCAACAGCGCCCTTCAAACCGGAACATCATATTTGCACACCACTAAAATGCTACCGTGTGTTTGGAGGCACATCACCTATAAAATTTTATTTCATATTTTTTTTTTTTGGTAGTCGTGTATATATCTTTGCCGTATTTAGAAAAAAATATACCACTTCCGGATGGAAAGGCTTTCGATTGTTAATTATCGTAGTGTTAATAATATAATCTCATACTTGGTCCTTCGAGCCGGATGTTTAGTCATACAACGAAGCTACTACACGAGCGATTCATAACGACGAAGCGCGAGTTAGGATTTTTACACTGCACCAACTGTCCGAAGCCAATGCACCGTCGTCAACAGTAACAGTAGTCCTTGTTCTTCCGCCTGTGGGCCTCCTCCTCCTCGGCGAGCTGGACCCTCTGCTGTTCGACGTTCCTCATAACCTCAACATCGGCTGCGCAGTCGTCGACGATCTTCTGGAACAGTTCATCTGGAAGAGTTCGTTTTATCAAATCGATCGGTGGCCGGAAGTCCTCAACCGTCAGTTATCCGACTCGAAGGACTTTTTTTTTATTCAACGCAGCGACAAAACGAGCGGGACGTTCACCTGATAGTCAATGATACGCTCGTTCATGACACAGCGTTAGTTAGGATGGTATACACTGCACCACACTGCGCTCGTCGCTTTGAAACGGGACGTTGAGTCTCGTTACCACAGCGCCCTTCAATCCGGAACACAGTATAGTTTGCATAGTAATTTTTGGCGGGAAAAATAAAATGCGGTATTACCTATCTAGACACCACCAATAAAAACATTACTGTTATCCGACTTAAAGGACCTTTAAGGCACTATGTGGTGCTGTGTATATCATCCTAACACCACGTTATAAGCAGCCGTATCACATCATCAGGTGAACGTCGACTTGTCGCGTCACCTCGTTGAATAAAAAAAAAGATCTCCTGGTAACCCTGATGAGGACAGGATTGATGGAGGTAGTCACAACCCTCAGACATGAGGAATACGATTTGATTGCACCTGCCGGAGACAGGCTGTATTGTGCAAACATTACTACATCTCGGTAACGCATTACCAGTAATTCATTCAGGAAAAGAATGTCTCAACTCCAAGGAAACCAGAGTATTGTGGTATAAATATCCGGCTTGAAGGACCGGCTAGGAGATTACAATCCCTGAAAGGGCTGATTGTATGAGAAATGCCTATCCGGTACAGGGACTAAGCATATTCCTAGAGATGCATGACCCTGGTCCGACTCTGGAGCTGATATCATATACATTTATAATAATATTAATAATAAATTATTTATTTCAAAAAAAAAAAATTGACAGTAAAAAAAAAAATTAAAAATATTATTCCACATGTGGGATAAGAACCCACTCAGGTAATTTTGCAATATATAAGGACCGCAACACTGTCAGTAGGGCTTAAAAAAAAAACGTTCAGCACCAAAAGTATACCGACATAATTTTTTTTTTTTTTTTAATTTCTTTATCACTCACCAACGTTCTCACCGGTTTTGCTGGACGTGAGGTAGTGTCCGCACAGCCCTTGTGAATACGTGCACACTATGTCCTCCGGCACCTCCCTGACTACAAATCCACAGTCGAGCAGGTCCTTCTTTGTACCGCACAGGTACACCTTACAGTCCTGGAAAATGAAAGACACCGTTACATTTCCCTTTATTCCACTACCAGGGCATTAAAGTTGGCTTGATTTGAAGTGTTACATGGCTCCGGATAAGATGAGCAAGATGTGTTACACCTGCCCCTTGCTGGGAGGACCTCCCACCAGGTGGACCGACGATCTGGTGAGTCGCGGGGAGACACTGGATGCGAGCAACGCGGGACCGACCGATGAGGTCTTTAGATAAGGCCTATGTCCAGTGGACCTCTATCAGCTGATGATGATGACTGCTCCTGCCCATAACATGACGCCAGTTGGGTAATATAGACTGGACAACATTGTGCATGCATATACATCACACCTCGTACCCAGTCAGGTAGGCAGAGACCAGCTCTCTCCACTTGCTACGATCCTGGCACACCTCTTCCTCCACTTTCATGAGCGTCCTCATGCTTGTCGGTCGCGAGTACTCCTGACCCGGCCATTCTTTAGAACATCTCCGATTCAATCGGAACATGTCCGCCCAGGTTGACCAGCACCGATTTTTCCAATCATTCTTACCTTGTATACCTCTTTCGTTAATCTACTTTCATCCATTCTTTCCACATAGCCGAACCATCTAAGCATCCCTTTCTCTATCTCTGTCACTACATCTTCAACCACGCCACACCACTCCCTTATCACTGTTCCTCACTTTGTCCATCATCACATTGTGCTCATCCTTTTTCCTATTTTTGCAGACAATCATTAATAAGCATATAATACTTTGTGTGTGTGTGTGTCATTGTAACTATTGAAATTACTGCGGTAATGAAACTCAACATACCATGGTGATGACAGCAATGGAATGTAGCGCAAGCATCCTACCTAGCACCACCTTCATCATAGTACTTTGAGAATACCGATGTGCATAGTCTTCCAATACGAAGGTTTAGTTACAAAAGGTAGAAATCAGTAATGATCTTAAAGCACTACAAACTGCTCTATCATCACCTCCTCCACAGTCCTCAGCTCCTGCAGCCAGTGCCTCAACCGGCTCCAGGATGCGTAACTGGAAGGTTCGTAGCATATAATAGCAGCATGAGCTCCTCTGTAGTACATCTTCGTCATCGCTTCATACCTGAAAAATATATCTATCATATAATACAGTATACCGGATAATATAGTGTTCATTTGAGCTGGTGTTCTTAACAGCTTTAATAAAGAGATGAAACTAGCGAGATTACATCTAATAATAAATGATTATGTTAGTAGGTCTCCGAGCCGGAGACCATCTAAGTAAGTACCACTGCAGCTCCTATTGCAGCCGACAAACAGTAGCGCACAAAGTGTACTGTCCAGCTTGAAGGATATATACTAAGTAATATCATCCAAATTCCATATATATATATATATATATATTCATTATATCTTATGCTATTTTTGGTCTTCATCACTTACTATCGATGTATATATATATGTGTGTGGATAACTCGATAAAAATTACTATGAGTCTATGGAAGCCCTAACAATGAATGAATATTAACTAAATACTATTTCACTACTAATATCAGGGGGACATTTGTCTGAACCTAAAACTTTGTGAAATATAAAAACAATAATTAGATTAATTAAACAATAATAATTTCTCCAGTGACGGAGGAGTTGAGGAGCAAGAGGTTAGCGTCGTACGGGCATGTTGTGTGGAGGAATAAAGGACATATAACAAAGAAAGTATTGAGAATGAATGTGGATAGTTATAAGGGTAGAGGAAGACCGAAGTGTGGATGGATTGTGTGAAAGATGACATGTGTAAGAGTGAGAATTTAGATATCGCAGCTGATAGAGGGATGTGTTAGAGAAGTACATGCTGTGCTGCCCCCACATAGCTGGGAAAAGGGCAGGAGGAAGAATTAGATGAATTAAACAATAGTTAAAATTATTTTCTCTTTAACATTATTAAATATAACATACCTCTCGCTACCAGCTGTATCCCAAATGCCAATGTTAAAGTTCTTGCCATTGGAGTGCATTGTCTTCGCACAAAAAGCTGCACCGATTGTCTGAAATGATATATATCCAAATTAATAAGTATTTTGATAGAAACCATCCATCAGTGTCAGTCAGTAGTGTGCAAACATTAGTATAAGCTTTAAAGGGTGCTGTAGCTATTTATATTCGAAGAGAAATTAGACTAAGCTGTAAGACAAGGAAAACATTCTAACGTTTAGTGATCTTCTTGTCCAAGATAATGTGTATTACAATGCATGCACACTGTAACATTTTGTGCCACTTAACAAATTTAATAATCGAGTGAAAAATGTTTTAATAAGCAAAGTGTACTATAGTGTATTTGAATGATAATAATGTATGATAATAAAACACATTAATTTCCAGGCCTAAAAGCAAGCTAGCCTAATGAAATTCATAAGACTACTCTTGACAGGGTTTTTAGATCTACAACATGAATGGAATCATTACAATTGTAAATTACGCACTTTGGGTGGATGTTAAAAGTTTATATCCTAGACTATTGCGTAGAATAAAATATCCTTTCAATCATAACAAAGAGATGAATCATTGTAAACATATCACATGATTTTTTTTAAACTTTATCATCATAAACTTACGTTCTGGTAAGGAGCACCAGTATTGAATCTGCAGTTGACGAACCGAAGCACCAGACTTGTTTTACCAACATGCTCACTGCCCAATAAAACTATTTTAAAGTCGCATCTACTCATAATGAAAATTGTTTTTATATGTCCTTCAAGAACTTTTCAAAACATAGCTGCTTACTTATTTCACTTAACTATTCAGCAAATATACAGTACACATAATCCACATAAAACGTATAAGAGCTGATAAATACTATTATAAATAAATTCAGCTCAACAATAACACTACACTCGTTTTAAACTTTGACGGGATATTAATGGATAACCGTATTATTACAATCAGGTTTTAATACTTAGTATTTGCTACTAAGTATACACACCAAGTTCTATGACAAAAAGCCTAAATGATATTATTTTATTAATGTCTAGCCGCTGGATACGGTCAACTCTCGACCAACCGGCGTGAAAATCCTTGATTGAGGCCTGTATGCCCAGCGTGGGCATTATCTGGCTGATAAAAAGAGGAATGGATATAATTATAAGAGATATTTATCTGTGCTACAATATCATGATTAGATGCCTTTTTCTCAAATTGAAGCTTGGTGATGACAGATTAAGAAAACTAATTGCATCTTCAGTTATTCTTTTTTTCATATGGTATTAAAACCCGGTCCACTACCAGATGCATGTTTTACAGGAATGTTGCCTTCCAAGGTTAACCTTGGGAAACCATATAGAAATTCTCGTTGAAAATGTCCGAAAAACGCAACTTATCTTTGCATGACTATTGTGATCAGGCTAATTTGCAGTTAGCTCTCTCAAGGACTTCAGAGATATATATATTTATTTACTATGCCTCCACTTTTGCTCATTTTTTACTATAATACAAAGCGTTTAATTTATTCTATATTCAATAAAAATCAATGTAGAAGTTATAGTGGTTTAAATTTTAGTAAGGTTTAATTTTCAAGTTTTATATGGTCATTATTGAACAATACTTAAAGTATTTATATACCAGGTTTTTAGGCCTCATATTTCAAAATACTTGTATCGATGGGCTCTAGGTTAAATGTCGAAAGTATTAGTAATAAAGAATGGATGCAGTTATGGAAATAATCGAATCGTCAACTTATGTAGAAACAAAAAATGTGATACGTTTCCGATGTATCGATATTTCGTATTTAATGTATTTTCGTGTTATTTCATTTGAATAGTTTTTGTATGATGCAAAACATTTTTTTTAACTATTGAATGTTATAATTTTTATTCTTCTTCATATCTAAAAGTCAGGCTTCTTACTTGAGGTCAGGTATTTACTGGTGATAGGTCTCTGTTGCCGAAGTACCGTCTAAGTAGATAATACTGCAACGTCTATTTTTGTCGTTAAACAGTACTGGGCCAACATTACTATGTTTCGGTTTGAAGGGCGTTTTCGCTAGTGAAATTACTGGGGTAAAGAGAATCTACATCTTATGTCTCAGGCGAAGAGCGCAATGTGACACAGTGTATAACATGCTGACCAGTGCCATATTGTTATGGGCGAGCGTATCGCTTAACGTCAAGTATACGTCCCGCTCGTCTCGTCGCTTCGTAGTATAGAAAAAGAGAGAAGTTCGAAAAGACTTGGCTTCTTATATAGCGACGAATTGGAAGAGGCTTCAGCGGCATAGGAAGGAAATGATACCATGATCACCAGTCTAACCTAATTAATATTTTTTAATTAATAGATTTCTACTTTATATTACATTATTAGCAGGAAGACGGTTACTATTGAGCATAGATATTCCTCTAAGATGTCTACCAATCGGTTTTGTACTGTCCAGTCGTGTTTCACTATCTTCACCAAATCATCCGCCCACCTTGCGGAGGGCTTGCACACAGCCATACCAGTATAAAGCCGCCAATAGAAAAGCTTACTGCCTTACTGCCGACGGGATTTTAATTACTATATATTTTTTATTCAATTAAGCAACAAAACGAGAGGAACGTTCACCGGATACAACGGGACGTAAACATATATAAATTCTTGAAAATATTTTTTTTTTTTCATAAACAAATATGTAAAATTTTCAACACTTTAAGGCGTGTATATATCTATCTATATATATATATTATAGTATCGGGCTACTAAGAATAGTACTAAGGTATTCCCTTCCTGTCGTACAAGGCGATTAAAAGGGTCCTCGAGTTCGTGAGCCTTGAGGGAGGGGTCCCTTAAAACTTGATAACCAAGCCTTAGGAGGACAGCAGATGCATGGTGGTCTTGTATTTGCCGTAGCACAGCGTGGGTGCTAAGGAGGGCTTTGCCCTTCCGTGGGATGTTTTAGCCAGAGTGGAGAGGGGGCACCTGTGCATTTCGTAGGAGATCCCGGAGCCCCTTCTATTGCACTGGCGGACACCACCGGGTTTTATTGGGTAGAAGTCCCACATAACCTTGTTTTGCTCCCAGAGGCAGGGTATCTTTTAAGATTTCCACAATAAATGATGCCTATGTTATTGTTAACGTAGTATTAATTAGGATGATATACACTACATCACGTTATGCTCGTCGCCTTTAGACATGAGATATTAAGTCTCGTTAGCTCAGTATTTTCACTAGCTACAACGTCATACAAACATCACCTTATTTTACTAGTGGTAGTGTCTCTGTTGCCGAAGATCGTCTAGGTACCACCGCAACTCCTATTGCAACCGACAAACAAACATTGCCGTGTTCCGTTTTGTAGGGCACTGTATCTAGTGTAATTACTGGAGTACCGAAACAACATATGTCACAAAGCGACGGGCGCAATATGATGCAGTGTATAACATCCTAACTAAAAATAAATGTTTGAATATTACTGTTTGCCAGCAGAAATAGAAGCTACGGTGGTACCTATTCAGTTTCTATACAATGTTCGAAATATTACACAACCATAAATACATAGCGGTTCAACCAGTATATTAATGAAGTAATTAAAATAATACGTTAATAATCAACTGCTTTCTGTAATGAAGTACGTCTTTTATCTTTTTCTAGCCCTCTCTCTCACCCCGCTCCCGCCTTACCGCCCCGTTTAGGTGACAAAGTATTGATTGCCGATTCTATTCCATACAACGGTGCATCCGATCGATTTTACCACTGTACCGATAGCGACACTTGATAACTAGGGTATTTAACTACAGTTACATCGAAATAACCTGACCCATTGCTTGTACAGTTTCACGATTTTGGCGCCAATTCTGACATTTTAGTTTTTTCTTTTTTAAACTCCACCTTGACAACGCATATGGTTACAGATTTATTAGATAGTTAAATATTTAGGCTTTTGTCCAACAGTGGACGTCTGTCGGGATTTGACAATAAAAAAACCGCACCAATTAAATATTAATTAATCAATTAATTCGCTTTTCGAACTCGAGGAAAATAAATTTACTGGTGGTAGGTCTTTGTTGCTGGAAACAGTCTAAGTAGGTACCACTGCAGCGCTTATTACAGCCGATGAGTGCCGGTTTGAAAGGCGCTGTAGCTGGTGAAATTGTTGGGGCAAAGACACTTAACATCTTATGCTTCTAGGCGACGAGCAGAATGTGGTGCAATGTACATTCTAACCAGCGCCGCGTTGAAATGGGCAGACGTGTCACTTACTCTCAGGTGAACGTCCTGCTCCTCTCATTGCATAAAAAAAAATTAAAACCTAGTTTTGTTTTTTATTACCCACGTTCAACGTTTATTTTATTGCGCTCATTTAAATTGTCATTGACTTTAAAAGAAGGCCGAATAAATTATACAAGTATGAATATTTCTCACATTTAATTTGTAAAGGTTTTTTGCGCGAGACAATCCATACATATAACTAACTATAAATGATTAATAATTTTACTCTAAAAATTGCTTATTATATTAAAAAATATTTGCTTCTAATTTGTTATACGCATAGACAAACTTTACAATACTTATCTAATAGTAAATACTTCGTAAAGTTAAAACATATTTCACATTGTTTATATTTCAAAGATATCAATAAAAAATAATACTATATAATATGCGAATAGATTCACTGTTGCAGTTAAATAAAACGAGGGGAAACTGTACAAAAGAAATAACCTCGGAGTTGTGATAACGCTGCTCGTGATAAGGCCGGGCAAGTTGTAATAATATACATTGCCAACTCAACAGCCGACCTAGGTATAGCACACTGCTTTACTGTCTTCCTTTGACTACGCACTCGTCCCACACCCACTGCAGTGTTGTCATAAATACAAAAAAAAACATACAATTTAAACAGGCTTTTTTTTAATTATAATCATATATTTATTTATAATCATTCAATCTACCATTTGTAAAATAAAAATATATTTTATTTGTCCCTTATTAGTAAATTAAGAAATTTTAATTATGCATTTGACAGATTATAATGCTGTTGACGTAATAATTAAAGGAGAATAAAATCTTTTTGTTTGTTGTAAAATATATTTTAATTCCTTGCAATAAAGTCGAGAATCGTTACCGCCGGTTGATGTGTTATGCGATGTTCACGTTGGTAGCGCGGGCGGCAGTGTTGACACACTAAAAATATTTTCGTCTTTTTCACTCCTTTCGTAGGCAGTAGCATCACCTTCTTGCTGTAGAAATGGACGTTGAGATAGTTTTGGGGCTTCGCGTTTTTTGTTTATATCTACGATAAACGTCGTTCAAAACTTTTGTAATACAGTTTTAAAAGTAACCCCGTTGCACGACAATGTAGTGCGCGCTTTTATTATTAAGAGAAATCGTGTGTTTAATGTAATTCCCATCGCCTTTAGCACAGCACCATTTGGTTGGGCATTGATTTATGTGCGCTTCGAATCACTAGTAATTTTTAAAATCGTTTACTGTTTATAAATCACCAACTTGTTGTCGTAATTAAGTTTCAAATTACTTATATATTTAGTGTAATTTTGTTTGTGAGTAAGTTTAACGGTGTTACGGAGTGTTAAGTAGATTCTATTTCCTGTGGAGTGTATAAGATGGTCACTTGGTGAGTATTCCATGTTCACGGACATTTTTTTATTGCTGCAAGTACTTGATAACGTATTGTAATTAGAAAATGGTTTTACTGATCGTGTGCCCGCGGTCCACGAATAACTCAATGTCACAGTACACCACAGTTTTTTTTTTCTCTTGTTTGTTTGTTTTGAAAATATGTTACGACTAATGTATAAAGTTTTATGACAAATGGAGTTTGAGGTTATTTTTAACTTAAAGAATACTTTTTATATTGTTTGTAGATGCCATTATTATTTTGTATGACGTGTGTAAATTAAACAAGAACTTATATTATGATATTAAAGAGGTCAATCGACGAAAGGTCAACCACCCATATTGCTTCACAGACCCTTTGCACTTACACCAATAACAACAATCAATATTAGCTTTTTTTTGTGTTGTTAATATCAATGAGGCTTATTAATGCTACAGGTAATACTGAATATATTTTAAAAAACTTGAGATGTTATTTTTTACACATATACTATTACTTAAAATTAAGAATGAAGATTTTAAAGTAATGCTAAAAAGTATTAAATTGGGAATATCATGAAACAGAATGAAGGTAATAAATTATAGGAAATAAATTATTTGAGTAAGAGTAAATAACTTTTGTTATAATGTTAGATTATAAATCAATTAAGATGCTGCTATTACTGGGGTAATGTGACCCAACCTCTTATGTCTCAGGCGACGAGAGCAATGTGGCATAATATATACCATTCTAACCAGCACCCCATTGATATGAGTAGACATGTTATTTACCATCAGGTGAAAGTCCCCACAGATCTCATCGCTTGATTAAATAGAAAAAAAATTAGTTCTTACAACTCTGATAGAACATTTGAAATTGAAATGAGATTTGTAATGGCTGCCTTTAAAGTTTTTAGAAAATCAATTATTCATATCATCAATTTCAATGGGTCGTATAATTTTATATAAACTAGTATTTAACTACAATATCAAGTAAAAGTAAGCAGCAATGTAGTCTATGATGTTAAAGTATAGTAGTCTAGAAAAAGCCTATTTACTCTTAAAAATTCCTACATTATACCTCAATAGCCTATGTCCAGCAGTGGACATTTGTTTGATCATAACGATGATAATGACCTGTACAGAAAAACTCTATTAATAATGTAAATAAAATAAATATCTCAATATATTTCTCAATACTATATGAAAGTCAATATTAATAAAATAAAACATCATTCATCATCACTGAAAGAAATTACTAGTTTTAAGTTATTTGTAACATAAAACGATATGGTTACCTCTCCGGTACATGTGATATAGAAATAAACCTATATTACAGGTAATCATATCCCCGACTCTTGGACAATTGAAACTACTCCATAACTTAAATGAAAGTAGAAAAAATAAGTAGCAAGTTTGTTAATCTATACATTGATGGAGTTCAATATGAATCGAAGCAAATATTTTGATTTGTATAATCAAAAAAAATATGGTCCGGTATTAATTAATGTACTGCTTATAGACTATTAAATTATATATATATATAGAAAGATGCTTCATGATATCTTATTCTGATAATCAAACCAATCAATGATTTTTTATGGTAATTACTGCAGTAATGAGATTAATTGTACTGTCTGAAGGCGATGAGCAAAATGCAGTGTATATCATTATAACTATAGTTACATTACTATTAAGAGAATATCTTCACAAGTATGAATATTTCGTATAATTAAAAAATATATGTATATTTTGTATAAGAATTGAATACTTATAAATATTATAATATTTATAATTACGTTTGAAATGTATGATAGCAATGAGACACTAGTTATTATTTTTACACATCACACATCATCATCAGCCGATAGACGTCCAGTGCAATTGTCTGTAAGACGTGATATAATATATTCTCTTGTTGGTGTAACAGTATTAATGCAACACCTTATAAACTCTACATTAATGTTTGCACACTACTACTATTTAATAATAGCAGAAGACTAAAGAATATTGGATAATATTTATATCTATTATCTTTCAATATCCTTTATATGTATTATGTAGCTACTTCTCACCCACAATGCTGGTCTTAACACTGTGATCCCTTGTGCATGTAACGTTTTGTAAAACCTGTTCTCGGCTGCTCTATACTCGGCCAAAGGAGTATTCCTACCAAATTTCAAATCTCCAGGCCTTAATGGCTCCAGAGATATAATGTTCCTACATATGTGGAAATCGAGTATATATATATATACATATTAATAATAAATGTATTATTGGCAAATTTGTTCATTCAAGAACTAGAATGTTCCCTAGATGGTAATTGATACTGTTATCCATATAAATATGGAGCAAGCTAGAATGATATACACTTCATTCTCCTCGCTGCTTTAAGATAATGTTAATTAATGTTCACCCACTAATTTGAATAGCTATAGCATCCTTTAAATTGGTACACAGTAATATTTACACAATTGTATGGTAGTAGTAATTAGTGTTGTCTTTATAACTACCTTCAACTGTCTCCGACATCAGAGACCTACCACCTTTGCAAATATGATAATAAATTATTTATGGCTTTATTATCTTTTATACATGTGGGCATATATATATATATATTTATTTAATTAATTGCCTGGTAGTAGTCTCTTTCGCCAAAGAAGTAGGCACCAACTGCAGCTCTTTATTCTTCCAGTTCACAGTATTCTGCAAACTTGACCATGTTCCATTTTGAAGTGTTGTAACTAGTAATATTACAGAATATGGGGTTTTGACTTAAATGTTTCAGTCACTATGTAAGCAGGCAGAAATTTCATAAAGCATAATTAAAATCGCACATAGAATTCATTCCAGGCACATACTTTTAACTAAATTAAAATTTTTGATTAAAAAAGTACTCTCACTCTATTGTTAGGCGCATAACAAAACTGATGATCAGCATATACTACAGGAATATGACTGAAACGGGAACAATAGAAATACACTCATGGCCAACCTTAACATAAATCAACTGGACATTAGTCTGTATCATAGGGTTCTGTCTACTCCATGACCAGGCAAAGTTTGAGCACTGTTTAATTTTGTCATAAAATTGTATTGTCTTGGAGACAACAACATTTTGTAAATGAAATTTTCTTATAGTGTGATGGGACTGTCATAATTTTTAATTATTAGTACCAAAATTATACAAAGAAAAAAGAACCACAATGTGATGTAGTGTAAACATCCTAAGCAGCGTCTATTATCACTGGCAGACATATCACATAATATTCAACATTTTGTCTGTTAGCAGAATAAGTATAAAATTAAGTTTCTTCAAATAATTCATGTGTTTGTTATCATCACTGCAACAGTTTGATATCCACTGCCAAGTATAAGTTTCTGGTATGGCTATACCTTTTTTTTAATGTATTGAGACTTGTTTAGTTTTATCTCATTACAAGTTACAATTAACAGGTGTAGTTTTGTTAGTCTGTACCCCATTTAACAAGTTTAACATTGAATATATAGTTAACAAAAGATTTTATACAATTGTTCAATGGGGGTTCGGACACCCCACAGGTAATGTCACAAGTAACATCTTTTGTTACACCAAGAGTTGAACTTTGACCCTAATATCACATGGAGTTCGAAAAACTATTTTCTCTATTCAAACTATACCGTCCTGGAATCCAATTGGGGTCATATTTTACAATGGCACACCCACTGTTATGAAGATAGTTTTTTTTTTTGTGAATCTTTTGACCATCAGATTATTGACTTATGTACTAATGTATTCCTTTAACTTTTTAAAAAGACAACTTGAATATAGATATAATTATTAGTGATATGTCTGTTCATAGCAATGACTAGTTAGTATATTTACACGGTGCAACATTAAGTAAAACTAAAATGCGAAAAATCATATTGCTGGTTAATATTTCAACAGCTACTGCGGGCTTCAATTGAAAACAACACATTTATGGCGGGAAAAGCACTTGTTTAACTTTACGCACTAGGTTTTAATACGAAATAACAAAAATGTAAAATTTACGAAAGTATTGCTGATTCCCGCCAAAACTAGGAAGTGAAATTACTTTTGTGACGGCGCAATTTTATAGAACCAAAAAGAGACAACTATCAAGATATGTATGGGAGGAAAAGAGACAGAGTATAAACGTCTTAAATATGCTCCGTCTCTTTCCCTCGCGTATATTGTGTGTATAGTTTCCATATCGGCGTCTCTTTCCCGCGCTACGGCCCGCAGCGCGCCAATTGCTCCGCCGCACACCA
This sequence comes from Ornithoptera priamus, assembly GCA_029034505.1. Lineage (NCBI taxonomy): Eukaryota > Metazoa > Arthropoda > Insecta > Lepidoptera > Papilionidae > Ornithoptera > Ornithoptera priamus. The sequence continues at coordinate 45,787 of JARDWD010000830.1, forward strand.
TGCAGACTAGTCGCGGCGCTGCATCTATCTCACTCTGAATCTATGAAGAGAGAGAGAGTAGAGGGAGAAACGTTCGCATCATTAGTACATTATTTTGCTGTTCTCTCTATCGTTTCTTCCTTTATCAATGAATAAATACATTGTCAATCAATCAATCAATCGCTCCCTCTCTTTCTATTTACCGCCTGCACAGTATATCGATCTCACTCTAACAAATGAACTGGATTAGCGTTTCAATTCTACTGCGTGTGAACTGGCACTCTTTTTCCGTTAACATTGGTGGACAGCTTCATCAGACCTCTAGGTTAGATGATCAAGAATCCTCGAGATTAAGTAAGGTTTATTCTGCGGCCATGTCAACTTTTTATAACGTTGAGCGGAAGGAAACACCAGGACGTGAAGCCTATGGCCAGAAATATCGCCGCGTCGCCTTCGATTCTGTGAGATGTTGAACTGGTGGTACAGTCTCTGTTGCTGGAGATATACTCTAGTTAAAATGTATACACTGACAATATGGTAGTGTACACATTCTAACCAGAGCTATGTTATTATGGGCGAACGTGTCACCATCAGGTCAACTTCTTGCTCGTTTAGTCGCTTACTATAATCACATGTGTTTCCGCCGACAAACAGTAGTGTGGAAACTTTACTGTGGTCTGGTTTAAGGGGCGCTGTGGCTAGTGAAATTACTGGGGTAACGAGGTAGCGAGTAGTAGTAGTAATCTCTGATATTTTAAAGCGATGTGATGCAGTATAAACATCTTAACCAAAGTTGCTAATCATGGTTTCTTTTTAATATTTCTATTTGTATGAGGATGATCTCTTTGATGATGGAGATTGACTTCACCATATCGGATAATGGCCAGGAAGAGAGAGATTAGAAAGGCATAATTTTTTTTTATGTTATATGTAGTGGTATTCATTTGATACGTTACCTGTTCCAGCTAACATTAGATGAGATGGCGCTGTGCGAGGGTCACCTGGACTCGGCTCTGCCGCAGCTTAAGAGGGAGGAGTCGTCGCCCTCCAGCGAGGGTCAGGAGTCGCCAGAGAAAAAGACCAAGCTGGACAAGCCGAACGGGGACATATATGGATTAAACAAAGGTAATATCCGCCCATCGAAATCGACCGGCCATTTTGATGGCGCGGACCGGATGTAATCAACAAGAGCAAGATATAATTGTGATGGCAACTTTTTTTTTACCAATCAGTGAAAGGTGAGATTTAACATTTATCATCAAGTCAACATATTGCCTATGTCCTAGCAGTGGACGTCTACGGGCTGATGATGATGGATATTTTATGGTGTAAAGCGTGCAACGGTGTTCATTCACCGGTTCCCTGCGATCTTCACCAGGTCATCATCCCACCTGGCAGGCGGTTGTTCCACACTGCATTAGTTAATACCCTTTTGTCGAATAAAACTTAAAATCAACATGTAGAGAAAAACGAATCACTAAATATACTATTTATGGCGGAATCGAAAGAACTAGGAGTATAAATTAAAAAAAAAAGTAATTAATTAGCGCCATGTATTTAATTAAGTGGCAGATAGATGGCGCTCATTCATTTGATAACAAAAACGCCATCTGTCGGTGTATATACAGACTATTACATTTGGCGCCAACTTGACGGCGCCGTGGTGGTAATCAGAGGCCAAATACACGGCGCCGTGGCGGTAATCAGAAGCTATGTTACAACGGCGTCATGAATATATCTTCAACCTACTTCAGTCCTTCATGAAACACATACTACAGTGTTGCAAAGACCTCGGAGAGCTTAACTCGAGTTTCACCATATCTTAGGTCTACCTTGTGGAGGGCCTCCAAAAACATGATCTTTGAGAGAGACCTATGTCCAGCAACGGAGGTCCTATACTTTTGTGTCGGGCAATACCTAATACCATTAACAGTATCGTTTTAGAAACGACATTTATTTATATGAGATAAAATAAAAAAGAGATAGAGTTAAGAAGAGAAGACGTGGGATTAACATGTCATGAGGAAAAATTAAGGATACATCATCAGGTTCGAGCTGGTTAAAGGTAACGCCATGCGATGACGTCGCGGTCAGACAGGCGCGGGTTCGATTCCCAAACAGCTCCAGCTTCCGGGAAACGGCAGTTCCGAGTACACGTGCAATCGGTCGCGCTTGTGGCACGCCGTTGCCCAGCTGTGGGAATAACAAGTGGGCATGTTATAAACGTTGTGACAACGTAAATTCCAGTGCCGGGCGTGCTGCCGCTGAGCGTGGACTACCGCTCACCGGTTTCCCACTTCGTGCCGCCGGCGGTGGAACTGTACGCGGCGCGACATAAACCGGAAGCTAACAAAGGTGAGCGCTTCACAGCAGTTTTGTGCCGAGTTTATAAAGACGGGGTTTATCCGGGCTTTTTTCCCCCACCCTCGAAATGATTTGTTGCGAATAAAAAAATCATCACGAGAAACGAAAAAGATACTCGTTATTCCCACAATTATAAAATTTCAAATTTGATTACTAGCAGCAGCCATTCCCAGCTTCCCACTGCTGGGACTCGAGCCGTTTCAAAGCAGAGGCCCAGTTACACATCGCTTGACAATTACATAAGTTGTCGACTATCAATAATGAAAGCTATTGGCATATTGTTACAACTGCAATATGTTTTTTAAAAAAAAACCAAGCAGTTCCTAGTCCATGTGATATCCTCACTAGGTCTTCCTTCATCAGCAGCTGAAGTACCTCCTGTCACTTCAGCGGTTTGCTCAAAAAGTAGAGATGTTAAAGAGCATTATATATAAATAGAACATTACTTAGCGCTATGAACTTCTATGTATATTATATTTATATTAATAAATCTATGTATATTAATAAATAAATAAATAAAAATAAATATGTCATAGTGCGTTATATAAACATTATAGTGCATTACATAAATATGTTAGAAATGATTTGGAGACGATTTAGATAATTAAACAAAATAAGTGTTATAGGCACGTTGGGAAATTACTACCCGAAGATAAGACTTGGCTGAAGAGTCTCGTTGCCATGGCAAAAAAAAAAAAGAAGTTATATATGTACTGTGCAAACTTTACTCTGTTCCGGTTTGAAGGGCGCTGTGGCTAGTGTAATAAAGGCGGTGATGAGAGTTAACATTTAATATCTCAAGGCGACGAGCGCTATATGGTGCTGTGTATAACAACCTAACCAGAGCTACATAGTTATGAGTTTTTTTTTTTTTTTTTTTTTTTTTTTCTCTTCTCCTCTGCGTCTGGAGGGCCAGGACCATTTCACTTAACATCCTATTTGATTATTTTATCTGTTTACATTTTATCTACCTAACCATACTTTTGATCTCTTTCTTACTCCATCCCAATTCCATCTTCCATACCTACCCGCAAGTGAGGACCGTCGCCATGTCGATCGTGAAACAAGCATCCCTTTGGCATATTTTGTTTTCTTCTTTCTTCATTTTAATTTACTTTATGGATAGCCGTAATCACTTACTATCAGGTGAAGGTCCCGCTCCACTCGCTTCGTATAATAATATAATAAAGCTTATCCTTGATCAGCACCGAATCGGTCTCAGTCCAAATGCTAACTGATATATTTGCCACTTGCTACGCCGTCTCTTGTCAAGCTCAGTTTGATGAAGAGCACGAGGAATGATGCTATACCTTTCTCCAGGAGTAACTCATCCCTTGTCAGGTTTGAGAGACAGTAGTCATGTTGATGGGAACTGGTTGGGGTTAGGGGTCTTCGAGTCAATTCTTGTCGGTTTTTATTTTTTCCTTGGTATGTATAAACTTATCATCATCATCAGCAGCTTTTGTTAAAAATATATATATAGTATGTGTATTATGTATAATTTATTAATAATTATTTATTTTAAATATGGAAATGAAAAATTTTTGTGTAAACATCTGAACTGATGGTGTATTATATGAATGCTACTTAAGAGGTTTACGCGGCGTCTTCAGGCAAAACGCTCATCTGATGATAAGTAACGCAAATCGATAACAACGTGATGTTACTTAGGATATTTACACTACAGCACATAATGAGTAATGTTTGCACGCTGCAGTCTATCACTGCGGTGGGTAGATGTAAAAACTATTCCACATACTAAATGTATCCGCCGTAACAAATTTCAGAGACCAGCAATGGTCCGAAGCCGGAGGGCAGTAAACCCTCGACGCCAGCCAAGAGGAAGAGGGGACGTCCGAGGGTCGACAAGACCAGCCCCGAGTACCTTGCCAACCTGGCGGCTAGAAAGCAGGCGAAGGAAATGGGTATGTATTTCTTACTGTAAACCAATATGGCGATATTAGAACAGAAATCTAAATGTTTTTAAAAATTTGAACGTCGCGGGTTCGAATCAATTATAGGTTAATGAGAACAATCGACATAAAGTTACTAAAAATATTAATTATATTTTTTTTCATTTATTTATATATTTTAATTGCCTGCGCATCGGCTATCTGTATTGAAGGTCCCTTTGATTCAGGTAATTTTATAATAACACGTATTCATTACCATAGTCTTTATTATAAAATATTTCCTTTTTCCCGCGCAAACTAATTTTATTTTATCTGTTTTGGCTGCATTGACGTCGGCTCTTTGCCTTTTTTGTTCTTTTAAAAAATTGCACTTATTTCTCTTGTAATACTTTTGCAATTAATTGAAATGTAAACAAATTGAAAAAGTATAATATTTTAATATATACATATAAATAAAACCATCAAATACTATCACTCAGGTAATAAAATTAAAAAAAAATGGTAGGACCGTAGAATTACTTATGGGTATTAAGATGGATTGAAGGGCGCCGTATCTTGTAAAGCATGTCTTAACGATGAAAACAATATGCTGCAGTGTATATATCTAAACTAGCGCCACGTTGTTATAGACAAGCGTTGCATTCAATCATGTTTTGTTTCGTAGGATTTTTTTTTAATTAATCAGCTATTAGTAACTGTATCTATTTTGAAATAACTTTTGACCTATTCAAAAATTAAAAAAAAAATATACATATATTCTCAATTGGCAATTCTGTATGTTATGGTGGAAATGTTAAAAAATATATATTAAAAAAATATTCTTCCATATTTGATTTGACCGGTCACTGCTAGATGGCGCTTTTATATATTTGGTAGATGGCGTTTAACTGACGTCGATATTTAAATGTCCGACCCCGACCAACGATTTATCATAGACCGATAGACGTCCACAGTTGGGCAAAGGCCTTTCCTAGATTTTTCCATATCCATTGATCCGGTATCGTCTCTGATCGCGCTTAATTCGTTCTCCGCTAGATGGCGTTTAAATAAACATTTCTGACGCGCCGCCGGTTGTCACTATATCCCCTTGCGTTGTGTTTCTGCCGCGCGCCGGCAGGTGTCGCTAGCTGTGGTTTGAGTCGCGCCACCGTCTACCCGCGCCGGCGGGCCCTAGTCGCGCGCGCGCCGACCCAGCATCGTTCAGCAGTGGACTTCTAAGTTTATTATACTTAGAAGAATTTTTTAAACAGCTGTTCTCACTTAATGTGACGAACGGTAATTTATACCTTTCATATATATATATATTGCTACATTACATGCATTACATGCGCTGTCATGTTGGTCTATATATACATTCTATCGGGGCTCGTGATGCGCATGCGTCCTGTGCCATATATATATACTCAACGTGACGAACGGTAACTTGTCTCATATCCACAAACGTAGTACGCGTGTAATCCTAGTATTTATTACACGTATATCTATACTAGTGATAAGTTCTATAATAAGTTCTAAATTACAGATTGCTGTGTTGGTTAACTTCGGCGATTTATTTATTAATTCAACGATACGAACAGTACGTTCACTTGATTATAAGTGATACCCGTGCCCATATTGATGCGGCGCTACTTAAGATGGCGTACTACACCATATCGCGTTCGCCGCTTTGAAACAAGATGCTGAGAGTTTTTACCTAAGTAATTACACTTGCTACAGCAGCCTCCAAACCGGATCACAGTAATGTTCACTAGTATATCTACGTAAATGTATACATAATTTTTCGCCAATACCACAACCGCGACGCTCCTAGTCCGATGAAGCGGGAGTAATTTTGTCGATGGTACATCATCGATATAAATACTCAGTATATGCTGTTATTTAATTAACGAAACAAATATACAATACTAGGTCTGGAAACCAGGTTACAAAATACTATAAAGTATCTTTATTGCTCCCCACATAAAACTGGGATGAAGCTATTCTAATGTTATAAGGAGCGAAATCTAGCTCACAAAAGGTTTACTGGCGGTAAGTTCAACAAACAGTAATTAACAAACAATACTGTATTCCGGTTTGAAGGGCGCTGTAGCTAGTGTGCGCTTAGATAACGAGATTTAACTAAGACTCAAAGCGGGCACATAGAGATGCATATAACATAACTAGCGCCACGTTATACGGGCGTATCACTTACCATCAGGTGAAAGTCGCGCTCGTCTCGTTAAATATATATATACAGGGTGTCCCATGGCAGATTTAGAATTTCTTAATTAAATTAAAGTATGTTATTATTTTGTAATATACATATATTTGTCATATAAAGAAAGAGGAGACTCCGTCCAGATGTTTTCCATCGTGATGTACACACTCCTGGAATCTGTATCTGTTCTGAGTGTCTCGCGGAGGAGGCTCATGGTGGATCTTGCTGTGTGAACCGTGACGCCATTTTGTTGAAACCACGTGTGAGAGCTGGTCCGATGGATGTTCTCTTAGTTTCCGTTATACAGTTCCGGTTGCTCCACGAGAATTTTCAAAGAGACGGTTCAATGACTCCATTGATAGAGACACCAGTCCAATGCGACATCGTGATTGACCCATCCGCACAAATGTCGCGCCAAACTGTAACCCCTCCCCGGTACCCCGCCCAACCGTTAGAACAATATTCGAATTTCAAATCCTAAATCTGTCACGGGACAGACTATATATATAAAAAAAAAACATTATATTTGGAATAAGATCCCTAGCCAGGTCTCCAGGTTCTATGGGACCTCATTCACAATTCAGATTTTGGTGCGATATATATATATATATATGTAATCTTTCTTTGTATGAATTGCCACCTGCCATAACAACTTATTAATTAAACATTAATTGCGTGTCACAACCCAGCTCGCCGGTCTACCGGTCAGACCATGCTGCTTTGATTCCGAAGGTCGCGGGTTGGAATCCGTAGCGATGACTTTAACATTCAAGTTGTGTACATTTGTGAACTTAAGTTACAGCAGCGAACAAACGGTGGTGGGAAACATCGCGAGGAAACCTGCACGTGGATTAGGATTCATTCTAAGGTGTGTGAGGTCAACGACCCGCATTAGACGCGTGTGGTGACTATGGCCTATCGCCGTCATATTGAGGGTAGGCTTTTGCCCCAACAAGTGGAGACGTAAATTGGGTGTTAAAAAAAATAACTACTCCTCATCAAAGGTTTGACTGGTAGAGAGTATCTGCAGCCATTGACCTCAGTCTTTTATAATATCTTTATATACAATTATTCATAATTAGTTTTATAACAGAAAAAGTCGCCTAAATATATTTAATATATATGATGATAAATATTAAATTACAAAAAGCAGCCATTTTTAATATGTGCTGAATAGTGAGGAAGTATTTACTAACTAACCAAGGAATAACCAGCTCCTTCTAGGACCGATGATTTCTGTATCAGGCACACAGTAACATCCCTCTGACGTCATCACACCTTCCGTCGTAAACTATCTTCATCAGTCGATAGACGTCCACTGCTGGACATAGGCCTCACACAAAGGTCTACAGTCAGCATGGCCTCCGGCACCGCCGGGCACTAGGACCTGTGTAGTAATAGTAGGGGTTGATTGGAGGGATTGGGGCTATATCCCACCATGCCGGCTCAAAGCGAGGCGGTGGGAGTCAAGAGCGTCATCTGTTGATTAGCAGGCTGCACCACGAGCTGGAAAGGTTGACTTAGGTCCCGTGAGTAGTAGTGCTGGACCCCTTCATCATTATCAACCGATAGACGTCCACTGCTGGACATCAGCCTCACACACCTTTGTGTGAGTCTGATGTCCTGTAGTCAGGATTGCCTCTGGTATCGCCGGGCACTAGGGCCTGTAGTATGTAGGGGTTGATTGGAGGGATTTGGGCTATATCCCACCGCGCTGCCCCAATGCGAGGCGGTGGGAGCCAGAGCGTCGTCTGTTGATTAGCAGGCTGCACCACGAGCTGGAGAGGTTGGCTTAGGTCCCGTGAGTAGTAGTGCGGGGACCCCTTCATCATTATCAACCGGTAAACGACCATCGCCGGACGTAAGCCTTACACAAAGCTGCGCTTCCCGCAGCCTTCATCAGGTCGTCGGCCTACCCTTGTGGGGAGCCTGCCGACACTGCGTCTACCGGTACTCAGTCGCGATTCGAGGACCTTAGTGCTCCATCGGCTGCCGGTCCTTCGAGCTATGTGTCCTGCCTACTGTCACTTGAGGCTAGCAATCTTTTGGACTATGTCCGGTGACCTTAGCTCTCCCACGGATCTCCACACTTCCCGGACCCTTTACACCCCTATAAATAATAAACACATCGTTTATTCCTAAAAAAAAAAAATACAATAAGATTTTTTTTTTAAATAAAAACGAAAGCAGTTTAATCATGCGAGAGGATATGGACCACAACCCTGACTTTCATCTCTCCACCCGAACCAGCTCCAAGAGTATATATACAAATGTCTCATAAACAATTTGTTTGTTATATAATAGATGGTGACGCTTATTTATGTGGAGATCTTTGGGAGACGGCTATGTCCAGCAGTGGGCGTCGGTCGACTGATAATTTTTTTTTGTGATACAATTCGCGCTGCAATTTTTATTCACTATTATCTCCGATATCCGCGAGCTGAAAAATTAAAAAAAAAAAAAGCTGAAACCAAATCGACTGATGATGATGATGATGATGAATTATATATCTACTAGCTGTTCCCTGTCCTCTTTGCTGATAGTAATATGGAATTAGACTGATAATTTATACTTGAAATTTGTCAGAAATATCACGACATACCGCTACCCCCTTGCGTCGTATCCCCTCCTCAACATCCCCCCAAACTACACTTGGGGAAGGAATTTTGTTAAATCTATAGCTGACCTCTAAACGATAGAACCAATATCTCTAACAAATTTCCAGTGTTCACGCTAGTTCCGGAAATCTCGTGATGAGTCACTGGATCTTTAATATACATATATATATGAATGTAAGTGTAAGTTTACTATATGCCGTCCACTTAAAGTTATACTTAACCGTCACTTATTCAAATTACATAAATTCAATACAGAGAGCCCTGGTTAGACTGGACATTATGGAAATTATTTTTAGCTCATAATAAATGCGAATATATAACCTTTATTAAGAACATAAATATAATTTCTTTTTTTTACATCTACCTCCCATAAATTAAATTCTTAATCGAGTATGTAACTTAAGGGTGACTTAAAAAAAAATTACGCCAGACGTATTGAAGAGATGTGTAAGTCATACTGTACGCTAGGATTTATTGCCCGGATAAAAAATCTTTTAAACCTAAAGGCGCTTTAGTACTTAGTACTTAGGGGTAGCTTCACCAATGTCAGGTATTACACCACCTTGAATACGCTGTCTCCAATTTGGCGGCCATTTTACACGGTTTATGGGGCAACAATTGAAATAATACACAAAATGTTTTTAGTTATTCTGTTTTTTTTTTTTACTATCACGCCTTTTCTCAGGCAAAGGTGAATAAACACCCACTTTCCACCAGATGTGGTTAGGTCCACATGTAACAGGGGTGGAGCCTGTTGCCACTTTTGTGGCCAACCACACACATAAATATAATTTCAGTGTGCGGGTTTTCTCACGATATTTTCCCATCACCGTTAAGTACGTGGTAATTGTAAATGCGCATTGAAATACTGCCTATGGGGTGTACGCCCCCGCCGATATTAGAACCCTCGTCATCCGATTGCGACGTCCGAGTTCATAGCCATTGAGCCACAACGACTCGTTCTTTATTATCGTCTGTACAGCATAGACTCCTACGACATTCGACGATGGTCGTAGTTGCGAAAATTTATTTAATAAGTACGATTAGAACCAGCAGTTGTCGACGCTCACCCCTCCCTATACCGTGCACCCTCCGCAATAAAACCCTCAGCACTGCAGACATGGTCCCCATGCTCTCGCTCTCCACTTCCAAATCCTGTCTCATAGCGTCGCACCACAATACAGTCTCCGATTTAAATTTGTAACTTTTTTATTTGAGCGCTGCTCATATATGTTGTTCTTTTATTTTATCTTTTTCTATTTTTCTACATGTTGAATAAATAAATAGATTTATATTAAGATTTTTCGCTGATATTAAAATTCGTTTAATATCAAAGATTACATTATACCGTACTATTTATAGGCACGGTATCGTCGCAGTTAATAATAAAGGATAAAACGAATGGTTATTGTGGTTGGTATTATCCTTAAGATATAGATATATACCATCACGGACTTTTGTAGATCTTAACGTGTATAATACTGTAGTACATTTTGATCCGTCTCATAGGGTTCACAATGTAAGCTCAAAGATGTGTTTAATTACATCACATCAGAAACCTCTAAAATTATCAGTATATCTCTACTATATTATACATGTATTATACATATAAACGTACCTCTTGAATCGCTCTATCTATTAAAAAAACTGCATCAAAATCCGTTGCGTACTCATAAAGATCTAAGCATAGTTAAGGATAGACTGAGAAGCGACTTATACTATATATATATTGCTTAGTTTACTCCGCCGATAGATGGCGCGTTAATCAATAACCGGTTCTAACTGGTTTGCAATATTAGCCAGTCTTGTGCGTTGTGTTTCTGCCGCGCGCCGGCAGGTGTCGCTAGCTGTGGTTTGAGTCGCGCCACCGTCTACCCGCGCCGGCGGGCCCTAGTCGCGCGCGCGCCGACCCAGCATCGTTCAGCAGTGGACTTCTAAGTTTATTATACTTAGAAGAATTTTTTAAACAGCTGTTCTCACTTAATGTGACGAACGGTAATTTATACCTCATATATATTATTGCTACATTGCATGCGCTCACATGTTGCTCTATATATACTAGTATATTAGGACTCGTGATGCGCATGCGTCCTGCGCTCACATGTTGCTCTATATTTACGGTATATCGGGACTCGTGATGCGCATGCGTCCTGCGCTATATATATATTTTAATATGAATAATTAGTTTCTGACGTCTGCCTTTAAAGATAATTAAAATCATAATTGACTAGTGGAAGGAATATATTGTTTTAAATATACAAGTGGACTGGCAAGATGGCGACGATGGCGCTGGATTGTGTCGGAGGCCAAGACCTCACTGGCTCGCTGCGTCAGAGGAGTGTAATAGTAAATATCATCATCAGCCCATAGACGTCCACTGCTGGACTTAGGCCTTACCCAAAGATCTCCACGTCGATCGGTGCCGCGTTGCTCGCATCCAGTGGCTTCCCGTGATTTTCACCAGATTGTTGGTCTACCTTTTCGGAAGCCTCCCAACGCTACGTCCATCAGTCCGCGGGCGCCACTCGAGGACCTTACTGCCCCATGGTCCTGGCACTGCCAGATAACTCCAGCAATCTTTTTGGCTATGCCGGCGACCTTAGTCCTACAGATCTCCACATTTCTGATTCGATCGCGCAGTAACTCCGAGCATAGCCATAGCCTCTTCCACTGCCCCTTGGGTGACTCAGCCCTTTTATAAGGCCGATAGTGAAGAGCCACGTCTCAGTTCCATCTGCCGCTACTGGCAGCACGCACGTTGAAGACTTGTCTTACACCGCGGTATCTGTGACGAAAAGATGCTGCGTATCTTAGTTGGATTCGTCAATTGACCTCCTTCTGGAAGTTGGACTTACCTATCTGGACTGTTTGTCCCAGGTAAATGCATTCGTCGACATCTTCAAGAGTAGAGTCCTCGACCATTATTCACGTGGGTGCAATAAGGGCATTAGACACAATCTGTCTTCTATATATTTTTTTTTATTTCTGTCCCATGATCTTAATTACAGCGTTATTTTCTATTAAATATGGACCCTTGATTATGAAATTGGTACAAATTTTAATTTTAAAAAAATTCAAATTAATTTAATAATTAATTAATTTAGATTAATTAATTTAAAATCCTAGTAAATTAACATAAACAAACAAATATACCACTTTTAAAAAACAAGGGCTCATATATGCGACCTATTTACTGCACACTAGGAATTAGTTTATTCATCAAGTTGTATAGTTACAAAAAAAAAAACTATATTTGCTATTTTTAATTTTTTCTTTATTTACACGTAAAATTAGTTTGTGTATATCTAAATCGCGATTCAAGCGGCTATAAAAAAAGTATCATATATATATTATTTATTTAATGAAGTGACGAGACGGGCGAGTGGTTCACTTGATGTTAAGTGATACACCTGCTCGTTACAGCGTGGCGGTAGCTAGAGAATGGTTATAAAGTTCTACGCTACTTGCGCTCGTTGCATTAAGACATAAAATGTTAAGCGCCATTACCCCAGTAATTACACCTACACGGTCCCCGTCAAGAGCCACTATCACTAATAATAGCTACAGCGTCTTTCAAACCTGATTATAGTAATGTCTGCACAGTACTGCTTATCGCTGCGGTGGTACCAGCTGCTTACGCGGTCTCCGACCTACCGCCAGTATATAAATAATTTAGTGAAAATTTTCAAAAGACAAAAGGCGCGCGGCTTTTAGTGAATTCATTCAAAAATGGCAATCTGTCAGCGCCGTCGGGATTCATACGGCGCTGACAAAAGGCTAAAAAGAGAATTACGTGTTTAAGGAAAAAAAATGGCACGGAAATGTCAAAGAAAACAACAAAGGAAAATCGGTTTTATAGTGACATTATTATTAAATGACGTCACACCATCGGTTTGTTAAACGAAATATATTCCGAGTGCAATCAGCGCCACCTGTCGGCGGTCGACGTGCACTAGTAGGTGCGGCCGTGTGCCGCCGCGCGGCGCCGCTCGCCGGCTGCATCGCGCTGTCGAGTGCCGCCCGCGCGCACACAACCCGCGCGTGCCGCCGACCACTGCGTTACCTTGAGAATAAAAAGATGTAAAGTCTCTAATTATTCCTATTTTTCTTCAAGCCGCCCTCACTCGCAGTGACGGGCGGTTTCATTTGCACTGACCTTGCTGCGCCGCCCACAGTACATCGCCGCCGGTACGATACTATTGACACTCAGCGCGTGTATTATGTGGGTATATATATATGTATTCTATGTGCTAAAATTTTCATATTCTTACAGTAATCCGGTTTGAAGGACCGCTGTACCTATTATTAGTGGTAGTATCTCTGTTACCGAAAACCGTGTAGGTACCACCACCGCAGCGACAAGCAGTAGTATGCAAACATTACTGTGATCCGGTTTGAAGGACGCTGTATAACTATTATTAGTGGTAGTGTCACTGCTGCCGGAGACCGCGTAGGTACCACCGCAGCGACATGCAGTAGTGTGCTAACATTACTGTGATCCGGTTTGAAGGACGCTGTAACTATTATTAGTGGTAGTGTCACTGCTGCCGGAGACCGCGTAGGTACCACCGCAGCGACAAGCAGTAGTATGCAAACATTACTGTGATCCGGTTTGAAGGACGCTGTATAACTATTATTAGTGGTAGTGTCACTGCTGCCGGAGACCGCGTAGGTACCACCGCAGCGACAAGCAGTAGTATGCAAACATTACTGTGATCCGGTTTGAAGGACGCTGTATAACTATTATTAGTGGTAGTGTCACTGCTGCCGGAGACCGCGTAGGTACTACCGCAGCGACAAGCAGTAGTATGCAAACATTACTGTGATCCGGTTTGAAGGACGCTGTATAACTATTATTAGTGGTAGTGTCACTGCTGCCGGAGACCGCGTAGGTACCACCGCAGCGACAAGCAGTAGTATGCAAACATTACTGTGATCCGGTTTGAAGGACGCTGTAACTATTATTAATGGTAGTGTCTGTTGCCGGAGACGGTGTAGGTACGACCGCAGCGACAAGCAGTAGTGTGCAAACATTACTGTGATCCGGTTTGAAGGACGTTGTAGCTATTATTAATGGTAGTGTCTCTGTTGCCGAAGACCGTGTAGGTACCACTGCAGCGACAAGCAGTAGTGTGCAAACATTACTGTGATCCGGTTTGAAGGACGCTGTAGCTATTATTAATGGTAGTGTCTGCTGCTGACCGTCTAGGTATTATCGCAGGGATAAACAGTACTGTGCAAATATTACCGTTAATCTGTTTGAAGGACGCTGTAGCTAATGTAATTACTGGGGTAATGGGACAAAACATCTAATGTCTCAGGCCATCGAGTGCAATGTGGTGTAGTGTATAACATCCTAACTAACGCTATTATTATAGGCAAGCCGCCTATCACTTAATATTAAGTGAATGTCCCGCGCGTTCCGTTTCGCTGAATAAAAAAAAGTCGACGATATTACATCTCGATACCTCAGTAATTTACACCAGCTACAACTCCCTTCAAACCGGAACACAGTAATTAATACCCCTGTTAACAACGCGTCGCTGATTAGGATGATATACACTGCACCATTGCTGATTATCTTGAGACAGGTTTTACTCTGTTCCGGTTTGAAGGGCGCTGTAACTAATTTAATTGCTTCGGTTACGAGACAACATCTTACGTCTCGGACGATGAGCGCGATGTACAGTATATGCATCCTAACTAGCGCCACGTTATGTGTGGTGTATCACCTAACATCAGGTGAGCGTCCCGCTGGTCTCGTCGCGACCTCTATGTCATTGCCGCGGGTTCGGAGCCATTACAGGTTTAAGTTGGACGGCCACAGATGTCGGTAGCGGCGCGTTGGCGCGCGCTCACGTCCGACGGCACGGCGCTCCCTAACTTAGCGTGAGTCCTTTGCCAAGTGATCACTTATTACCAAGTGGACTTATATAGGCGCCTATATAAAACAATTTTTTCTAAAGCCCCTCCACGTTACTGTTGGAGTGGTTTAATATGCCATGTGTCATTTGTATACCGTGTTGACTTCATGTTACTGGTGGTAGTGTCTCTGTTGCTGACCGTATAGATACCGACGCAGCGATAAGCAGTAGTGTGTGCAAACATTACCGTGATCCGGTTTGAAGGATCATTAGTTATTGCTGGTGGTAGTGTCTCTGTTGCTGACCGTATAGATACCAACGCAGCGATAAGCAGTAGTGTGTGCAAACATTACTGTGATCCGGTTTGAAGGATCATTAGTTATTACTGGTGGTAGTGTTTCTGTTGCTGACCGTATAGATACCGACGCAGCGATAAGCAGTAGTGTGTGCAAACATTACTGTGATCCGGTTTGAAGGATCATTAGTTATTGCTGGTGGTAGTGTCTCTGTTGCTGACCGTATAGATACCGACGCAGCGATAAGCAGTAGTGTGTGCAAACATTACTGTGATCCGGTTTGAAGGATCATTAGTTATTGCTGGTGGTAGTGTCTCTGTTGCTGACCGTATAGATACCGACGCAGCGATAAGCAGTACTGTGTGCAAACATTACTGTGATCCGGTTTGAAGGTTCATTAGTTATTGCTGGTGGTAGTGTCTCTGTTGCTGACCGTATAGATACCGACGCAGCGATAAGCAGTAGCGTGTGCAAACATTACTGTGATCCGGTTTGAAGGATCATTAGTTATTGCTGGTGGTAGTGTCTCTGTTGCTGACCGTATAGATACCAACGCAGCGATAAGCAGTAGTGTGTGCAAACATTACTGTGATCCGGTTTGAAGGATCATTAGTTATTGCTGGTGGTAGTGTCTCTGTTGCTGACCGTATAGATACCGACGCAGCGATAAGCAGTAGTGTGTGCAAACATTACTGTGATCCGGTTTGAAGGATCATTAGTTATTGCTGGTGGTAGTGTCTCTGTTGCTGACCGTATAGATACCGACGCAGCGATAAGCAGTAGTGTGTGCAAACATTACTGTGATCCGGTTTGAAGGATCATTAGTTATTGCTGGTGGTAGTGTCTCTGTTGCTGACCGTATAGATACCGACGCAGCGATAAGCAGTAGCGTGTGCAAACATTACTGTGATCCGGTTTGAAGGATCATTAGTTATTGCTGGTGGTAGTGTCTCTGTTGCTGACCGTATAGATACCGACGCAGCGATAAGCAGTAGCGTGTGCAAACATTACTGTGATCCGGTTTGAAGGATCATTAGTTATTGCTGGTGGTAGTGTCTCTGTTGCTGACCGTATAGATACCGACGCAGCGATAAGCAGTAGTGTGTGCAAACATTACTGTGATCCGGTTTGAAGGATCATTAGTTATTGCTGGTGGTAGTGTCTCTGTTGCTGACCGTATAGATACCGACGCAGCGATAAGCAGTAGTGTGTGCAAACATTACTGTGATCCGGTTTGAAGGATCATTAGTTATTGCTGGTGGTAGTGTCTCTGTTGCTGACCGTATAGATACCGACGCAGCGATAAGCAGTAGCGTGTGCAAACATTACTGTGATCCGGTTTGAAGGATCATTAGTTATTGCTGGTGGTAGTGTCTCTGTTGCTGACCGTATAGATACCGACGCAGCGATAAGCAGTAGCGTGTGCAAACATTACTGTGATCCGGTTTGAAGGATCATTAGTTATTGCTGGTGGTAGTGTCTCTGTTGCTGACCGTATAGATACCGACGCAGCGATAAGCAGTAGCGTGTGCAAACATTACTGTGATCCGGTTTGAAGGATCATTAGTTATTGCTGGTGGTAGTGTCTCTGTTGCTGACCGTATAAATACCAACGCAGCGATAAGCAGTAGTGTGTGCAAACATTACTGTGATCCGGTTTGAAGGATCATTAGTTATTGCTGGTGGTAGTGTCTCTGTTGCTGACCGTATAGATACCGACGCAGCGATAAGCAGTAGCGTGTGCAAACACTACTGTGATCCGGTTTGAAGGATCATTAGTAATTGCTGGTGGTAGTGTCTCTATTGCTGACCGTATAGATACCGACGCAGCGATAAGCAGTAGCGTGTGCAAATGTTACTGTGATCCGGTTTGAAGGATCATTAGTTATTGCTGGTGGTATTGTCTCTGTTGCTGACCGTATAAATACCAACGCAGCGATAAGCAGTAGTGTGTGCAAACATTACTGTGATCCGGTTTGAAGGATCATTAGTTATTACTGGTGGTAGTGTTTCTGTTGCTGGCCGTATAGGTACTAACGCAGTAGTGTGTGCAAACATTACTGTGATCCGGTTTGAAGGATCATTAGTTATTGCTGGTGGTATTGTCTCTGTTGCATACAGCAGTAGTCGCCAACATTTATTTGCTGCGGAGTTTTTTTAATACTCTTATAGTTTTTATGTACCATTTACTTAAATGTCATTAATTAACTAATAACTGTATTAGTTTAATTTAAAGAAAACGTTCTAGAATATATAAGAAAATAATCGTTAGTTAAAATGTGTCCCCACACACACCCCATGGACTCCCTTATATATAGACAAACGGGCGGTCGTCGGATATTCCGACTATCCGCGCCCATAGGATTAATAAACAGTTAGACATGTACACTATCGTTATTAGATATGTACACACCAATAATAATAATTCTTATACAATAAAAGCACAAGTGTCAAAAAGTGATTTGTTTCGTACAATTGAATTTATACTTAAGGTCTTCCGAATAAGGTTTAATTTTCTAATTAATGGCTTAAAAATATTTATAAACATCTTGTACTAAGGTGCCCTGCGTGTCGAAACTTGTGAGGACTCTGACTCTATTATACATATATATATCCACACAATACAAGCGCTATGTATCAACAGTGTGTCACCGGCGGCGATGTACTGCGGGCGGCGCAGCAAGGTCAGTGCAAATGAAACCGCCCGTCACTGCGAGTGAGGGCGGCTTGAAGAAAAATAGGAATAATTAGAGACTTTACATCTTTTTATTCTCAAGGTAACGCAGTGGTCGGCGGCACGCGCGGGTTGTGTGCGCGCGGGCGGCACTCGACAGCGCGATGCAGCCGGCGAGCGGCGCCGCGCGGCGGCACGCGGCCGCACCTACTAGTGCACGCCGACCGCCGCCCGCCGCGCACCGACCGCCGACAGGTGGCGCTGATTGGATTATGCTCGAACACGCAATTCTTTTTTATGCACTGTGTGATCCGCGACGGCGCTGGCAGCCGCTTGTTCCGTATCAATGCCCATATGTATGTTGACGATGAATTTAAAAAAAAAATCGCATTCTTATGCGACGAAACCGGATTATTTAACACGCATTTTAAATATTTACTCTGATTATATATATATATATAATTAAGTGTTTCCTAATATTAACGGTTTTATTTAATTATGATTTAATTTGAAATAATTTTCTCGTTCATTTCGTGAATAATTTTTAACCGGTTAAATTTTCTAATACGGTTCACGAGCACAATTTGACTATTATCCGGTTAATGTTTGCAATACTTTAAATTGAAAAAATTTAGATGAAAATATACAGCAAAAGATGTGCGGTGCCCACTGCTGATGCGGCAGCCGTGAGGCCGCGGGGGAAGAGGAGTGTCGGTAATGCGATGCGCCGTACTCCTTATCCTCCGCGGCCGTTAACGAGTAGCGGCGGAACTCAAGACCAGAACCGCCGCAGGGAATCGGAAGAGTATTCTCTCTTGGCTGGAGCTTGGCCTCTGGGCGACGGTTTCAAGGGAATCCGTTGCCCGTGTAACTGAAGGAGGCTGAGGAGTGGACGCGCTGTATTCCAGCGTGTTCCCTACAGAGGTGGAAGGGCGGGGGACTCTTGCCTGCTTCCCGAATTGGGGCTGCTTGGTAAAGCCAGCACTTGCGGGATCGCGGATGTGTGCGAGAGCGTTCCCGTGAGCCTGCCGTAAAGCGACCAGTTGGAACATCGTGAGGGTTTGAGTCCGAGATAATCTGTCCTTGTCCCCGCGAGGACGCGTATGCGCAGTTATTTCCCCTCACTTTAAACAATAAAAAATCCTTACCCGGCAAAGTAACTAGATAGACTAATATTACCTCGGAATATGACGTTACTTTTAATGGATGCGGTAAATTAATACATTACCGATTATTTTTATTTTTATTATTTTGAAATTAAAAAAAATATATATGTTTATCTATTTATTTGCATTAATCATTATAACATAATTGTTTATAACATTAAAACTTCATGTGTAGTACAATAAAGGGCAGGCAAATCTTACATTTTATAGAAAAAATATTACAAATATTAAAAAATTCATTAGTACTGTACTATAATTTTTTTTTTTAAGATACGTCTTCAATTGGTGATTACACCTGCCAGTTAATCCCCACCATCATCGGTATACTCTACGCCGCGAGCGCTGTCTGCTGTCGTGCGAATTTGATACGCATGCGCACGCGCATGCATGTATAACATTTGTTTATTTTTTATTATGTTTCAATTTCTTTTTTCAGCCGCTGTTATAAACAATCGCGCGGATACGGGGGAAAAGCGTAAGCGAGGCCGTCCGAGGGTAGACAAAACCAGTCCCGAGTACCTAGCTAGGAAGCGGACTAGGGAACTAGGTATATGAACATTGAAGTATTATTTAATTAGCCATAATTTAGCTTAAGAGCTGGTCTCCAGCCAGAGCTCCTCATCATCATTCTCATTCTCTCCACTATCACCACCATCATCATCATTCTTACCATCATCACCATTATCAACATCCTCCTCTTTCCCCTATCCCTCCCCTCGTCACAGAGCATTTAAATAGGGTTAATATTAGGTCTCTATTGATCTCATTAATTACTTCATTAAAATGCTATCGTCTTAATTAAAATCCACTTTTAATGAATTACGCGAATAACGAAAGGTTAGGGTGAAGAGGGTGAGATATGAATCCCTTCAGTCACTAAAATGTGATGATGGAATTATCTTTTACACCATAATATATCGTTCGTCTGGTGGTAAGAGATTCGCCAGCAAAGATCAACCAGGATATTCACACAACACTAAATTGCTTTTATCAGTCATTTCCTTTCTACCTTCATCGACATTACCTCCTATTGCTTTCTTTCCCCATCCTCTGTTCTATCTTTACTTTCCTCATATCTTATGTCCCTCTCATTTCTCTTTTCTCCTTATAAAATTCTCTCTATCTCCTTTCTCTTAAACAACCCACTACTCTTATCTCCTGGTAAGGTTTTTGTCATCTCCGTTCTCTGTTCATCTTTCTACCTTCGATTGCCTCATCTGCCACCTCCTCCTCCTACATTCCTATTATCCTTATCTCTTAGTAGAAATTCTGCTTACCTCTTTTTTTTCATACTCCCAATTTTCTCTACTTCCTCTATTACCTCCTCCCCTTCCGACATTCTCATTACCCTTGTCTCTTGGTAAAGTCCTCATCCCCTTTCGTTGTACCCTCCACCGTCTGTACTTTCATTATCTATCAACTCCTACACTACCACTGCCCTTCCTCCTGATAATATCCTTTATACCTCCTTTCTCTATACCCTCCACTATCTGTACTTTCATCATCTATCAACTCCTTCTCCTCCCCAGGCTACACTACCTTTGTTTCCTGATGAAGTCTTTAAATACATTCACACATCGTGTCAACTCTGTTAGACTGATGGTAAGTGATTTTAAAATACGTGTCTCCATCTACTTCTCTCTTTCGGAGGAAATGACACCGGAAGTCCTATATAAAAAAAAAATTAATAATTTTCCAGTCCAATATGTAAATAGTAATAGAACCGGGAGAAATGCGAGTTTTATTTTTTTAATTTGTATCCCTGTTTATATTTTATTTTTTTATTTCACCCTCACTACTCTTTAAACACCCCTTCCGCTCCTCACTTTTGTTTTAATTTTATTTTTGTCTCACCCCCAACAGAAGCGTTAGAGAAGAAAGCGAAGCGAGAGTACAGGAGACGCGCGACTGGAGGTTTGTCCATCTTTGTTCTCCCTTCCGCTCTAACCCGTGAGTTTTGTGTTGCTTTCCCGCTCGCACCCGTTGTCCGCACCGCGGTGTATATAACGCTTACATATTATGTACATACATACGCAGCAATGAATTTACTTCATCGATACTTAAGTGAATGTCACTTAATTTTATGTATTAACTTAAACGGTTGTTGTTGTTGTGTGAAGTGAAAGACGTAAAAGGTCTTTAATATATTTTTTTAATGAATCAATGCGACGAGTCGTTCACCTGATTATCCAATGTGGCGCTAGTTAGGATGATATACACTGCACCATTAATCTGCTATATATTTTTTTTAATCCATCGAAGCGACGACGCGAGCGGATTTTAACTGATAGCTAGTTAGGATAAAAGAAATAAAAGGAAACATAAAATGCTAAGTCTCGTTACCACAGTAATTTCATTAGCTGTAACGCCCTTCAAACCGGAACACAATAACGTTAACCTTTACCGTTTCTGATGGACCTATATAAACGATCTCCGGCTATATGTACCTACCGCCCGTAAACAGACAAGACGATAAGTCTTATTACCACAGTAATTTCTATACAATGACTACTGTTTGCCGCTGTTACCTGGACTGTCATCGATTTACCACCAATGAAGATTTTGCAAAGTATGGCGTAGTCCGAGCACGAGGGATAATATGCGAGATGAAGATGAAGGAACTGCTTCAGTTCTTCATCGTGTCTAAGAACGAAGAATTTCAAATACTCTCGTCCAATCGAAACGCAACGATACAGCGATATGAAAACGTTTAACTACTCCTTGATAGCAACTACAAATAGAATAAGCCCGTGGCAAGTATAGCATTCGTACGCGGAAATTTCCAGAACAATCCGGTGCATTCCATTTTCAAATTCAATACCAGTTATTATTACCAAAAACAGAAAGAGCGGTCCGCTCGCCGAACGCGCGCGCATTCGTACGCGGAACGTTTCAGAACAATCCAGAGCGTTCCATTTTCAAATTCAACACCAGTTATATTACCAAAAATGGAACGAGCGGTCCGCTCGGCGAACGCGCGCGCATTCGTACGCGGAACTTTCCAGAACAATCCGGAGCGTTCCATTTTCAAATTCAACACGTTATTATTACCAAAAATGGAACGAGCCGTCCGCTCGCCGAACGCGCGCGCATTCGTACGCGGAACGTTCCAGAACAATCCGGAGCGTTCCATTTTCCAACGCCACACTAACATCACCGACGCCGCATTGTTTATTGTAAGCGTCGCCGCGCGCATGCGTATCGTTATTTCTACCGTTCTAGAATATTCTAGATCATTCGAACGCGATATATGGTAACAGTATCTTCTCGTTTTAATACTACGCACCGCGCAATTCTCGTGTTGGACCTTCCCAGTTCCAGGGAGTGACAGCATCACTCCTCAGCCTCAGTATGTCCAATTTTCCCCATTTGTTTTTAATTAGGATATTTATACTGCACGATGATGCGTTTGGTGCATTGTTCTGTTTCTACCTTACAAGATCTTTACTACATATAAACTCATGTATCGTTTGAATACTACCCGCAGCGCTTTTATTAAACACGGTAATGTTTGCACACTACCGTTCGGCGATATGAATAGGAAAGTAAATGTTGCAGTGCATTGAAGAACGCTGTAGCTAGTGCTGTTACTGCAGTAACGGGATTTACGGGCAACACTAATGCCTGCGGTTTGTTCAACTCCTTCGCTGCGATGACCTGGAAGCGACAAGACGTTCACCCGATGTTAAGTGATATGCCCGTCTATTTCATACATACGAGCGAGACAAACAGATCGCTTCTAAAAATTTACTTCATTTATTATTCGACATCATCATCATCATCAGCTGATAGACGTCCACCGCTGGACATAAGCCTCCTCCAAAGACCACCAAATCGATCGGTCCGATAAGGGGCACTAATCTGATCTTAAGCTTTAGTTGGGATGATATACATTATATTGTTAGTATTGTTACCGCAGTAATTACACTAGCTACAGCGCCCTTCGAACCGGTACACGGTAATTCATGTTCGCTACTGTTCAGTAATAGAAATGGGAGTTGCGGTCACCCTTATCTAGACAGTATGGAGATATATGTGTTGAATTTTAGAGGGTGTAAATATTGTCCGCGGTCCATTGCCTTATTTGGACCTTAAATAAAAAAAAAAAAAAATCACGTGAAATTTGCGTCTTTTCGAGGACCTTTACAGCATCATCGGTCTCAAGACTTCAAATCGCTTTTTAAAAACTTTGCCTCACAGTTACGCAACCGTCCTGTATATGCATACAGAGCGGAAACGTCGTATACAGGTTGTTCGTTTTTTCGCTGGCGTATTATTATTATAATATTTTTTTATCATTACCAAAAGTTTCCGTGAATAGGGAAACCGAAGGTCCGACCGGGCGGAACTTGCGCGGTGGAACCTATACAGGTGAAGGTGAGGGACGGGGCGCCGGCCGCCCCGGTTAGGGCTCCGCGGCCCAGGCTGGGGCACGTGAAGAAACTTGCCGACAAGAGGCACCTAGCGCGGAGGGCGGTCAAGTTCGTTAAGAGGAAAGGTAAAGGTCACCTGATCAGTGCATGATGTAGTTTGCGAACGTTTGCATCGACGGTAACAGACAGATGCGGAGTTTATCACTCAGATTCGAGTGATCCCTGAGACATACCTCACATACATGTTAAGAAAAATAGCTTTTTAATATTTGTTACCGGTAATTGTTCTTTAATTACCGGTAACAGTCTATATCTCTTTCAAAGGATTGCGCAAGAAGTTTATAGATACAATTAATGTAATGATAACTATGAAAATACGACAGACATGTTGATGTCTCAGGGAACACTTAAAATCGAGTGTTTCTTTTGCCGTCTGTAACTTTTTTTAATTGTAGTGTTTTTTTTTTAAGATTCTTGACTGTTATGTTGATAGTGAATGTAGTGTAGATATTTTTACAGGTACCCGCAAAATGAGACGAAAACTTTACACGAAATAATTATTAAGTTAAGTAATATTCGTTAGCTTAATAATTAATTAGTAATTGAACATTTTTTATATACATATATATAAAGGATGTTCAATTGTAGAATGTATTTAAATACGAATATTTATAAGTAAAATATTATGTTAAATTAAATAACAACTTTTAGAACAGCCTGTAGAATCATGAAGCTCCGATTTTTTGAAATAATATATATTTTTGAACACTTTTATAATAATTGTTAATACGAAATGTTAATGTTTTGAAACACGCTGTATTAACATTCATGAGGCGTTGAAGGTTATATAGGCTGATGTATTTTGTACAAATTTTTATTTATGGAAATGTTTATATTAGTTTATTTGTTATTATATACTTTGTATACGTTGTTCTCTGTTGCCGTTGGACCGTATAGATGAGCAGTAGTGTGCAAATATAATACGGTTTGAAGGGCGTAGTAGCTATTGAAATTACTGAGGTAACGGGACGTAATTATTTTTTAAATATACATCAAAGCGACGAGAGGAAAAGGGCGTTCACCTGATAGTAATTGATACGCGCGCCCATAACGTGGCACTAATTAGGATGATATACATTGCAACACATTGTGTTCGTCGTCTTGAGATATAAGATGTCGAGTCATCACCTTAGTAATGTCACCAGTCACAGAGCCCTTCAAACCGAACATAGTGATGTTAGATACACCACTGCTCGCCTAGGCGGTCTCCGTCAACAGAGACCTACCGCCAGTAGAACACCAGTTAACATCTTATTTATATGAGTAGTGAGGTGCAGTGTAAACATCCTAACCGGCGCCATGTTATTATGCGCAGCTGTATGTTCGAACGTATCGTTTGTCTAGTTTATTTGTCGAAAAAAAAAATTACTGATTTCATCGCACTTAAGACCTAGAACAAATTGTAAAACCTAAAATAGGTACTGAAGCTTTCTAGGTCATAATAGATACACTGTTACCTTTATTCAAGTGCTCGTTGTCTATTAGTACTGTTTTTTTTTTTCTAATTGTCTATACAGAATTTTCAAACATGGAACTATCGAAATGAACATGCCTTCGTGACGTAGCGAATTGGATTTTATGATACGAAAGAGACAACTATATAAATGTGTATATGCGGGGGAAAGAGACGGAGCGCGTTGTCTATATAGTTTCCATATCGGCGTCTCTTTCCCGCGCTACGGCCCACAGCGCGCCACTACTCCGCCGCACACCATGCAGACTAGTCGCCGCGCTGCATCTATCTCACTCTGAATCTATGAAGAGTGAGAAAGAGAGAGAAACGATCGAATCATTAGTACATTATTTTGCTGTTCTCTCTTTAATTCTTTTCTTTATCAATGATTAAAAGTATTGTCGATCATTCAATCGCTCCCTCTCTCTCTCTGTATATCGCTTTCACAGTGTATCCATTTAACTCTAATTAACTGGAATACTAAGTTTCATGTAGACCCTCTCTTTGAACATGAACAAAGAGAGGGAGAGGGAAACAATAAAATCTATACTACATTATTTTACTCTTTTGGTCTCCTTTTAATTCTTTTCTATTTCTATCAATTGAGAAATTGTTTAATTTCTGTTTTTCTCTATCTTCCCTCTGTTTTTACTCCTACTTTCTACTGCACTATATTTACAATGTCTCTTTCTATGTGCATTTACTTCCCTTTCTTTCATTCTATATACTCTATTTCTTATGTCTCTATCTGGGTCTCTATTTATTTACAAAGGCGCAAGGATGTTTTAAAACTCATCTAATTAATAAAAATCCAGGCATGTTTTTCTTAGTATTGTGAGGGTATAAATAAAACGTGCGGGCAGTGCCAGCACAGTCGCGCTCCGACCGCCGCAGTGTTCGGACCTACCGAGAGAATGTTACACTGACCGAGAAATCTAAGAGGGTCCTTATATAATCCTGCAATTTAAAAAAAAAATAGTAGTTCTCAAAATTCTGTCAGTGGTGCTGCTGGCAACATATACATATATATATAAATATATATATGTATTTATATATATTTATATATATATTTACACCTCTACTACATCTCTCTATTTACCACCTCCATAAAAGTTTTTATACACAGTATTCCTCAGTAGGTGGATGGGTCACCATTCTACCAATGAAGTTACCATCACACAGCAACGAAAGAATATCCATTCTACATTTCTATCTCTTTCTCTTTCTCTTTTGCTTGTAAGAGAACTGCTGCTTGCTCTTTGCTTTTTTTTTTCAATTAATCTTTTTGTAAATATTTTTATAGTGTAATGATTAGCATGTTGATTGGTGGTAGGTCACTGTTGCTGGTGACCGTTTAGGTGTCACGCATCGACGAACAGCAGTGTATATATATTACCGTGTGGTATTGAAGGACGCTGTAGCTAGTGTAATGAGGTAATGAGACTTATATTGAACCGATCGATGTGGGATCTTTGGGGAAGGCTTATGTCCAGCAGTGGACATCTATCGGTTGATGATGATGATGATGAGACTTCAGTGTGCACATTCTAACTAGTAATACATTGTTATGGGCAGGGACGTTATCTACCATCATAACGGACGTCTTGCTCGCATATATATACATACATATATGTATATTATAGTACATATAACTCCTGAAATATTTTCCTAATCTACCCTCTCTTAAATAAGTAGTGTGTGTATGTTAGCATGTGTGTGTGTGTAGTCTTAACATAGATGTTTGAATCGTTAATTTTTAATTTCGAACGACTCTATAGGAAGCTTTTATCAATGTCACTTGATTTTGAGTGATGAAAACAGCGCTACACTCGAAATACAGTGAGGCTGTTATAAAAGCAAATTTACAATAGACGGTCGTAGCAATACTACCACCGTTATCAAAATTGTTTATGATCGCGGAATCGAACTAGGGACTGTGTGGGGTGCAGTCTTTTCACCGCTGTGCCATAGGCCTTACGACATGGTTATTTATCAATTTCTAATATATTCCAGACTCGGCCGCCTCGTCGTCGACTGACACCACACCTCGAGTGAAGCGTAAATACACCAAGAGGACGCCGAGCGCCAAGAAGAACGACTTGGTACGTATCACCGCGTCTCTGTACCGGGCACAGGTACCACAACACGGTACGCCGCTCTGTGTGCGCGTGCGCTTGTAACATGTTTATATACTGGTAATTTTTATATTCATAATCCGACTAAATTTAATAGCACACGTAGCGGTAATGTGAGCACCTACTGAAATGAGTCGTATTATAATTAGAGTTTTAACTTGTAACGCGATTGGCGGGAACGCGTGATGTCATCACTCTATTATGCGGGAGTATAGTTGGTGCGGTCAAAATACTCGCGCATTGCGTTTGGGCGGTCAGTGTGACGTCACTGTAGAAACTACCCGTCTCTCTCTCTCTCTCACGCGCTACACAACCAACGAGTGTGAAAGAGATGGATATAGTTTTGCTTTTGCTACCGTTCATGAATAGAGCGCGGTCTTTCGCATTCGCCGGACACAACGCCGGACATCCGGTGCGCAGCGAACAGCCGACATGTCGGCTCCGTTGGACGAGTGTAACATATCCTGTACAGACACGCACGAAAGTTTTATAGTACAATCGCGGCCGGCCCTTGCTTGTGGTGTAGACGCGTCTGTATACGTGCTTATGTGTGCGCGCGGTTGCGTATACGGTTAGCAAACAAAGTTTATATATATATATTTGGATCGCGTTTGATTTATTTTAGGGAAATAATTATGAGAAATAAGACAATCAATTAATAGTTAAATTTTAATTATTATTCATAATCAAAACTATCGAAACTGTCGCTTTCGCCAGCAGTGGACCGGATGTGTGTACTGGCACGACAGTACATAGCACGAATAAGCTGCAGGTATTTCCCAGGCACTCCTTTCACTTTCAGAGCCCACCACAGAACCTCCCGTGGAACCTTATCGTAGGTCTATTCGAGGTCCACGAACACCATGTGCAGGTTTTTATGCGCACGTCTGTATTTTTCGCACAGTTGGCGAAGAACAAAAATGGCGTCCGCAGTCCCCCGCCCAGGCATAAATCGGAATTGGTTCCGAGCTATCTCACTCTCCTCTCTGTCTTTCCGCTAAGATTCTTTCCCACACTCGTACTATGAGACATGAGCTTTATTCCTCTATAGTTGTTACAGAGCTGTACATCACCCTTGTTTTTAAAAATGGCTACCAGTGAACTGCTACACCACATCCGGGATCGCCTCATCGTACCAACTTGTTGAAGAACAAAGTCGGCCACATCCATCCATCCGCCTTTAACAACTTCCATACCTCCAAGGGTATTCCATCCGGCCCAACAGCCTTTCCATTCTTCATACCTTGCACCGATTTTCAATGCTCCGCTCCAGTCTTCCTCCTCGTTCATCAGTCTTCCAAAATATTCCTTCCATCGTCTTTTAATGTCGTCATCATTCGTCAATGATTCCTTCATTGTCTTTTATACATTTGAGATGATTTATATCCCTTGCACTCTTCTCTCTCTCTCTTGCTATCCGGTACAGTTGTTTTTGGCCTTGCGGGCTGTCCAGAGAATGGTACAGCTCTTCTCGTACCTTTGCCTTAGCAATCGCGATAACTCTCTTTGCCCGTCGCTCACGCTCCTTGTATATCTCTCTTATTTTCTTTCAAATCTTTGCCTCTTTCTTTCACACCTTGCCATTTCTTAAATGCATTCTTTTCTTTCAAGGCCTGCCCTTCTTCAGTCCACCACCAAGTGTCTCTATCGGAGTTTTCCTTTACCTTTCGTTTCTCCTAGCACACCTCTTGCCACTCCCCTAATGCACCCAGCCATTTTATTCCAACATTCATTTACTGCCATTCCATATCATCATCTTATCCACCACCTGCTTTCGAAGTTCTTTTGGATATTCGCGTTTATCTAACATATACCATTTAATCTCAGGAGGGGGTTTAGATCTGCTGTTGTCTAGCCGAATTCAAATTTTAGTTTCCAGTATCAGGAGTCTGTTGACTAACTAGATTTTCACCGGGTACCACTTTACAGTCTTTGGCTGATCCAGTTCTAGTTCTTCTTAGAAGAATGTAATCGATTTACGTTTTGCGAATACCGCTCTTGTACGTGATAGTGTGTTCATTCTTTTTTTTTAAAAAAAGGTGTTCACAATGGCCAGGTCAAAAGCAACAGCCGCTTAGAGCAAGGCTTCACCTTCAGTTTCCGGTTCCAAACCCCCATCCTCCATGCACTCTCTCATATCCTGCACTTATTCTTCCCACATACAATTCCTCATTTTCTGGGACATCCATCACTAAGGAATCTAAGCTTTCCCAAAATTTCTCTTTCTATCGTTACATCCAGGTTGAGGTGCATGCTGGTGCACGCTGGTGCACTTCATTTAGAATCAACTTCCCTTTTATTATTTTTACCACAATCAATCTATCATTCACTCTTTTAACATTCGTTACAATTTTTCAGTTCAGTGCCTGTACATGAGAGACCAGATAATATGGATGATGTTGTTCAACTCCTGACATATCCAATTTTACACCGCGGTCATATTTTCATCAATTTTTTTTTTATATATACATACTAATCATTCGTTTTTCCCAGTAGGAGTAGGCAGAGGTGAATAACCCACTTTTCGCCAGATGTGGTCGGATCCAGGTCCCATATAACGGGACAAAGATTTCAGTGTGCTGGTTTCCTCACGATATTTTCCCTTCACCATTTGCATTTAGCTGTTGTCGACGAGATCCGAACCCGCGACCTTCGGAATGTTGGCCGCACGCTCTAACCATTGGCGAGCTACAATATAAAGCGATATGGTTTTTCAAAATACCCCACATATTCGCGATAGTGTTTATCTTGGAATGATATGGCCACCAGGAACCTTAATATTTCAAAGCTCATACTTCTCTCTATTTCATCCATTTTGAATGTTTGTAAAAGGCTCTTTATTATTATTTATTACATCATACAGTTTTACTTTGTGCGAAGATCCATCAAACTGGATAATATTTGTCAGCCGTTTTTGCATGTCGCCGTTACGGGAATTGGATGTAGGTATAATTTTGCGCTATTTACCGGGACTTGATATGCTGACCGTACTTCGCGGCTTTCAGCGTAGCGACAGTAAAACACATGACGTGAGGGGCTGACCCATATGCCACGCTGTGCGCGTGCGCGTGCACGTTAAACCACATTCAAAGGCCGACCGCACTCGTGAATTGGAAGAACTGTAGCACATGATATTAAAAAATAAATATTTATTTTTAAACACTCTGTATAGTGGTGCTATCAGTAGAATTTTGTTGTCGGAGCCACCGCAGCGCCTATAGCAGCCAACAAACGGTCCTGCGCGAACATTACTGTGTTCCGGTTTCAAGGGCGTTGTAGCTACTCTAAGGCGGCGAGCACAATGTGGTGTTGTGTATAACATCCTAACTGAATAAAAAAATATATAATATTTAATTATTATTATTAACATTCCAGTCGTCATCAGGGGAGAGAGTTAAAGGGAAGAGAGGTAGACCGAGGAAGATCGACACGTGCGCGCCGAAGAACCCGGAGCAGCCGAGTGAGTGCACTGTTACTTGTAATTGTACTGCGTCTGTGTTGATCGCTGGCCGTATAACATCGAAGTCCCAGGTTCGATTCTTGCTCCACAATTTAGGCTACCACTTTTTTTTTTTTTATTCATTCCTTCGCTTGCGTGTTGCGGGTCAGGGTCCTTTATTTACATCCTACCAATATATTACCTCCACCAACAGTCTCGTGTCTGGGAAATTGAGGTTTATAGTTTTATTAATAATAAAATTGTTTATTCAACAATAGGTATATTAATAATTATAATACTTCAGTATCTAAATAAGTAGATAAAAAGACGTAAATATTGTTTTGTTCCCTAACGAGTACTTAATAGATCGAGCCCGTCGCCGGCAGATCCGCGCCTTCCAGAACATTCCATAACGTTTCATAATAATCCGGTGCGTTCCATTTTCAAACGCAATGCGTATTATTACTAATAAAGATAGAGCGAGCCGTCCGCTCGCCGAACATGTGCGCGCGCGCATCTATTTGTGGAACGTTTCATAACATTTCGGAACGTTCAAAAACATTTCGGAACGTTCCAGAACAATCCGCAGCGTTCGATTTTCAAACGCAACGCAAACTATCACCGCCAACGCCGCATTGTTCACTATGATTGCGCAGCTGCGCGCGTCGCTCTTTCTAGAATATTCCCGAATATTAGGATGCGATAATTGGAACAGTGTTATATCTTTTTTTATCGCAGAGGTAACCTTCTTAAAAGATGACCTGATCCTGCTTCTGGTTGATAGACAAGTTTATATGGGACTTTTCCCCAATTAAACCTTCTCGGTGGTCTCCGTCAATGCATTAGGAGGGGCTCCGGGATCTACGGAACGCGCACCGGTGCCCTCTTTCCACGGGAGGGCAAAGCCCTCGGACCCACGCTGTGCTACGACAAATACGAGACTACCATGCATTTGTCGTCTTCCTAAGGCTCCCTTATTGAGCTCTGAGAGTGGGGACCCTTAAAGCCCACGAACCCAAAAACCCTTTTAGTCGCCTTGTACGACAGGCAGGGAACACCTTAGTCCTATTTTTAACAGACCGATACTACAGAGCTGAACAGTATTACATCTAAACGATATACACTACCGCGAAACCCATCGCTGTGAAGAGTAAATTATGCCCAACAGTGGGCTTCCATCGACTAATGATGATATGTAATAAATATACACTAATACTAGAAAAAGTATGTCTAATATTGTTTGAACAAATTATCAGAAGCGCCGAAGTCGACTAATATGTATCGAAGCGACTAAAACAGGAAGATGATGGTAGTGATGTACCCATACTGATATACTAGTTAGGATGTATACACAACATGATAATGTCAGCCTCTTATGTTGTCTCTACGTCCAGTAATACCCCTACAAACGGGAGATCAGTAATGATTGAGCAATTTGGCTTGGCGGTACCGACTGTACCAGTAACAAAGATCAGATTTTTTTTTCCTCTGTTTCTGAGGACTAGACTAAGATTCTGAGACAATACTGCCAAGTCTCAGAGGTGCAGTATATCTGCCCGAAATATTATTCCTGTCACAAGAAAAAAGAATTTAACTGTTTCTATTCTGCAGAGATAAGAGTGCGCAGTAATCTCATGCCGACGAGCGCGGAGCCGATAACGCTCGACAGCGACGACGAACCGGACTTGGGTGAGTGATGACACTTGATTTTAAGTGTGTTTATTTCGTTCCACGAGTGCGAGACGGTTCGTCTGTAGGCAAGCGATACACTTACTAATAACAATATAACTCTGGTTAGAACGATGTATACTGGCATCACATTGGGCTCAAGATATGTCAAGTCGTGATTACCGCAGTAATTTCAATAGTTACAACGCCCTTCAAATCGGATACTAATGTTTGCACACTGCTGTTTTTCGCTGCGTTGGTAAATACTTATACTTATCAATAATGTAGGTAGTGTTAATGTTTAATTTGTTGTCGTCGGTAGTATATTGTGTGTTGTTCTAAAGGGAACAACAAAGACAAAAGCAGACTTAAGTTACGTGAGGAGTTTATTAGGAGGAGAAATATGAATAGTGGGAGGAGGAGGATAAGTATTAGTGGAAGGAATAGTTAAGTGTGGTGGGAGCAGAAGGATAAGTTGTGGGGGAGCAGTATGAGTTTAGTGGCAGGAGGAGTATGAGTTTAGTGGCAGTAGGAGTATGAGTTTAGTAGCAGGAGTACGAGTGTAGTGGAAGGAGGAGTACGAGTGTAGTGGGAGGAGGAGGATGAGTTTAGTGGGAGGAGTATGAGTGTTTTGGGAGCAGGAGTGTATGAGTTTACTGGAAGGAGCAGTAAGAATGTGTGTAGCGGATGGCTTTAGTGGAAGGAGGAGGAGTACGAGTGTAGTGGGAGGAGGATGAGTCTAATAGTGGGAGAAGAAAGTGACAACGAATGGAAGGAGTAGGAGTGGCGTTCAAACACTGCAGCCGGCAAGTAGCTCGTTTTCTTTTATCTTGTGTATTAATATATGATCCCGCCTGATTCCAGGGTCGCCCAGCCAGGCGTCCGACTCGCTTAGCCTGGACGAGAACCTGCGCGCGCTGCGGCACATACACGAGAAGTACGCTAACATAGACAAGGTCGGTCTGACTGTATTACGCACACTCAGAGGCTACCAACCTTTCTCCTTCTTAAAACTGTATTTTTTTTTCATATATAACAATGAAGACCTCAAGGCACGGAGTGGTTACACTGTGATATCACTTAGGATGATGACACTGCACCACTGTTAGGTTGTTTAAATTGTATCATTTAGTTAAGATGTTGATATGGCATAGATTATTAGGATATTTACACTGCATCAAATTGTTAGGATGTTTTACATTGTATCAATTAGTTAGGATGTTCAGTGTATCAATTGGAATGTTTACATTATCGACGAGCTAAGATGCTGACACTGCAATAATTATTAGAATATATGTACACTTAACCGTTCATTAGGATATTCACACTGCATCAATTAGTATTCGCATTGAGATATATTATTAAGGATAGAGCTGTTCGTGATCTTCAGCCGATGGACGTCCACTGCTGGACATAGATCTCCTCTTGATCCAACATTGATCGGTCCTGTATTGACCGCATAACCGCCGGGCACTTGTGGCCGTCGTTTGTAGTTCATATGGGGGGGGGGATTTGGGCCATTTCCCATCACGCTGGCCCAAAGCGGGTCAGTGGGAGCCCGGGCCCCGTTTGTTGATTAGCAGGCTGCACCAAGAGCACGGAGGTTGTGTATGTGTACGAAGTAATTTGTTTTACCACAGGACGACATGTACGGGTCCCACCTCATCGCCGCGAACTTCAGGAAGCCGCCGCCGGAGCAGGGGGTTCAGGACGAGGTGCTCTCCGTCAGGAGCTCCGAAGGTGAGACCACCGCCCCGACCTCACCAGATTTGTAGCTAAGTATGCTGGAGAAACCGCGAGAGCTGAGCTCGTAAGCGCTATACATCTGAGGATGGCGCGGCTTTGATCCTCGCTCAGCTCGTGCATGTGGTGAAGGAAAGCCGTGTTCCAGTGACGGCAGCTTCCTTGCGTGACTTCCGCCAACCCGCTCTTGGCGAGAGTAGTGGAATTTTTTTTACATCACATTGTTTTTACTATGGCATTCACCTGATGGTGAGTGATACGAACTTCTTTACGATGTGATGATGGTGATGGTGGTAATGAGTGTGACGATGACAACGATGATTTATTTGTTACCAGGTTGCGCATCGGTTAAGGAGTTGGACACAAGGGTTGAGAAGTTGGAGGACAGCTCCAACTCTGATTCGGATAGCAGCAGCTCGGGGTCAGGTGAGACGGTTAGGGTTGTGTATATTTTCCAAGTCTTTATTACTACAGATATATTTTTTTTTTATTTACAATCAAACTGTAGATGGGTAAGATCTGAATATTCTGCTTCTCAAGAAGAGTAGAACTAGAGGGTAGTTAGGATATTTACAGTTTGTGTTCGTGATGGTTTCCGTTGCCGGGGACTGGCTAAGTACCACTGCTGCCGCAAACATTGCCGTGTGTATTGAGTGGCGATGGAGCTGGTGAAATTACTGCGGTATCGAGATTCAGCTGTCTCTTTCTACGCTTCGAGCGTGTTCGACGTCTTGAGCGAGCATTATCGATGCGCTGAGCGAGAATGTTCGACGCGCCGAGCGAGCATTTTCGACGCGCCGAGCGAGAATTTTCGACGCGCCGAGCGAGCATGTTTGACGCGCTAAACGAGAATGTTCGACGCGCCGAGTGAGCATGTTTGACGGTTCGAGCGAGCTTTATCAGCGCCCTGAGCGGGCATGTTCGACGCGTCGAGCGAGCATGTTCGACGCGCCGAGCGAGCATTTTCGACGCGCCGAGCGAGCACGTGCTATAGCATATAGTCATAGTTATGTATAAGGCTTTGATGAACGCGTACTAATCTTGCTTGAAGCTTAAGCTTTCAATTTGTGAGGTTATGTCATAACATTTTTTGGTACAGGAAGTTCGACCTCGGGCAGCAGTTCCTCGTCGAGCTCCGGCAGCTCGAGCTCGTCGGACAGCTCCGACAGCGACTCGGACAGCGGGGACGAGGCGCGCGATGGCGCGGACACCAAATCCAAAGCCAATGCCGTAGAGGATGACAGGTAGTGTTCACCTGGCGACAGGCGAAAGACGAGATGATATATATATTTATATATGCCACCATATATTATTAGACAAAGCGATGATACGTGCGGGGCGTTCACTTGATGTTAAGTGATACGCCAGCAAATAACATGGCGCTACTTAGGGTGATATACACAGCATTCACATTGAGCTCGACGGTTGGAGACAGTTGGACGAGGTGTAAAAAATCTCGTTACCGCAGCAATTTCACTAGTTACAGCGCCCTTCAAACCGTAACATAGTAATGTCTCCTCTCCGGCAACAGAGACCTACGTGTCTCTATTATTGATCCCACTGTTGGGTTTCTGGAGTCTCACACGGATAGAGTTAAGGCCAGTTAACCACCGTGCTAGGTAAATATGGATTAGGGGTGCTCAAAACCTTTTTCTTGGTTTCTTTTTACCGGAAGCTCAAGGTCAGTGGGCCCACTGCTGGACATTGGTCTCTAGTGAAAACTATATACTCATATATATAGATAAAAATTTGGTATGTTATCAGATCGTTCAGCGCGTGGTCCAGCTATAGCGGCGCGCGGACATTCTCCGGCTCCGCGTCCAACAGCGAGGACGAGGTGGAGGGTGTGGTCAGTGTAGGGGCTGGGCCGACCGTGCCCCCGCCCCCGGCCGTCGGCGAGCCGCCGCGCGACGACGACATCAGCGAGTCGGAGAACGAATCGGCCGACAAGAGCTTCCAATGCCACATCTGCAGGAAGTGGTACTCGACGAGGGTCACGCTGAAGTAAGTGATATATCAATCCCACCACCAACGAGCTGCGAGGACGGAGTTTTTTTTATACATGATCACTTGATATTAAGTGATGGTATACACTGCACATTATATCCATCGCTATAGATCATCATCATCGTCATCATCAGCCGACAGACGTCCACTGCTGGACAAGGCCTCCCCTGAAGATCTCCACAGAGTTTATCGGGGCCTTAGCCACCACCACGCTGGCCCCATTGCAGGTTGATGGGGGGTCAGAGCCGTGTCTGGTGGGCTTGACTTGGACTCCTTAAGATGTTGGGCGGTACCCATTACACCCCTCGCTATAAACATAAGATGTTAAATCTCGTTACTCCAGTAATTTTATTTCAGAAGAATAAAAAAATCAATTAACTGGAGCGAGTTCATAGTACTCGCACTAATTCATTATCACTATACAGCGTGTTTAAAATTTTTATTACATTATATCCTCATTTTTTTTTGTTTCTTGTCCACACAAGCTTTTATCGGTGGTAGTGTCTCTGTTGTCGGAGACTATGCAGCCGACAACTAGTAGTGTGCAAACATTAGTGTTCCGGGATGAAGGGCGCTGTAGCAAATGACAATGCTGGGGTAATGAGATACAATATCTTATAGTCAAGGCGACGACATTGCGTGGTGCAGTGTATAACATCCTACTTAGCGCCGTGTCGTTATTGGCTGGCGTATCACTTGACATCACGTGACAGTCGCGCACTCACTATTAATTCGTCGGTATAAAAAAAGGATTAACTAAAGCGCGTTCATATCATTCGCACGTTGTGTTCGTGTGCTGTCAGTGGTGACGTCACGCTGCAGAACGCACTGTAAAAACTCTACCTGTCTCTCTCTCACGCGTTACACAACCAACGAATGTGAAAGAGATGGATATAGTTTTACTTTTTGCTACCGTTCATAAATAGAGCGCGG
This sequence comes from Ornithoptera priamus, assembly GCA_029034505.1. Taxonomy (NCBI): domain Eukaryota; kingdom Metazoa; phylum Arthropoda; class Insecta; order Lepidoptera; family Papilionidae; genus Ornithoptera; species Ornithoptera priamus. Next base: position 82,669 of record JARDWD010000830.1, read on the forward strand.
TCTTTCGCATTTCCCTGTTCATTCTCCTAAATTGACCGGCACAGTTTTAGCGGTGGCCGACGCGAGACACTACCACCAGTAATGGCTATAACGTCCTTCAAACCGGATCACAGCAATGTCCGCATAGTACTGTGTGTCGGCTGCAATAGGCGCTGCGGCGGTACCTAGACGGTCTCCGGCAACAGAGATACTACCACCAGTGATAGCTATAGGCCCTTCAAACCGGATCACAGCAATCTCCGCACAGTACTTTTTGTTGGCTGCAATTGGTGCTGTGGTGGTATCTAGTTTGTCTCCGGTAACAGAGACACTAGCACCAGTAAACCTACGTTTACCACTTCCAGGATCCACCGGCGGGTGCACCAGAGCAAGGGCGCGGGCGGCACGCGCACGCGCACGCGCTCCTCCGAGCGGTACGAGTGCGACTGCTGCAGCGAGACGTTCAGCCGGCGCGACAAGCTGTGGGAGCACAAGTTAGTTGACCACCGCGTTTGTGTCGCAGTGTCGGACTGCCCGCGTAGTCCGACACGGGAACGTATTTGTCGGTCTGCGTTGCTGTATCAGATAGTTCTGTTTATAAAAAAGAAAACTACCCTCCCTACCCACAGAGCGGAGGCGCACCGCGGCACTATGACGGTCCGCTGCGAGGTCTGCCGGAAGTGTTTCGAGGACGAAGCCGAGCTGGCGGTGCACGACCGGAATCACACGGCGGATGAGAGGGCAGGTGAGCTCACGGGCGGTGTCGAGGAGAGGAGGAAGAGGGGAGAGTAAATTTCAATTGCACGTCCCCCAACTGGCAGTCTGTACCGAAAGTTCACCACGCTCACCATCAGCATTGATAACCATTATAACATGACTCCGGATTCGAACCAGAGACTAATATTTTTTTTTTATTCTACGAAGGGACAAGACCAGAGAGACCTGGTATCATATATGCTTACATATATAACGCAGCGACGAGCAGTAGTATGCGATCATTACTGTGTTAAAGGGCGCTGTAGCTTAGGAAAATTACCGCGGTAACGAGACTTGATATCCTGGCGGTGCAGTGTACGTCATCCTAACTAGCGCCACGTTACGAGCAGTCGTATTGATTACTATGTGAAAAATTTATTGCTAGTCTTGTCGTGGCATAGAATAAAAAAAAATAGCAATGAGATCGACAAATGAAACACCCTGTATATGAAGGCTTTGTTGATTGGAAGGTGTAATTGTGTGTTGCTGTGCCGCGCAGGCCGGTGCAGCGCGTGCGGCGCGACGTTCCCGCGCTACGAGCAGCTGCGGCGGCACCGCGCGTGCGCGCACGGCGAGCCCTCGCCGCGGCTGCCGCACGCGTGCGCGCAGTGCGGCAAGCGCTTCGGGCATGCGCACTCGCTCACGCGGCACATGCACAACCACGCGAAGCAGCTCTACAGATGCGTAGTATGCAAGGTGGGGGCGTGACCGACGCACGCACACACACACACATATATATATACACATAGAGTAATGTCTACTAGTAGTGTCTCTGTTGCCGGAGACCGTCTAGGTACCACCGCAGGGACTATGGCAGCCGATAAACGATACTGTGTAGAGATTACTGTGATCCGGTTTGAAGGATCGTATTGGTGGTAGTGTTTCTATTGCCGGAGATTTTCTAGGTATCACCGCAGCGGCAATGGCATCCGATAAACGGTACTGTGCAGACATTACTGTGATCCGGTTTGAAGGACAACAGGCTACTCTAAAGCGACGAGCGCAATTGGCGTAGTGTATACCATCCTAACCAGCGACACGTAATAGGCGAGCATGTCATATACCATCAGGCGAATGACTCGCTCGTCTTATCGCAGCTCTGTTGCTGGAGTATGAGAAAGAGTGAGGGAGAAAGAAGATAGGACCTACTGGTACCCGGTTACACTTGGGTTTCTATTGTCTATATATATATATATATATACTGGACCACGTCGAGCCGGATGATGGTAATGCTTGCATATCGCTCGTCGCTGCGGCGGTACCGCGTCAGTCTCTCCCCTACCCCCCACCTCCCACCCCCCACATTGAACCGTTGCTCGTTGTCCGGCAGGCGTCGTTCGCGCGGGCGGACCAGCTCGCGCAGCACCTGAACAGCCACCTCGCGAACTACAAGCGGCTGAAGCCGTAGGGCGCGCCGCGCACGCGCACCCCCCGGCCGCCGCGGGCCGCGCCCCGCCCCGCCGCCGCGCCACCGTACGGACACAACACACAATATTAATATTACTATATTATATTATTATAGAGTTTTATTTACGTCCGGTCGTTTTATTTGTTTACGAGCGTTTGGAAGAAACGAACACACTGTTAACCATTGCTGTGAAATATCCGACTGTTACTCGGATTGAATTAACTACGCAACATATTCAGTATTCGATAACAGATAGAAATAACAGAACAGACAATAAAAAATGGAACTACTCTTGTCTCTGTCTTTTGTACAATATTGCCATAAGCTAAAACGAGACACAGCTAGTGTTTATATGAAATAAACCCAAAAGTATAGTAAGTCGTTCCATAAGTACAAATCCTCTTTGTAAAGGGAATTCTTAATTAAATCGTGTTGTCATTTGATTGATCAATCTATCTCGCTCACACCCATTGCACATACTGTTGCAAAAACGAGACACAGCTAGTATTTATATGAAAATAAACCCAAAAGTATAGTAAGTCGTTCCATAAGTACAAATCCTCTTTGTAAAGGGAATTCTTAATTAAATCGTGTTGTCATTTGATTGATCAATCTATCTCGCTCACACCCATTGCACATACTGTTGCTAAAACGAGATGCAACTAGTATTATAACCGAATAAAATTGTAAAAAAATAACACTTATTTAATAACAGAAATTCGCACCTGTTATTATTGGATAACAGTAACAGTAACAACAAATATGTTTGTCCTGTTATAAGCCGCGTATAATAGTTACATTGTTACCACTTCGCTCCGCACCACACACCTCGCCGTTATCCGGCTCGTAGTGGCATGTAGATAATTGTTATTAGAGTAACGAGACATGTCTCATGCGTAATGTGATGCAGTGTATACATTCTGTGTTCCTGATGGCAGGGCGTCACAGCTAGTGTAGTTACTGAGGTAATTAAACAATGTATTGTTTCTTAAAGCGAGGAGTACAGTGTGGCGTAGTGTATATCCTACTAAGTGGCGATAGTTTATGAGCCCGTGGTAGCCCACTACTGGACATAGGCCTCTCCCAAATGGAATAGGCAACACTACTTCACCCAATCTGGTATATGCTTCGAGTTGCCGCAGCCAGGTGTGGATAGGAGGTCCATCTCTTCAGTCCTTAAGTATACTCCAGATTTCACTGGTGCTGGTGGTAGTGTCTCTGTTGCCGGAGACCGTCTCGGTAGGTATAACCACAGCGCCTGTTGCAGCCGGCGGACAGTACTGTATATATATTACTGTGATCCGGTTTGAAGGGCGCTGTGACTATTACTGGTGGTAGTGTCTCTATTACCGGAGACCGTCTCAGTAGGTATCATCACAGTGCCTATTGCAGCCGGCGGACAG
>JARDWD010000830.1:686314-1071886 GCA_029034505.1 Ornithoptera priamus
GGCAGCAGCGCCAGTGGTTACGCCGGTAGCAACAATGGAGGATCGTATGCGGGCAGTAACTCTCAGAGCGATGCATCCAGCTCAGCAAATTCTGGTAAAGGCGGCGCCAGCGCCAGCGGACAAGGGGGCAGCAGCGCCAGTGGTTACGCCGGTAGCAACAATGGAGGTTCTTACGCAGGCAGTGACTCTCAGAGCGGTGCATCCAGCTCAGCAAATTCTGGTAAAGGCGGCGCCAGCGCCAGCGGACAAGGGGGCAGCAGCGCCAGTGGTTACGCCGGTAGCAACAATGGAGGTTCTTACGCAGGCAGCAACTCTCAGAGCGATGCATCCAGCTCAGCAAATTCTGGTAAAGGCGGCGCCAGCGCCAGCGGACAAGGGGGCAGCAGCGCCAGTGGTTACGCCGGTAGCAACAATGGAGGTTCTTACGCAGGCAGTGACTCTCAGAGCGGTGCATCCAGCGTCAGCAAATTCTGGTAAAGGCGGCGCCAGCGCCAGTGGACAAGGGGGCAGCAGCGCCAGTGGTTACGCCGGTAGCAACAATGGAGGTTCTTACGCAGGCAGTGACTCTCAGAGCGGTGCATCCAGCTCAGCAAATTCTGGTAAAGGCGGCGCCAGCGCCAGCGGACAAGGGGGCAGCAGCGCCAGTGGTTACGCCGGTAGCAACAATGGAGGATCGTATGCGGGCAGTAACTCTCAGAGCGATGCATCCAGCTCAGCAAATTCTGGTAAAGGCGGCGCCAGCGCCAGCGGACAAGGGGGCAGCAGCGCCAGTGGTTACGCCGGTAGCAACAATGGAGGTTCTTACGCAGGCAGTGACTCTCAGAGCGGTGCATCCAGCGTCAGCAAATTCTGGTAAAGGCGGCGCCAGCGCCAGCGGACAAGGGGGCAGCAGCGCCAGTGGTTACGCCGGTAGCAACAATGGCAGGATCGTATGCGGGCAGTAACTCTCAGAGCGATGCATCCAGCTCAGCAAATTCTGGTAAAGGCGGCGCCAGCGCCAGCGGACAAGGGGGCAGCAGCGCCAGTGGTTACGCCGGTAGCAACAATGGAGGATCGTATGCGGGCAGTAACTCTCAGAGCGATGCATCCAGCTCAGCAAATTCTGGTAAAGGCGGCGCCAGCGCCAGCGGACAAGGGGGCAGCAGCGCCAGTGGTTACGCCGGTAGCAACAATGGAGGTTCTTACGCAGGCAGTGACTCTCAGAGCGGTGCATCCAGCTCAGCAAATTCTGGTAAAGGCGGCGCCAGCGCCAGCGGACAAGGGGGCAGCAGCGCCAGTGGTTACGCCGGTAGCAACAAGGGAGGATCGTATGCGGGCAGTAACTCTCAGAGCGATGCATCCAGCTCAGCAAATTCTGGTAAAGGCGGCGCCAGCGCCAGCGGACAAGGGGGCAGCAGCGCCAGTGGTTACGCCGGTAGCAACAATGGAGGTTCTTACGCAGGCAGCAACTCTCAGAGCGATGCATCCAGCTCAGCAAATTCTGGTAAAGGCGGCGCCAGCGCCAGCGGACAAGGGGGCAGCAGCGCCAGTGGTTACGCCGGTAGCAACAATGGAGGTTCTTACGCAGGCAGTGACTCTCAGAGCGGTGCATCCAGCTCAGCAAATTCTGGTAAAGGCGGCGCCAGCGCCAGCGGACAAGGAGGCAGCAGCGCCAGTGGTTACGCCGGTAGCAACAATGGAGGTTCTTACGCAGGCAGTGACTCTCAGAGCGGTGCATCCAGCGTAGCAAATTCTGGTAAAGGCGGCGCCAGCGCCAGCGGACAAGGGGGCAGCAGCGCCAGTGGTTACGCCGGTAGCAACAAGGGAGGATCGTATGCGGGCAGTAACTCTCAGAGTGATGCATCCAGCTCAGCAAATTCTGGTAAAGGCGGCGCCAGCGCCAGCGGACAAGGGGGCAGCAGCGCCAGTGGTTACGCCGGTAGCAACAATGGAGGTTCTTACGCAGGCAGCAACTCTCAGAGCGATGCATCCAGCTCAGCAAATTCTGGTAAAGGCGGCGCCAGCGCCAGCGGACAAGGGGGCAGCAGCGCCAGTTGTTACGCCGGTAGCAACAATGGAGGTTCTTACGCAGGCAGTGACTCTCAGAGCGGTGCATCCAGCTCAGCAAATTCTGGTAAAGGCGGCGCCAGCGCCAGCGGACAAGGAGGCAGCAGCGCCAGTGGTTACGCCGGTAGCAACAATGGAGGTTCTTACGCAGGCAGTGACTCTCAGAGCGGTGCATCCAGCGTAGCAAATTCTGGTAAAGGCGGCGCCAGCGCCAGCGGACAAGGGGGCAGCAGCGCCAGTGGTTACGCCGGTAGCAACAAGGGAGGATCGTATGCGGGCAGTAACTCCCAGAGCGATGCATCCAGCTCAGCAAATTCTGGTAAAGGCGGCGCCAGCGCCAGCGGACAAGGGGGCAGCAGCGCCAGTGGTTACGCCGGTAGCAACAATGGAGGATCGTATGCGGGCAGTAACTCTCAGAGCGATGCATCCAGCTCAGCAAATTCTGGTAAAGGCGGCGCCAGCGCCAGCGGACAAGGGGGCAGCAGCGCCAGTGGTTACGCCGGTAGCAACAATGGAGGTTCTTACGCAGGCAGTGACTCTCAGAGCGGTGCATCCAGCTCAGCAAATTCTGGTAAAGGCGGCGCCAGCGCCAGCGGACAAGGGGGCAGCAGCGCCAGTGGTTACGCCGGTAGCAACAAGGGAGGATCGTATGCGGGCAGTAACTCTCAGAGCGATGCATCCAGCTCAGCAAATTCTGGTAAAGGCGGCGCCAGCGCCAGCGGACAAGGGGGCAGCAGCGCCAGTGGTTACGCCGGTAGCAACAATGGAGGTTCTTACGCAGGCAGCAACTCTCAGAGCGATGCATCCAGCTCAGCAAATTCTGGTAAAGGCGGCGCCAGCGCCAGCGGACAAGGGGGCAGCAGCGCCAGTGGTTACGCCGGTAGCAACAATGGAGGTTCTTACGCAGGCAGTGACTCTCAGAGCGGTGCATCCAGCTCAGCAAATTCTGGTAAAGGCGGCGCCAGCGCCAGCGGACAAGGGGGCAGCAGCGCCAGTGGTTACGCCGGTAGCAACAATGGAGGTTCTTACGCAGGCAGTGACTCTCAGAGCGGTGCATCCAGCTCAGCAAATTCTGGTAAAGGCGGCGCCAGCGCCAGCGGACAAGGGGGCAGCAGCGCCAGTGGTTACGCCGGTAGCAACAATGGAGGTTCTTACGCAGGCAGTGACTCTCAGAGCGGTGCATCCCGGTCAGCAAATTCTGGTAAAGGCGGCGCCAGCGCCAGCGGACAAGGGGGCAGCAGCGCCAGTGGTTACGCCGGTAGCAACAATGGAGGATCGTATGCGGGCAGTAACTCTCAGAGCGATGCATCCAGCTCAGCAAATTCTGGTAAAGGCGGCGCCAGCGCCAGCGGACAAGGGGGCAGCAGCGCCAGTGGTTACGCCGGTAGCAACAATGGAGGTTCTTACGCAGGCAGTGACTCTCAGAGCGGTGCATCCAGCTCAGCAAATTCTGGTAAAGGCGGCGCCAGCGCCAGCGGACAAGGAGGCAGCAGCGCCAGTGGTTACGCCGGTAGCAACAAGGGAGGATCGTATGCGGGCAGTAACTCTCAGAGCGATGCATCCAGCTCAGCAAATTCTGGTAAAGGCGGCGCCAGCGCCAGCGGACAAGGGGGCAGCAGCGCCAGTGGTTACGCCGGTAGCAACAATGGAGGTTCTTACGCAGGCAGCAACTCTCAGAGCGATGCATCCAGCTCAGCAAATTCTGGTAAAGGCGGCGCCAGCGCCAGCGGACAAGGGGGCAGCAGCGCCAGTGGTTACGCCGGTAGCAACAATGGAGGTTCTTACGCAGGCAGTGACTCTCAGAGCGGTGCATCCAGCTCAGCAAATTCTGGTAAAGGCGGCGCCAGCGCCAGCGGACAAGGGGGCAGCAGCGCCAGTGGTTACGCCGGTAGCAACAATGGAGGATCGTATGCGGGCAGTAACTCCCAGAGCGATGCATCCAGCTCAGCAAATTCTGGTAAAGGCGGCGCCAGCGCCAGCGGACAAGGGGGCAGCAGCGCCAGTGGTTACGCCGGTAGCAACAATGGAGGATCGTATGCGGGCAGTAACTCTCAGAGCGATGCATCCAGCTCAGCAAATTCTGGTAAAGGCGGCGCCAGCGCCAGCGGACAAGGGGGCAGCAGCGCCAGTGGTTACGCCGGTAGCAACAATGGAGGTTCTTACGCAGGCAGTGACTCTCAGAGCGGTGCATCCAGCTCAGCAAATTCTGGTAAAGGCGGCGCCAGCGCCAGCGGACAAGGGGGCAGCAGCGCCAGTGGTTACGCCGGTAGCAACAAGGGAGGATCGTATGCGGGCAGTAACTCTCAGAGTGATGCATCCAGCTCAGCAAATTCTGGTAAAGGCGGCGCCAGCGCCAGCGGACAAGGGGGCAGCAGCGCCAGTGGTTACGCCGGTAGCAACAATGGAGGTTCTTACGCAGGCAGCAACTCTCAGAGCGATGCATCCAGCTCAGCAAATTCTGGTAAAGGCGGCGCCAGCGCCAGCGGACAAGGGGGCAGCAGCGCCAGTGGTTACGCCGGTAGCAACAATGGAGGTTCTTACGCAGGCAGTGACTCTCAGAGCGGTGCATCCAGCTCAGCAAATTCTGGTAAAGGCGGCGCCAGCGCCAGCGGACAAGGGGGCAGCAGCGCCAGTGGTTACGCCGGTAGCAACAATGGAGGATCGTATGCGGGCAGTAACTCTCAGAGCGGTGCATCCAGCTCAGCAAATTCTGGTAAAGGCGGCGCCAGCGCCAGCGGACAAGGGGGCAGCAGCGCCAGTGGTTACGCCGGTAGCAACAATGGAGGTTCTTACGCAGGCAGCAACTCTCAGAGCGATGCATCCAGCTCAGCAAATTCTGGTAAAGGCGGCGCCAGCGCCAGCGGACAAGGGGGCAGCAGCGCCAGTGGTTACGCCGGTAGCAACAATGGAGGTTCTTACGCAGGCAGTGACTCTCAGAGCGGTGCATCCAGCGTAGCAAATTCTGGTAAAGGCGGCGCCAGCGCCAGCGGACAAGGGGGCAGCAGCGCCAGTGGTTACGCCGGTAGCAACAATGGAGGATCGTATGCGGGCAGTAACTCTCAGAGCGGTGCATCCAGCTCAGCAAATTCTGGTAAAGGCGGCGCCAGCGCCAGCGGACAAGGGGGCAGCAGCGCCAGTGGTTACGCCGGTAGCAACAATGGAGGATCGTATGCGGGCAGTAACTCTCAGAGCGATGCATCCAGCTCAGCAAATTCTGGTAAAGGCGGCGCCAGCGCCAGCGGACAAGGGGGCAGCAGCGCCAGTGGTTACGCCGGTAGCAACAATGGAGGTTCTTACGCAGGCAGTGACTCTCAGAGCGGTGCATCCAGCTCAGCAAATTCTGGTAAAGGCGGCGCCAGCGCCAGCGGACAAGGGGGCAGCAGCGCCAGTGGTTACGCCGGTAGCAACAATGGAGGATCGTATGCGGGCAGTAACTCTCAGAGCGGTGCATCCAGCTCAGCAAATTCTGGTAAAGGCGGCGCCAGCGCCAGCGGACAAGGGGGCAGCAGCGCCAGTGGTTACGCCGGTAGCAACAATGGAGGATCGTATGCGGGCAGTAACTCTCAGAGCGATGCATCCAGCTCAGCAAATTCTGGTAAAGGCGGCGCCAGCGCCAGCGGACAAGGGGGCAGCAGCGCCAGTGGTTACGCCGGTAGCAACAATGGAGGTTCTTACGCAGGCAGTAACTCTCAGAGCGATGCATCCAGCTCAGCAAATTCTGGTAAAGGCGGCGCCAGCGCCAGCGGACAAGGGGGCAGCAGCGCCAGTGGTTACGCCGGTAGCAACAATGGAGGTTCTTACGCAGGCAGTGACTCTCAGAGCGGTGCATCCAGCGTAGCAAATTCTGGTAAAGGCGGCGCCAGCGCCAGCGGACAAGGGGGCAGCAGCGCCAGTGGTTACGCCGGTAGCAACAAGGGAGGATCGTATGCGGGCAGTAACTCTCAGAGCGATGCATCCAGCTCAGCAAATTCTGGTAAAGGCGGCGCCAGCGCCAGCGGACAAGGGGGCAGCAGCGCCAGTGGTTACGCCGGTAGCAACAATGGAGGTTCTTACGCAGGCAGTGACTCTCAGAGCGGTGCATCCAGCTCAGCAAATTCTGGTAAAGGCGGCGCCAGCGCCAGCGGACAAGGGGGCAGCAGCGCCAGTGGTTACGCCGGTAGCAACAATGGAGGATCGTATGCGGGCAGTAACTCTCAGAGCGATGCATCCAGCTCAGCAAATTCTGGTAAAGGCGGCGCCAGCGCCAGCGGACAAGGGGGCAGCAGCGCCAGTGGTTACGCCGGTAGCAACAATGGAGGTTCTTACGCAGGCAGCAACTCTCAGAGCGATGCATCCAGCTCAGCAAATTCTGGTAAAGGCGGCGCCAGCGCCAGCGGACAAGGGGGCAGCAGCGCCAGTGGTTACGCCGGTAGCAACAATGGAGGTTCTTACGCAGGCAGTGACTCTCAGAGCGATGCATCCAGCTCAGCAAATTCTGGTAAAGGCGGCGCCAGCGCCAGCGGACAAGGGGGCAGCAGCGCCAGTGGTTACGCCGGTAGCAACAATGGAGGTTCTTACGCAGGCAGTGACTCTCAGAGCGGTGCATCCAGCGTAGCAAATTCTGGTAAAGGCGGCGCCAGCGCCAGTGGACAAGGGGGCAGCAGCGCCAGTGGTTACGCCGGTAGCAACAATGGAGGTTCTTACGCAGGCAGCAACTCTCAGAGCGATGCATCCAGCTCAGCAAATTCTGGTAAAGGCGGCGCCAGCGCCAGCGGACAAGGGGGCAGCAGCGCCAGTGGTTACGCCGGTAGCAACAATGGAGGTTCTTACGCAGGCAGTGACTCTCAGAGCGGTGCATCCAGCTCAGCAAATTCTGGTAAAGGCGGCGCCAGCGCCAGCGGACAAGGGGGCAGCAGCGCCAGTGGTTACGCCGGTAGCAACAAGGGAGGATCGTATGCGGGCAGTAACTCTCAGAGCGATGCATCCAGCTCTGCAAATTCTGGTAAAGGCGGCGCCAGCGCCAGCGGACAAGGGGGCAGCAGCGCCAGTGGTTACGCCGGTAGCAACAATGGAGGTTCTTACGCAGGCAGTGACTCTCAGAGCGGTGCATCCAGCTCAGCAAATTCTGGTAAAGGCGGCGCCAGCGCCAGCGGACAAGGGGGCAGCAGCGCCAGTGGTTACGCCGGTAGCAACAATGGAGGATCGTATGCGGGCAGTAACTCTCAGAGCGGTGCATCCAGCTCAGCAAATTCTGGTAAAGGCGGCGCCAGCGCCAGCGGACAAGGGGGCAGCAGCGCCAGTGGTTACGCCGGTAGCAACAATGGAGGATCGTATGCGGGCAGTAACTCTCAGAGCGATGCGTCCAGCTCAGCAAATTCTGGTAAAGGCGGCGCCAGCGCCAGCGGACAAGGGGGCAGCAGCGCCAGTGGTTACGCCGGTAGCAACAATGGAGGTTCTTACGCAGGCAGTAACTCTCAGAGCGATGCATCCAGCTCAGCAAATTCTGGTAAAGGCGGCGCCAGCGCCAGCGGACAAGGGGGCAGCAGCGCCAGTGGTTACGCCGGTAGCAACAATGGAGGATCGTATGCGGGCAGTAACTCTCAGAGCGGTGCATCCAGCTCAGCAAATTCTGGTAAAGGCGGCGCCAGCGCCAGCGGACAAGGGGGCAGCAGCGCCAGTGGTTACGCCGGTAGCAACAATGGAGGATCGTATGCGGGCAGTAACTCTCAGAGCGATGCATCCAGCTCAGCAAATTCTGGTAAAGGCGGCGCCAGCGCCAGCGGACAAGGGGGCAGCAGCGCCAGTGGTTACGCCGGTAGCAACAATGGAGGTTCTTACGCAGGCAGTGACTCTCAGAGCGGTGCATCCAGCTCAGCAAATTCTGGTAAAGGCGGCGCCAGCGCCAGCGGACAAGGGGGCAGCAGCGCCAGTGGTTACGCCGGTAGCAACAATGGAGGATCGTATGCGGGCAGTAACTCTCAGAGCGATGCATCCAGCTCAGCAAATTCTGGTAAAGGCGGCGCCAGCGCCAGCGGACAAGGGGGCAGCAGCGCCAGTGGTTACGCCGGTAGCAACAATGGAGGTTCTTACGCAGGCAGCAACTCTCAGAGCGATGCATCCAGCTCAGCAAATTCTGGTAAAGGCGGCGCCAGCGCCAGCGGACAAGGGGGCAGCAGCGCCAGTGGTTACGCCGGTAACAACAATGGAGGTTCTTACGCAGGCAGTGACTCTCAGAGCGGTGCATCCAGCGTAGCAAATTCTGGTAAAGGCGGCGCCAGCGCCAGTGGACAAGGGGGCAGCAGCGCCAGTGGTTACGCCGGTAGCAACAATGGAGGTTCTTACGCAGGCAGTGACTCTCAGAGCGGTGCATCCAGCTCAGCAAATTCTGGTAAAGGCGGCGCCAGCGCCAGCGGACAAGGGGGCAGCAGCGCCAGTGGTTACGCCGGTAGCAACAAGGGAGGATCGTATGCGGGCAGTAACTCTCAGAGCGATGCATCCAGCTCTGCAAATTCTGGTAAAGGCGGCGCCAGCGCCAGCGGACAAGGGGGCAGCAGCGCCAGTGGTTACGCCGGTAGCAACAATGGAGGTTCTTACGCAGGCAGTGACTCTCAGAGCGGTGCATCCAGCTCAGCAAATTCTGGTAAAGGCGGCGCCAGCGCCAGCGGACAAGGGGGCAGCAGCGCCAGTGGTTACGCCGGTAGCAACAATGGAGGATCGTATGCGGGCAGTAACTCTCAGAGCGATGCATCCAGCTCAGCAAATTCTGGTAAAGGCGGCGCCAGCGCCAGCGGACAAGGGGGCAGCAGCGCCAGTGGTTACGCCGGTAGCAACAATGGAGGTTCTTACGCAGGCAGCAACTCTCAGAGCGATGCATCCAGCTCAGCAAATTCTGGTAAAGGCGGCGCCAGCGCCAGCGGACAAGGGGGCAGCAGCGCCAGTGGTTACGCCGGTAACAACAATGGAGGTTCTTACGCAGGCAGTGACTCTCAGAGCGGTGCATCCAGCGTAGCAAATTCTGGTAAAGGCGGCGCCAGCGCCAGTGGACAAGGGGGCAGCAGCGCCAGTGGTTACGCCGGTAGCAACAATGGAGGTTCTTACGCAGGCAGTGACTCTCAGAGCGGTGCATCCAGCTCAGCAAATTCTGGTAAAGGCGGCGCCAGCGCCAGCGGACAAGGGGGCAGCAGCGCCAGTGGTTACGCCGGTAGCAACAAGGGAGGATCGTATGCGGGCAGTAACTCTCAGAGCGATGCATCCAGCTCTGCAAATTCTGGTAAAGGCGGCGCCAGCGCCAGCGGACAAGGGGGCAGCAGCGCCAGTGGTTACGCCGGTAGCAACAATGGAGGTTCTTACGCAGGCAGTGACTCTCAGAGCGGTGCATCCAGCTCAGCAAATTCTGGTAAAGGCGGTGCCAGCGCCAGCGGACAAGGGGGCAGCAGCGCCAGTGGTTACGCCGGTAGCAACAATGGAGGATCGTATGCGGGCAGTAACTCTCAGAGCGGTGCATCCAGCTCAGCAAATTCTGGTAAAGGCGGCGCCAGCGCCAGCGGACAAGGGGGCAGCAGCGCCAGTGGTTACGCCGGTAGCAACAATGGAGGTTCTTACGCAGGCAGCAACTCTCAGAGCGATGCATCCAGCTCAGCAAATTCTGGTAAAGGCGGCGCCAGCGCCAGCGGACAAGGGGGCAGCAGCGCCAGTGGTTACGCCGGTAGCAACAATGGAGGTTCTTACGCAGGCAGCAACTCTCAGAGCGATGCATCCAGCTCAGCAAATTCTGGTAAAGGCGGCGCCAGCGCCAGCGGACAAGGGGGCAGCAGCGCCAGTGGTTACGCCGGTAGCAACAATGGAGGATCGTATGCGGGCAGTAACTCTCAGAGCGGTGCATCCAGCTCAGCAAATTCTGGTAAAGGCGGCGCCAGCGCCAGCGGACAAGGAGGCAGCAGCGCCAGTGGTTACGCCGGTAGCAACAAGGGAGGATCGTATGCGGGCAGTAACTCTCAGAGCGATGCATCCAGCTCAGCAAATTCTGGTAAAGGCGGCGCCAGCGCCAGCGGACAAGGGGGCAGCAGCGCCAGTGGTTACGCCGGTAGCAACAATGGAGGTTCTTACGCAGGCAGTGACTCTCAGAGCGGTGCATCCAGCTCAGCAAATTCTGGTAAAGGCGGCGCCAGCGCCAGCGGACAAGGGGGCAGCAGCGCCAGTGGTTACGCCGGTAGCAACAATGGAGGTTCTTACGCAGGCAGCAACTCTCAGAGCGATGCATCCAGCTCAGCAAATTCTGGTAAAGGCGGCGCCAGCGCCAGCGGACAAGGGGGCAGCAGCGCCAGTGGTTACGCCGGTAACAACAATGGAGGTTCTTACGCAGGCAGTGACTCTCAGAGCGGTGCATCCAGCGTAGCAAATTCTGGTAAAGGCGGCGCCAGCGCCAGTGGACAAGGGGGCAGCAGCGCCAGTGGTTACGCCGGTAGCAACAATGGAGGTTCTTACGCAGGCAGTGACTCTCAGAGCGGTGCATCCAGCTCAGCAAATTCTGGTAAAGGCGGCGCCAGCGCCAGCGGACAAGGGGGCAGCAGCGCCAGTGGTTACGCCGGTAGCAACAAGGGAGGATCGTATGCGGGCAGTAACTCTCAGAGCGATGCATCCAGCTCAGCAAATTCTGGTAAAGGCGGCGCCAGCGCCAGCGGACAAGGGGGCAGCAGCGCCAGTGGTTACGCCGGTAGCAACAATGGAGGTTCTTACGCAGGCAGTGACTCTCAGAGCGGTGCATCCAGCGTCAGCAAATTCTGGTAAAGGCGGTGCCAGCGCCAGCGGACAAGGGGGCAGCAGCGCCAGTGGTTACGCCGGTAGCAACAATGGAGGATCGTATGCGGGCAGTAACTCTCAGAGCGATGCATCCAGCTCAGCAAATTCTGGTAAAGGCGGCGCCAGCGCCAGCGGACAAGGGGGCAGCAGCGCCAGTGGTTACGCCGGTAGCAACAATGGAGGTTCTTACGCAGGCAGTGACTCTCAGAGCGGTGCATCCAGCTCAGCAAATTCTGGTAAAGGCGGCGCCAGCGCCAGCGGACAAGGGGGCAGCAGCGCCAGTGGTTACGCCGGTAGCAACAATGGAGGTTCTTACGCAGGCAGTGACTCTCAGAGCGGTGCATCCAGCTCAGCAAATTCTGGTAAAGGCGGCGCCAGCGCCAGCGGACAAGGGGGCAGCAGCGCCAGTGGTTACGCCGGTAGCAACAATGGAGGTTCTTACGCAGGCAGTGACTCTCAGAGCGGTGCATCCAGCTCAGCAAATTCTGGTAAAGGCGGCGCCAGCGCCAGCGGACAAGGGGGCAGCAGCGCCAGTGGTTACGCCGGTAGCAACAAGGGAGGATCGTATGCGGGCAGTAACTCTCAGAGCGATGCATCCAGCTCAGCAAATTCTGGTAAAGGCGGCGCCAGCGCCAGCGGACAAGGGGGCAGCAGCGCCAGTGGTTACGCCGGTAGCAACAATGGAGGTTCTTACGCAGGCAGTGACTCTCAGAGCGGTGCATCCAGCTCAGCAAATTCTGGTAAAGGCGGCGCCAGCGCCAGCGGACAAGGGGGCAGCAGCGCCAGTGGTTACGCCGGTAGCAACAATGGAGGATCGTATGCGGGCAGTAACTCTCAGAGCGATGCATCCAGCTCAGCAAATTCTGGTAAAGGCGGCGCCAGCGCCAGCGGACAAGGGGGCAGCAGCGCCAGTGGTTACGCCGGTAGCAACAATGGAGGTTCTTACGCAGGCAGCAACTCTCAGAGCGATGCATCCAGCTCAGCAAATTCTGGTAAAGGCGGCGCCAGCGCCAGCGGACAAGGGGGCAGCAGCGCCAGTGGTTACGCCGGTAGCAACAATGGAGGTTCTTACGCAGGCAGTGACTCTCAGAGCGGTGCATCCAGCGTCAGCAAATTCTGGTAAAGGCGGCGCCAGCGCCAGCGGACAAGGGGGCAGCAGCGCCAGTGGTTACGCCGGTAGCAACAATGGAGGTTCTTACGCAGGCAGTGACTCTCAGAGCGGTGCATCCAGCTCAGCAAATTCTGGTAAAGGCGGCGCCAGCGCCAGCGGACAAGGGGGCAGCAGCGCCAGTGGTTACGCCGGTAGCAACAAGGGAGGATCGTATGCGGGCAGTAACTCTCAGAGCGATGCATCCAGCTCAGCAAATTCTGGTAAAGGCGGCGCCAGCGCCAGCGGACAAGGGGGCAGCAGCGCCAGTGGTTACGCCGGTAGCAACAATGGAGGTTCTTACGCAGGCAGTGACTCTCAGAGCGGTGCATCCAGCTCAGCAAATTCTGGTAAAGGCGGCGCCAGCGCCAGCGGACAAGGGGGCAGCAGCGCCAGTGGTTACGCCGGTAGCAACAATGGAGGATCGTATGCGGGCAGTAACTCTCAGAGCGATGCATCCAGCTCAGCAAATTCTGGTAAAGGCGGCGCCAGCGCCAGCGGACAAGGGGGCAGCAGCGCCAGTGGTTACGCCGGTAGCAACAATGGAGGTTCTTACGCAGGCAGCAACTCTCAGAGCGATGCATCCAGCTCAGCAAATTCTGGTAAAGGCGGCGCCAGCGCCAGCGGACAAGGGGGCAGCAGCGCCAGTGGTTACGCCGGTAACAACAATGGAGGTTCTTACGCAGGCAGTGACTCTCAGAGCGGTGCATCCAGCGTAGCAAATTCTGGTAAAGGCGGCGCCAGCGCCAGTGGACAAGGGGGCAGCAGCGCCAGTGGTTACGCCGGTAGCAACAATGGAGGTTCTTACGCAGGCAGTGACTCTCAGAGCGGTGCATCCAGCTCAGCAAATTCTGGTAAAGGCGGCGCCAGCGCCAGCGGACAAGGGGGCAGCAGCGCCAGTGGTTACGCCGGTAGCAACAAGGGAGGATCGTATGCGGGCAGTAACTCTCAGAGCGATGCATCCAGCTCTGCAAATTCTGGTAAAGGCGGCGCCAGCGCCAGCGGACAAGGGGGCAGCAGCGCCAGTGGTTACGCCGGTAGCAACAATGGAGGTTCTTACGCAGGCAGTGACTCTCAGAGCGGTGCATCCAGCTCAGCAAATTCTGGTAAAGGCGGCGCCAGCGCCAGCGGACAAGGGGGCAGCAGCGCCAGTGGTTACGCCGGTAGCAACAATGGAGGATCGTATGCGGGCAGTAACTCTCAGAGCGGTGCATCCAGCTCAGCAAATTCTGGTAAAGGCGGCGCCAGCGCCAGCGGACAAGGGGGCAGCAGCGCCAGTGGTTACGCCGGTAGCAACAATGGAGGTTCTTACGCAGGCAGTAACTCTCAGAGCGATGCATCCAGCTCAGCAAATTCTGGTAAAGGCGGCGCCAGCGCCAGCGGACAAGGGGGCAGCAGCGCCAGTGGTTACGCCGGTAGCAACAATGGAGGTTCTTACGCAGGCAGTGACTCTCAGAGCGATGCATCCAGCTCAGCAAATTCTGGTAAAGGCGGGGCCAGCGCCAGCGGACAAGGGGGCAGCAGCGCCAGTGGTTACGCCGGTAGCAACAATGGAGGATCGTATGCGGGCAGTAACTCTCAGAGCGGTGCATCCAGCTCAGCAAATTCTGGTAAAGGCGGCGCCAGCGCCAGCGGACAAGGAGGCAGCAGCGCCAGTGGTTACGCCGGTAGCAACAAGGGAGGATCGTATGCGGGCAGTAACTCTCAGAGCGATGCATCCAGCTCAGCAAATTCTGGTAAAGGCGGCGCCAGCGCCAGCGGACAAGGGGGCAGCAGCGCCAGTGGTTACGCCGGTAGCAACAATGGAGGTTCTTACGCAGGCAGTGACTCTCAGAGCGGTGCATCCAGCTCAGCAAATTCTGGTAAAGGCGGCGCCAGCGCCAGCGGACAAGGGGGCAGCAGCGCCAGTGGTTACGCCGGTAGCAACAATGGAGGTTCTTACGCAGGCAGCAACTCTCAGAGCGATGCATCCAGCTCAGCAAATTCTGGTAAAGGCGGCGCCAGCGCCAGCGGACAAGGGGGCAGCAGCGCCAGTGGTTACGCCGGTAACAACAATGGAGGTTCTTACGCAGGCAGTGACTCTCAGAGCGGTGCATCCAGCGTAGCAAATTCTGGTAAAGGCGGCGCCAGCGCCAGTGGACAAGGGGGCAGCAGCGCCAGTGGTTACGCCGGTAGCAACAATGGAGGTTCTTACGCAGGCAGTGACTCTCAGAGCGGTGCATCCAGCTCAGCAAATTCTGGTAAAGGCGGCGCCAGCGCCAGCGGACAAGGGGGCAGCAGCGCCAGTGGTTACGCCGGTAGCAACAAGGGAGGATCGTATGCGGGCAGTAACTCTCAGAGCGATGCATCCAGCTCAGCAAATTCTGGTAAAGGCGGCGCCAGCGCCAGCGGACAAGGGGGCAGCAGCGCCAGTGGTTACGCCGGTAGCAACAATGGAGGTTCTTACGCAGGCAGTGACTCTCAGAGCGGTGCATCCAGCGTAGCAAATTCTGGTAAAGGCGGTGCCAGCGCCAGCGGACAAGGGGGCAGCAGCGCCAGTGGTTACGCCGGTAGCAACAATGGAGGATCGTATGCGGGCAGTAACTCTCAGAGCGATGCATCCAGCTCAGCAAATTCTGGTAAAGGCGGCGCCAGCGCCAGCGGACAAGGGGGCAGCAGCGCCAGTGGTTACGCCGGTAGCAACAATGGAGGTTCTTACGCAGGCAGTGACTCTCAGAGCGGTGCATCCAGCTTAGCAAATTCTGGTAAAGGCGGCGCCAGCGCCAGCGGACAAGGGGGCAGCAGCGCCAGTGGTTACGCCGGTAGCAACAATGGAGGTTCTTACGCAGGCAGTGACTCTCAGAGCGGTGCATCCAGCTCAGCAAATTCTGGTAAAGGCGGCGCCAGCGCCAGCGGACAAGGGGGCAGCAGCGCCAGTGGTTACGCCGGTAGCAACAATGGAGGTTCTTACGCAGGCAGTGACTCTCAGAGCGGTGCATCCAGCTCAGCAAATTCTGGTAAAGGCGGCGCCAGCGCCAGCGGACAAGGGGGCAGCAGCGCCAGTGGTTACGCCGGTAGCAACAAGGGAGGATCGTATGCGGGCAGTAACTCTCAGAGCGATGCATCAAGTGGAGTAAGTTCTGATAAAGGCGATGCTACCTCGAGCAGTGGAGCGAGCAACAGCGTATCCATTAACGATATCATCATTTTACCTGACGTTGGCGAGCGTAACTCTTGTCGTAAAGGTCGTGGAAGAAATAATCACTGTGCTCCTGGCAATCATAAAGGTAATTGTCACTCTTCTAAAAACAGAGGAGGTAGAGGTCGTAGACGTAAAGGATGTTTAAGGAATCGTCGTAAATCCAGAACTGGTTGTAAATCTGGTAATGCTGGTGGTGGCACCGGTAGATCTCTCGCCAAGGGATCTGGTTGTAAATTGATAGGAAATAATCCTTGTTAAATTTTTTTCAATGTATATTCAACTTTAGATATTTATTCTTTCATTTTATTTTTTTTATTATTTCGTTTTATTGCATTAAATTAAAAATATATATTTTAATGTTTTTTTTTTATTTTCGACTAATTTCACGCAACGACTAACTTTTAATTGATGGTACAGTTGATGCGTTCATTACAGTAGTGTGGCTAGTTAGTATGGTATATACTGTATAAAAAAAAATCTTAAAAATATTAAATAATATCAGCGTTTAAAGAGCTGTAATAAAAATTACTCGAATTTATAATATTGAAAAAATAAAGTAGAGAAAGTTAAGAGTGCATTAAATATGTCTTTAAAATATAAAACTATACAAAAATATTTTAAACAAATTTTATTTTATGACTAAAATACGAAAATAAATATGTTTAATAGTCCGGCCATAAGTTCTTTTACAAATGAAAATGATTTTTTTTAAAGAAGTAATGTAATAGTATTAAATTATATCAACATATTATAAGTCTCAGCAACCAATAACAATATAAATTCTATTCAAAATGGCCGCCTTTGGCTTTTATACGGGCCTTTAATCTGTTTGGCCACGAATCTATGGATTTACACGCTATTCCCAAGGGAAATTTTCACCACCGCCACCACCACTGCTTTCTCTAAAGATTTTTTAAAAGCCTCAATGCCGCCGTGTCTTTTAGAACAGCAGCAGGCCATGTCCTCTAAAACTGACCATAATTTGAAGTCTAAAGGCTTGAGCTCTGGACTAAATGAGGGCAAATCTTCAGCTCTTATAAAGTCCGGAACGTTGGTTCCAAGCCGGGCTTGGGTAGTCCGTGCCTTATGACCAGGTGCAGAGTCCAGCTGGAAAGACCTCGGTATATTTTAAAAAAGCGTATTGCTGGTTTCACATGATCCAAGACTGTATCTTGATACACTTCCGCTGAAGTTGTCACTTCTTTTTCACAAAAATGTAGTTTTGTTACTCCTTGATAAGACACGCCTCAACAAACCATCACTGACGCAGGATGATGAGCACGTTGTACCTTTCCGACCACCACCACTAGTGTAGCTTCTTCAGAACTGTGAGCGTACACTTCATCATTTTGCTTATTGTGGTGTTCTTCAATCGTGAAAATGTTTTCATCAGTAAAAAAGATATTTCTGTGCCTTTCACCTGCCTGGTGTATCGCGACAGAAGCTTTGTTCCTTTTGATCGATCCACTTCATAAATCTTTAATTATAGTAAAGATTGGTTTAGGGCTGATCCTGTATATCGAGCGTGACCTGATAAGCACCGACCACCGAGCTTCAGCTCTTGTTTTATAATACGCGACAGGGTCCCAACGGGAATCTTCATCTCACGCGATAAGATTTTTTGCTTCCTGATGGGGTTTCGACGAATTCTGGCTTCAACAGCATTAACAGCCTCTGTAGTTCTAACAGCACGCGACCGCCCCCCGCAGGAGCAGGTCCACCGTCGACGCTATAGCGCGGGTGCGCGCCATAGCGGACGACGCGGTGTCTCGCGGAGAGGTGGTGTTGGCGGTGTCGCTTGATATCGCCAACGCGTTCAACACCCTTCCGTGGGAAACGATCACCGCTGCGCTGGTCCAGTTCGGGGTCCCGGTCTACCTCAGGCGGACGATCGGGACGTACCTCTCGAACCGTTTCGTGAGGTACCCGACGCGAGACGAGTGGTGTCGGCACGGCGTGTCGTGCGGCGTCCCGCAGGGTTCGGTCCTCGGACCGCTCCTGTGGAACGTCGGTTACGACTCGGTGCTGCGCGGGGCTAACCTCGGAGGAGTCGACGTGACCTGTTACGCCGACGACACCCTGGTGACGGCCCGCGGACGCACCTTTAGGGAGGCGCGCGTGTTGGCGACTGCGGGCGTAGCCCAAGTCGTCGCGCGCATCCGGCGCTTGGGGTTGGAGGTGGCGCTGGGCAAGTGCGAGGCTCTATGCTTCCACGGCGCTCGGAACGCGCCTCCGCCGGGAGCGGAGCTGATAGTCGGTGGGACTTCCATCGCCGTCGGTACTTCCATGAAGTACTTGGGACTCGTCCTCGACGGCCGGTGGAAGTTCGACGAGCACTTTCGGCAGCTGGGCCCGAAGCTCATTCGAGCGGCTGGGTCCCTGAGCCGCCTTCTGCCCAATCTGGGCGGACCGAGCGTAGGATGCCGGCGACTCTACACCGGAGTGGTGCGCTCTATGGCGTTATACGGGGCGCCCATATGGGCGGAGAACCTGTCGGCCCGCGGCCGGACTCTGCTGCGATCACCGCAGCGTGTCATGGCCATACGGGTCGTACGCGGTTACCGTACCGTCTCCTTCGAGGCGGCGTGCGTCCTCGCCGGAACGCCGCCGTGGGATCTCGAAGCGGAGTCGCTGGCGCGCATCTACTGGCGGCGGAAGTGCGCCCTCGAGCGGGGGGGTGAGCGTCCGTCGCCGGACGAGGAGGAAAGGTGGCGCCGAGAGGGGCGCCTGGACGTGCGTCGGCGATGGAAGCGGCGACTCCGATACCCGACGTACGGCCGCCTCACCGTGGAGGCAGTCCGACCTGTCCTCGAGGACTGGCTGGACAGGGACAGCGGAGTTTTAAACTTCCGCCTGGTGCAGATACTCACGGGGCACGGTTGCTTCGGGAGCTATCTGCACCAGCGTCACTGTAGCGTTAGGACCGACGAGGCGTGCGACGAGTGTGGACACCCGGTGGACACATCGTCCCACACCTTGGCCGATTGCCCGCGATGGGGAGAGGATAGGGCCGCGCTCGTAGCGGCGATAGGGACTGACCTCTCGCTACCGGCCGTGGTACGGACCATGGTCAGAAGCGAGGCGTCATGGGACGCGGTATCCCGATTCTGCGATATCGTTATGTCGCAGAAGCGAGAGACCGAGCGTCAAAGAGAGCGGGCGCCGAGGGGGCAAGAGGCGGTTGTTGTAGTGCGCAGACAGCTCGTCGCCAACGGGCGGAGCCGAGCGCACGACCGCCGCTTGCCTCCTTAGGCAGAGGAACCTGGCGTCGCGATCGACAAGGGCCGTCGGTCCGGCGCCCCCCTTGGAAAGGGTTCCTGGGGCGTATCTGGCGACGCGTCTCGTATTCTGACGCGTTGCCGTTTAGGGATAATTTAGGGATCTTGTCAATTGGGAGGGATGCTTCACATCCCTCCCCGAGGCGGGCCCGTTCGATCCGGGCACCGAACGGGGGTTGCGGAAAACTGCCCAGAGCGTTATCCCGTGACCCTCGTGCATTCTTTTCGGAAGAGATGGAATACCGTGTGAAGCTTTTTAGTCGGTTGGAGTCCGACACTACCCCACTACCGGCCCAGTATTGGTACGGGGTGTGCAATCCGTTAGCATTTTGTTACACACGTTAATAAAAAAAAAAAAAAAAAAAAAAAAAAAAAAAAAAAAAAAAAAAACGCGACCGCCCCGATTTCTTCTGATTTTCGACAGAGGAAGTGTTGTATCTGTTGATAGTACCATATAGGAACATACGGCTGATATCAGGCTTTAGAAGTGTCTGGAATATGACCGGACCGGCTCCATACCCACTACAAGCCTATTTTCTTTAACACCCCCCCCCCCCCATCCCAAACTGTAATTTGATAATGAACACGAAAAATAGGCGAAAAGGCGCAAAAGCGAAAGTTTTTAAAATATTTAAAAAATCGAAAAAAGAAATGTTTTTATGTAACAGCGTTTATGGCCAGACTAGTTACATAAAGAAGTTTAAGATTGAAAAAGATTAATTATAATAATATGTGAAAAAGTTAAAGTCCAATGGGTGGGTATTCGTGAAACGCCCTAAGGATGTAATAAGTAATCGTTCGTGTATCGATCGGCTGTATGGGCGGCGGAGACGCATACTCGCGCTCCTACGTACACATGGGCTCCGGACATGTACTGCGTACGTGTCCAATGTAAAAATTGGCTTCGTGCAAATTAATTGAAATACTGATTGGAGGTTATTACTGACCTCTAGTACATACTGAAGGGATGTATAGGGATGGTGTACTGTATAGTATACCTTTTGAAATCCTAAAAATATTGAATTGCAAATGTGTTTGTATAGTAAAAAACTATGAAAGTGTAAGTGTGAAAGTCTCGAGTGATGATGTATAAAGGATATATAAGTTCGGATCCCGCCAAAATATGTACAACAAATGAAGCTCTGGCTCCCAGCAACCCGAATTGGATTAGCGTGGTGGGAAATGGCCCAAATCCCCTCGATGTTACAATCTTTGGGTGAAGCCTTTGTCCAGCAGTGGACTTCTATCGGTTGATAATGATTCTAGATCACTACGTAAAAGAGAGGTGGTTGATGCGTAACCATAGCGTTAATACTCTAGATTTGCGCTTTAAGAAGCCAAGCGTTCATGACGACTGAGTCAATATAAGAGGAGAAATGAAGTTTCCTGTCAATCATCACGCAAAGGTAAGGTGTATTTTCATTCACTACCCACCTGCCACTTAACGTATAGAGTTTTGATGGGGCAAGTTTGTAAGGTCAGACAAACGATTATTGGTCCCCAGAAACGCTATTTTTTTTCTAACACGTCTATGGATAGACTATAAACTAATATTTCTATTTGATTTTTCATATTTATGATATATTATATTTATCCAGCGAAAATATATATATTTTTTACGTTTATAAAAATCTTATTTTTCTTGTTTATATAAAATTGGTTAAAACATTAAATAATTATCGATCTATTGAGATTTAATTGGATATGTAAATTTATACGTAAATACCCGCACACTCCTTATCCACCGTTGACACCCTCCCTCCGACGGGTTCTCGCCTTGTCGTTGCGGAGGGGCTCAGTAACCGTGGCCGGACACATAGTGAAGCGAAGAGGAATCCACCCGGTCGGCCCGCGGTGAAGGGCTGGGTCGAGGCGGCCGCTCTAGGTTAGAGCACCGGTTTGATAACTGGGGCTCACCGGAGCGGCCGGGTGCTGCAGGGGTGGTTTTATACTGCCCTCTGCAGCCGAGGTGGAGTCGCGGAGGGAGTACCCTCTGCGATTAACAATGGGTCGCAGCGGGCCCAACATCGGATCTACCGCAGTAAGCCAGGCAGAGTTTTTTCTCTTGGCTCCCATGGCCTCTGCGTGACGGGTTCGAGGGAATCCGTCGCCCGCGCGACTGCAAGAAACCGAGGAGGCACGCTGCATGTTCCAGCATGCCCCTGCGGAGGTGGAAAGGGAGTGTTTATCCCTCTCTCCCGAGGTGGGCTGCGCAAGCGGCCAGCGCCGGCAGGGTCGCGGTTGGCTCGAAACCGTTCCCGTAACCCCGCCATAAGGCGACGAGGTGGAACATCGGATGGGTTTTAGTCGATCCAAGTCCGACATAACCCATCCTTGCCTCCGCGAGAACCCTCACACCCTGAGAATTTCCAGTAGAGCCATAGCAACGACTACCTGACGATTTAAGTGGATTGAGGCAGAGCGCATGAACAGCACAACGGCGATATTTGTTACAAAATGAAATCCGATAGTTTTTTTCACGGTTTTGACCTTCCATCTTAAATAGTCACAGATAATAGACCTCCGTTGACGTAGCACTAGTTAAAATATTATTTAAGAAAAAAATAATTCCTCTCCTTGCCCCCGCGAGGACGGCTATGCGCAGACATTTCCCACACGTCATAAAAAAAAACAAACTAGCCTTGTCTACTTTCTAAAACTAATAGAATCGTACAAAAATTTCAAAGTACCCGCACGCGATTTTGTTTTAATATACCAATAACAAGTCACATTACACCAGTTTGCAATTCGTCTTCAACATGAACAGACGCATCACAAAGCGTTGCTCCCAAATATTCATAAGATGCATGCACAAGGATCGTATCTTGAAAAGAAGCTCGCTTGGATGGACAAAGGAGAAACTGTTTCTAAACCAATACGAGTTGTCAGCGCTGAGGTAAATACTTTTTTGAGGTTATTTCCGATTTGCTGCTAGAATGATCTGCGTCCGCCATTATAAATATAGTATTTCCTTTAGAGATTTTAAGAAAAGGTGCAGACTGGTTTCTTGTAATCCAAAAAGAATCTAGCAACCATCAATCAAATAGATCATAGTCTTAACTATCCTTCGAATGTGATGAGAGGTGTGCAGCGTGTCATTTCTAGATAGAATAATAAATTTCATACTCTGTGTTACCTTGGCAACACTTCTTTAATATATTCAGTTCCTAATTTGTTTTATACACGTATTTTTGTCTATGGTTACATTGATCTATTCAATAACTCCTTGATTGTCTTTAAGCATAATATTTCAATGTTAATATGTCAAAGTAATATGCTATAAATTATATAATAGCACTACTTCCATATTATTTACTTTAGTGTTGTGTATATTTCCGATTTTAGGGTTGTCTCTAGTGTTTGTTTCTCAGCTCTTTGACATATCATATAATATTGGCCACTATTTGTCTACTTAATATTAATACTATGTTTATTTGTATTGATTGTGCCAAAATAAATTAAAAAAAAAATATTAAACTATAGGAACAATGACGAGGACCTTTGCCCTTTCGCACACATTTACTGTTTTCGTAAATCTTGATTTTTTTGGATTTATATGTAAATATTTTTATACTACTGTATTTGAACTGTGAATAAGCATATTATTATTATTATTATTGTGAACGGTTTTCTTTTCTCAGCTTTTGGGCTGGTAATAACTATTATTATTATTTTATTTGTTAAATTTTTCAGTATTTTAAAGAAATACTGGAGTAATGAGATCCACGAGCTAAGTGTACATCAATGAGTCTGTAATTTTCGGATTACGATGCAGGTGTTGAGGATCACGGAAGAGATAAAATGTCTATTGCATAGTGAATTTACTTAGGTATTATATATAGCCTATTTAGGACTTAAAGGTCTGTATATTTTGAAAGATTTTCCATAATGCTTATTTGGTATCACTATTATTATTAATATATCCAACAGTAACACTTAATGACCAAGAAAGCTGATATTTAATTAATAGTATTTTATAAAAACCAAACAAAATATATGGAATGCATAAAACTTTATTCAATTAATGCAAAAAAAAATAAAACAACAAAAACAAAACTCAAAACAAACATTTAGCATAAGCGACTTCTAGTTCTTAGTAATTCTTCACAGTTGTTGAATGGTACACATATTCTTCGGTTTCTGAAACGTTGACTGCATAAATACCGTCTATTTTCAGGACTACCATGTGATAAGCAGAGATTCTGAAAGGAGGGACTGTCTAGGCAGGATATCTCAGCTAAGAGTCTTCGAAGAAGTAAACTTGTATCAGATGTAAATTGATCAAAGTAATTATTAGCATAACTGCTGGATGCACTGTCGGAATTGGCATTTACCACTGCGCCACCCGGGCCGGAGCTGGCGCTACTGTTTGCATTGCCCGTCGAGTAGCCACCAGCAGAAGACACTCCGTCCCCACTGTCAGCATAACTACCCGAATAGCTGTCCGAGTTACTGTTTGCGCTTGCCGCACCATTGTCGGCAGTCGCTGAACCCGAGGCCCCACCTCCAGAGTAGGAGATCGCGGACCCGCCGCTCCCACCGCTCCTACCGCTCTGCGCATAACTGCCGGATGCACTGTCGGAATTGGCATTTACCACTGCGCCACCCGGGCCGGAGCTGGCGCTACTGTCTGCATTGCCCGTCGAGTAGCCACCAGCAGAAGACACTCCGTCCCCACTGTCAGCGTAACTACCCGAATAGCTGTCCGAGTTACTGTTTGCGCTTGCCGCACCATTGTCGGCAGTCGCTGAACCCGAGGCCCCACCTCCAGAGTAGGAGATCGCGGACCCGCCGCTCCCACCGCTCCTACCGCTCTGCGCATAACTGCCGGATGCACTGTCGGAATTGGCATTTACCACTGCGCCACCTGGGCCGGAGCTGGCGCTACTGTCTGCATTGCCCGTCGAGTAGCCACCAGCAGAAGACACTCCGTCCCCACTGTCAGCGTAACTACCCGAATAGCTGTCCGAGTTACTGTTTGCGCTTGCCGCACCATTGTCGGCAGTCGCTGAACCCGAGGCCCCACCTCCAGAGTAGGAGATCGCGGACCCGCCGCTCCCACCGCTCCTACCGCTCTGCGCATAACTGCCGGATGCACTGTCGGAATTGGCATTTACCACTGCGCCACCTTGGCCGGAGCTGGCGCTACTGTCTGCATTGCCCGTTGAGTAGCCACCAGCAGAAGACACTCCGTCCCCACTGTCAGCGTAACTACCCGAATAGCTGTCCGAGTTACTGTTTGCGCTTGCCGCACCATTGTCGGCAGTCGCTGAACCCGAGGCCCCACCTCCAGAGTAGGAGATCGCGGACCCGCCGCTCCCACCGCTCCTACCGCTCTGCGCATAACTGCCGGATGCACTGTCGGAATTGGCATTTACCACTGCGCCACCTTGGCCGGAGCTGGCGCTACTGTCTGCATTGCCCGTTGAGTAGCCACCAGCAGAAGACACTCCGTCCCCACTGTCAGCGTAACTACCCGAATAGCTGTCCGAGTTACTGTTTGCGCTTGCCGCACCATTGTCGGCAGTCGCTGAACCCGAGGCCCCACCTCCAGAGTAGGAGATCGCGGACCCGCCGCTCCCACCGCTCCTACCGCTCTGCGCATAACTGCCGGATGCACTGTCGGAATTGGCATTTACCACTGCGCCACCTTGGCCGGAGCTGGCGCTACTGTCTGCATTGCCCGTCGAGTAGCCACCAGCAGAAGACACTCCGTCCCCACTGTCAGCGTAACTACCCGAATAGCTGTCCGAGTTACTGTTTGCGCTTGCCGCACCATTGTCGGCAGTCGCTGAACCCGAGGCCCCACCTCCAGAGTAGGAGATCGCGGACCCGCCGCTCCCACCGCTCCTACCGCTCTGCGCATAACTGCCGGATGCACTGTCGGAATTGGCATTTACCACTGCGCCACCTTGGCCGGAGCTGGCGCTACTGTCTGCATTGCCCGTTGAGTAGCCACCAGCAGAAGACACTCCGTCCCCACTGTCAGCGTAACTACCCGAATAGCTGTCCGAGTTACTGTTTGCGCTTGCCGCACCATTGTCGGCAGTCGCTGAACCCGAGGCCCCACCTCCAGAGTAGGAGATCGCGGACCCGCCGCTCCCACCGCTCCTACCGCTCTGCGCATAACTGCCGGATGCACTGTCGGAATTGGCATTTACCACTGCGCCACCTTGGCCGGAGCTGGCGCTACTGTCTGCATTGCCCGTTGAGTAGCCACCAGCAGAAGACACTCCGTCCCCACTGTCAGCGTAACTACCCGAATAGCTGTCCGAGTTACTGTTTGCGCTTGCCGCACCATTGTCGGCAGTCGCTGAACCCGAGGCCCCACCTCCAGAGTAGGAGATCGCGGACCCGCCGCTCCCACCGCTCCTACCGCTCTGCGCATAACTGCCGGATGCACTGTCGGAATTGGCATTTACCACTGCGCCACCTTGGCCGGAGCTGGCGCTACTGTCTGCATTGCCCGTTGAGTAGCCACCAGCAGAAGACACTCCGTCCCCACTGTCAGCGTAACTACCCGAATAGCTGTCCGAGTTACTGTTTGCGCTTGCCGCACCATTGTCGGCAGTCGCTGAACCCGAGGCCCCACCTCCAGAGTAGGATAACGCGGATCCGCCGCTCCCACCGCTCTGCGCATAACTGCCGGATGCACTGTCGGAATTGGCATTTACCACTGCGCCACCTTGGCCGGAGCTGGCGCTACTGTCTGCATTGCCCGTTGAGTAGCCACCAGCAGAAGACACTCCGTCCCCGCTGTCAGCGTAACTTCCCGAATAGCTGTTCGAGTTACTATTGGCGTTTGCCGCACCATTGTCGGCAGTCGCTGAACCCGAGGCCCCACCTCCAGAGTAGGATAACGCGGATCCGCCGCTCCCACCGCTCTGCGCATAACTGCCGGATGCACTGTCGGAATTGGCATTTACCACTGCGCCACCTTGGCCGGAGCTGGCGCTACTGTCTGCATTGCCCGTTGAGTAGCCACCAGCAGAAGACACTCCGTCCCCACTGTCAGCGTAACTACCCGAATAGCTGTCCGAGTTACTGTTTGCGCTTGCCGCACCATTGTCGGCAGTCGCTGAACCTGAGGCCCCACCTCCAGAGTAGGATAACGCGGTACCGCCGCTCCCACCGCTCTGCGCATAACTGCCGGATGCACTGTCGGAATTGGCATTTACCACTGCGCCGCCCGGGCCGGAGCTGGCGCTACTGTCTGCATTGCCCGTCGAGTAGCCACCAGCAGAAGCCACTCCGTCCCCACTGTCAGCGTAACTACCCGAATAGCTGTCCGAGTTACTGTTTGCGCTTGCCGCACCATTGTCGGCAGTCGCTGAACCCGAGGCCCCACCTCCAGAGTAGGAGATCGCGGACCCGCCGCTCCCACCGCTCCTACCGCTCTGCGCATAACTGCCGGATGCACTGTCGGAATTGGCATTTACCACTGCGCCACCTTGGCCGGAGCTGGCGCTACTGTCTGCATTGCCCGTTGAGTAGCCACCAGCAGAAGACACTCCGTCCCCGCTGTCAGCGTAACTTCCCGAATAGCTGTTCGAGTTACTGTTTGCGCTTGCCGCACCATTGTCGGCAGTCGCTGAACCCGAGGCCCCACCTCCAGAGTAGGAGATCGCGGACCCGCCGCTCCCACCGCTCCTACCGCTCTGCGCATAACTGCCGGATGCACTGTCGGAATTGGCATTTACCACTGCGCCACCTTGGCCGGAGCTGGCGCTACTGTCTGCATTGCCCGTTGAGTAGCCACCAGCAGAAGACACTCCGTCCCCACTGTCAGCGTAACTACCCGAATAGCTGTCCGAGTTACTGTTTGCGCTTGCCGCACCATTGTCGGCAGTCGCTGAACCCGAGGCCCCACCTCCAGAGTAGGAGATCGCGGACCCGCCGCTCCCACCGCTCCTACCGCTCTGCGCATAACTGCCGGATGCACTGTCGGAATTGGCATTTACCACTGCGCCACCTTGGCCGGAGCTGGCGCTACTGTCTGCATTGCCCGTTGAGTAGCCACCAGCAGAAGACACTCCGTCCCCACTGTCAGCGTAACTACCCGAATAGCTGTCCGAGTTACTGTTTGCGCTTGCCGCACCATTGTCGGCAGTCGCTGAACCCGAGGCCCCACCTCCAGAGTAGGATAACGCGGATCCGCCGCTCCCACCGCTCTGCGCATAACTGCCGGATGCACTGTCGGAATTGGCATTTACCACTGCGCCACCTTGGCCGGAGCTGGCGCTACTGTCTGCATTGCCCGTTGAGTAGCCACCAGCAGAAGACACTCCGTCCCCGCTGTCAGCGTAACTTCCCGAATAGCTGTTCGAGTTACTATTGGCGTTTGCCGCACCATTGTCGGCAGTCGCTGAACCCGAGGCCCCACCTCCAGAGTAGGATAACGCGGATCCGCCGCTCCCACCGCTCTGCGCATAACTGCCGGATGCACTGTCGGAATTGGCATTTACCACTGCGCCACCTTGGCCGGAGCTGGCGCTACTGTCTGCATTGCCCGTTGAGTAGCCACCAGCAGAAGACACTCCGTCCCCACTGTCAGCGTAACTACCCGAATAGCTGTCCGAGTTACTGTTTGCGCTTGCCGCACCATTGTCGGCAGTCGCTGAACCTGAGGCCCCACCTCCAGAGTAGGATAACGCGGTACCGCCGCTCCCACCGCTCTGCGCATAACTGCCGGATGCACTGTCGGAATTGGCATTTACCACTGCGCCGCCCGGGCCGGAGCTGGCGCTACTGTCTGCATTGCCCGTCGAGTAGCCACCAGCAGAAGCCACTCCGTCCCCACTGTCAGCGTAACTACCCGAATAGCTGTCCGAGTTACTGTTTGCGCTTGCCGCACCATTGTCGGCAGTCGCTGAACCCGAGGCCCCACCTCCAGAGTAGGAGATCGCGGACCCGCCGCTCCCACCGCTCCTACCGCTCTGCGCATAACTGCCGGATGCACTGTCGGAATTGGCATTTACCACTGCGCCACCTTGGCCGGAGCTGGCGCTACTGTCTGCATTGCCCGTTGAGTAGCCACCAGCAGAAGACACTCCGTCCCCGCTGTCAGCGTAACTTCCCGAATAGCTGTTCGAGTTACTATTGGCGTTTGCCGCACCATTGTCGGCAGTCGCTGAACCCGAGGCCCCACCTCCAGAGTAGGATAACGCGGATCCGCCGCTCCCACCGCTCTGCGCATAACTGCCGGATGCACTGTCGGAATTGGCATTTACCACTGCGCCACCTTGGCCGGAGCTGGCGCTACTGTCTGCATTGCCCGTTGAGTAGCCACCAGCAGAAGACACTCCGTCCCCACTGTCAGCGTAACTACCCGAATAGCTGTCCGAGTTACTGTTTGCGCTTGCCGCACCATTGTCGGCAGTCGCTGAACCCGAGGCCCCACCTCCAGAGTAGGATAACGCGGTACCCGCCGCTCCCACCGCTCTGCGCATAACTGCCGGATGCACTGTCGGAATTGGCATTTACCACTGCGCCGCCCGGGCCGGAGCTGGCGCTACTGTCTGCATTGCCCGTCGAGTAGCCACCAGCAGAAGACACTCCGTCCCCACTGTCAGCGTAACTACCCGAATAGCTGTCCGAGTTACTGTTTGCGCTTGCCGCACCATTGTCGGCAGTCGCTGAACCCGAGGCCCCACCTCCAGAGTAGGAGATCGCGGACCCGCCGCTCCCACCGCTCCTACCGCTCTGCGCATAACTGCCGGATGCACTGTCGGAATTGGCATTTACCACTGCGCCACCTTGGCCGGAGCTGGCGCTACTGTCTGCATTGCCCGTTGAGTAGCCACCAGCAGAAGACACTCCGTCCCCGCTGTCAGCGTAACTTCCCGAATAGCTGTTCGAGTTACTGTTTGCGCTTGCCGCACCATTGTCGGCAGTCGCTGAACCCGAGGCCCCACCTCCAGAGTAGGAGATCGCGGACCCGCCGCTCCCACCGCTCCTACCGCTCTGCGCATAACTGCCGGATGCACTGTCGGAATTGGCATTTACCACTGCGCCACCTTGGCCGGAGCTGGCGCTACTGTCTGCATTGCCCGTTGAGTAGCCACCAGCAGAAGACACTCCGTCCCCACTGTCAGCGTAACTACCCGAATAGCTGTCCGAGTTACTGTTTGCGCTTGCCGCACCATTGTCGGCAGTCGCTGAACCCGAGGCCCCACCTCCAGAGTAGGAGATCGCGGACCCGCCGCTCCCACCGCTCCTACCGCTCTGCGCATAACTGCCGGATGCACTGTCGGAATTGGCATTTACCACTGCGCCACCTTGGCCGGAGCTGGCGCTACTGTCTGCATTGCCCGTTGAGTAGCCACCAGCAGAAGACACTCCGTCCCCACTGTCAGCGTAACTACCCGAATAGCTGTCCGAGTTACTGTTTGCGCTTGCCGCACCATTGTCGGCAGTCGCTGAACCCGAGGCCCCACCTCCAGAGTAGGATAACGCGGATCCGCCGCTCCCACCGCTCTGCGCATAACTGCCGGATGCACTGTCGGAATTGGCATTTACCACTGCGCCACCTTGGCCGGAGCTGGCGCTACTGTCTGCATTGCCCGTTGAGTAGCCACCAGCAGAAGACACTCCGTCCCCGCTGTCAGCGTAACTTCCCGAATAGCTGTCCGAGTTACTGTTTGCGCTTGCCGCACCATTGTCGGCAGTCGCTGAACCCGAGGCCCCACCTCCAGAGTAGGATAACGCGGATCCGCCGCTCCCACCGCTCTGCGCATAACTGCCGGATGCACTGTCGGAATTGGCATTTACCACTGCGCCACCTTGGCCGGAGCTGGCGCTACTGTCTGCATTGCCCGTTGAGTAGCCACCAGCAGAAGACACTCCGTCCCCACTGTCAGCGTAACTTCCCGAATAGCTGTTCGAGTTACTGTTTGCGCTTGCCGCACCATTGTCGGCAGTCGCTGAACCCGAGGCCCCACCTCCAGAGTAGGATAACGCGGATCCGCCGCTCCCACCGCTCTGCGCATAACTGCCGGATGCACTGTCGGAATTGGCATTTACCACTGCGCCGCCCGGGCCGGAGCTGGCGCTACTGTCTGCATTGCCCGTCGAGTAGCCACCAGCAGAAGACACTCCGTCCCCACTGTCAGCGTAACTACCCGAATAGCTGTCCGAGTTACTGTTTGCGCTTGCCGCACCATTGTCGGCAGTCGCTGAACCCGAGGCCCCACCTCCAGAGTAGGAGATCGCGGACCCGCCGCTCCCACCGCTCCTACCGCTCTGCGCATAACTGCCGGATGCACTGTCGGAATTGGCATTTACCACTGCGCCACCTTGGCCGGAGCTGGCGCTACTGTCTGCATTGCCCGTCGAGTAGCCACCAGCAGAAGACACTCCGTCCCCACTGTCAGCGTAACTACCCGAATAGCTGTCCGAGTTACTGTTTGCGCTTGCCGCACCATTGTCGGCAGTCGCTGAACCCGAGGCCCCACCTCCAGAGTAGGATAACGCGGATCCGCCGCTCCCACCGCTCTGCGCATAACTGCCGGATGCACTGTCGGAATTGGCATTTACCACTGCGCCACCTTGGCCGGAGCTGGCGCTACTGTCTGCATTGCCCGTTGAGTAGCCACCAGCAGAAGACACTCCGTCCCCGCTGTCAGCGTAACTTCCCGAATAGCTGTTCGAGTTACTATTGGCGTTTGCCGCAACATTGTCGGCAGTAGCTGAACCCGAGGCCCCACCTCCAGAGTAGGATAACGCGGATCCGCTGCTCCCACCGCTCTGCGCATAACTGCCGGATGCACTGTCGGAATTTGCATTTACCACTGCGCCACCTTGGCCGGAGCTGGCGCTACTGTCTGCATTGCCCGTCGAGTAGCCACCAGCAGAAGACACTCCGTCCCCACTGTCAGCGTAACTACCCGAATAGCTGTCCGAGTTACTGTTGGCGTTTGCCGCACCATTGTCGGCAGTCGCTGAACCCGAGGCCCCACCTCCAGAGTAGGAGATCGCGGACCCGCCGCTCCCACCGCTCCTACCGCTCTGCGCATAACTGCCGGATGCACTGTCGGAATTGGCATTTACCACTGCGCCACCTTGGCCGGAGCTGGCGCTACTGTCTGCATTGCCCGTCGAGTAGCCACCAGCAGAAGACACTCCGTCGCCACTGTCAGCGTAACTACCAGAATAGCTGTCCGAGTTACTGTTTGCGCTTGCCGCACCATTGTCGGCAGTCGCTGAACCCGAGGCCCCACCTCCAGAGTAGGAGATCGCGGACCCGCCGCTCCCACCGCTCCTACCGCTCTGCGCATAACTGCCGGATGCACTGTCGGAATTGGCATTTACCACTGCGCCGCCCGGGCCGGAGCTGACGCTACTGTCTGCATTGCCCGTCGAGTAGCCACCAGCAGAAGACACTCCGTCCCCACTGTCAGCGTAATTACTCGAATAGCTGTCCGAGTTACTGTTTGCGCTTGCCGCACCATTGTCGGCAGTCGCTAAACCCGAGGCCCCACTTCCAGAGTAGGATAACGCGGACCCGCTGCTCCCACCGCTCTGCGCATAACTGCCGGATGCACTGTCGGAATTGGCATTTACCACTGCGCCACCTGGGCCGGAGCTGGCGCTACTGTCTGCATTGCCCGTCGAGTAGCCACCAGCAGAAGACACTCCGTCCCCACTATCAGCGTAACTTCCCGAATAGCTGTTTGAGTTACTGTTTGCGCTTGCCGCGCCCTCGTCGGCGCTCCCTAAGCCGTAATCTTCTCTTACTCTCTCACCTCCTATATAAGGGTTACCGAGAGAGTAACCGTTGTTTGATACAAATGGCCCAAAGTAACCTACTCCTTCTCTGTTATGGTTCCTCTCATAGTAGTTTCTCCTCGAATTTTCTTCGAAATCTGCTGCTTCGCCCAGTTCATAATTCTTCGGTGTCACCAACAATGGATTTTCGATCAGCGATCTCTGGAACAGCTCACTGTCGTAACCATTAGCTGGTCGGTTTAGTGGGTATGTGCCCCAATATGGATTTACTGGGAGGTGATCTAAGTACGGTCCATAATGTGGGTAACCAAATGGTATCCTTGGAATTATAGGGAATTTAGCATCATCGCCTGGTACGCGTGGGTTTCCGTAAGGCAATGGTTGCGGTAGTGGTAGCCACCTGTACTCTGGATTCGGTAAAGGGTATGGAACATCTGGAAACCAAAGATTTCTTTTGAGATGAAATACTATGCAACCCCTATCATCTATCTAATCTTCTAACTCATGACTTTTCTTCTATCTTCACTCCATTTAACTGTGTTCATGTTTTGGGGGGAGAGGAAGATCTTTAATATGCCTTGGTTCTGGATGGAAGTCCTAGTAATTGCATTGCTAGATGCCTAGGAATCTCATACAGGACGCATCATCATTATCAGCCGACTCGCGTCCACTGCTGGACACATACCTCTCCCAAACATCTCTATATACATTCAGCATGACGTCCGATACCAATCGGTATGTAGGAATTCATATAGGGGGAGGGGAGGTTTGGGCCATTTCCCACCACCGACCAATACGGGTTGGCGTGAGCCAGATTCTCGTTTGTTGGTTAGCAGGCTGCACCACGAGCTGGTGACGTTGGCTTGGGTTCCGTGAGTTGATGTACCGGACCCTATACACCCCGTTGATCGTACCCTTGATCCCCTATCTCCTAGAACTTTGGTCCTTCCACGGAGTCTTCTCCAGCATGCCATGACAAACCGGAAACCACCTCGTCTATATCTTCGAAGATTTGAAGAGCCACTTAGTTTGTAAACTTAGTATTATTTAAGTTAGGGCTCGAGTTATTCGTACCAACAAACGACGGCCCCTGGTGCCTGGCGATGCTGGCGGCACAGGACTGATTGATGTGGGGATCTTTGGGGGAGACCTATGTCCAGCAGTGGACGTCTATCATCCAATGATGGTGGTGATGGTATTTGTACCAATTACCTATAAAGTCTATATTGACTTTTTTTTTTAATTGAAGATCTGTACTTACACTGAGGTCTTGGCACCGCGGTGACAGTAGCCAGCACCTGCTACCAAAATAAGATTTTATATCGGTTAGTATGGTTTATACCTCATCGCCTGATACATAAGATGTTGTCTCGTTACCCCAGTAATTCGATTAGTCTACAACGCCCTTCATACCGGATCACAGTAAAGTTAATACAGTACTGTGTCGGCTGCAATAGGCGCTGCGGCGGTACCTAGACGGTCTCCGGCAACAGAGACACTACCACCAGTGATAGCTATAGGTCCTTCAAACCGGATCACAGCAATGTCCGCACAGTACTGTGTGTCGGCTGCAATAGGCGCTGCGGTGGTACCTAGACGGTCTCCGGCAACAGAGACACTACCACCAGTAATAGCTATAGGTCCTTCAAACCGGATCACAGCAATGTCCGCACAGTACTGTGTGTCGGCTGCAATAGGCGCTGCGGTGGTACCTAGACGGTCTCCGGCAACAGAGACACTACCACCAGTGATAGCTATAGGTCCTTCAAACCGGATCACAGCAATGTTCCCACAGTACTGTGTGTCGGCTGCAATAGGCGCTGCGGCAGAACCTAGACGGTCTACGGCAACAGAGACACTACCACCAGTGATAGCTATAGGTCCTTCAAACCGGATCACAGCAATGTTCGCACAGTACTGTGTGTCGGCTGCAATAGGCGCTGCGGCAGTACCTAGACGGTCTCCGGCAACAGAGACACTACCACCAGTGATAGCTATAGGTCCTTCAAACCGGATCACAGCAATGTCCGCACAGTACTGTGTGTCGGCTGCAATAGGCGCTGCGGCAGTACCTAGACGGTCTCCGGCAACAGAGACACTACCACCAGTGATAGCTATAGGTCCTTCAAACCGGATCACAGCAATGTCCGCACAGTACTGTGTGTCGGCTGCAATAGGCGCTGCGGTGGTACCTAGACGGTCTCCGGCAACAGAGACACTACCACCAGTGATAGCTATAGGTCCTTCAAACCGGATCACAGCAATGTCCGCACAGTACTGTGTGTCGGCTGCAATAGGCGCTGCGGCAGTACCTAGACGGTCTCCGGCAACAGAGACACTACCACCAGTGATAGCTATAGGTCCTTCAAACCGAATCACAGCAATGTCCGCACAGTACTGTGTGTCGGCTGCAATAGGCGCTGCGGTGGTACCTAGACGGTCTCCGGCAACAGAGACACTACCACCAGTGATAGCTATAGGTCCTTCAAACCGGATCACAGCAATGTCCGCACAGTACTGTGTGTCGGCTGCAATAGGCGCTGCGGTGGTACCTAGACGGTCTCCGGCAACAGAGACACTACCACCAGTGACAACAACTAGCAATGAGTAGACTCACCAGTAGCAGCAAACCCGCACCCCCCATGACGGGCTCCAATTTGCATCAGCCCATACAAACACCTGTTTATATTCTTTACCATCACAATGAGAGCGGAGCGTGGTGGTGATTTATGGAGGTGACATAGACAATAGAACAAACCTGTACAAACAGTTTGCTTATGGCTATGTATGTATGTATGTATGTATGTATGTATGTATGTATGTATTGCTTATGTATTTGGATAATTGGTAATGTCAAACAATTCATATACACTTCTACTTCAAACGAATACATCATAATTCTCTATGACGTTTTTTTTAATGAAACGATGAAAGAAGCGGGTTCCTTATTTTATTTATTTCCTTCTCTCTCTTCTTTATTTCTTTCTTCCTCCATCTTAATTCTTTCTCATACGTCGCGCTCTAATCAAGTGAGACAGACGTCCTTCAATATCTTTTTCTTATTCTACTTCACATTTACCATAACTATTGTATTTATTTTTACTATATTTATTCTACTTTTATTTAACATTCTAGTGTTTATGTTATATGCATTTTGTTGTCTATGGTTTGGCATATATTATATAAGATTAGACGGCTGTGGTCCTCTCCCTCATCAGAGTTAGAGTAGATCATACTACCTTTACGTCCGACAGAGCGAAGTGGAAGAGAAAAACCAGAAAGGCAGACCCCACCATCAGATAGGAATAATAAATGCCACGGAGAGAGAGAGAGAGAGAGAGAGATACTACCTTTAATTCTTTCTCCTAACTCCATCTCCTTTTCTGCGCGTGTCTATGGTTCGAGTCCGAGGTCAAAAGGTCTTATTAGTGTTTGAATGATCGTGGTGTTTATTTTATATACCAGCGGGACTATCACCTGATGTTAAGTGATACCCCCTATAACATTGAGCTAGTTAAGAAGATATCCTGCACCACATAGCGCTCATCACCTAAGATGTCGAGTCTCATTACTCCAGTATTTTGTAATAGTGTATCTGTTGCCGGTGACCACCTCAGCGACAAACAGTACTGTGATCCGGTTTAGAGGACTCTGTACCTAATGTAATTAATGAGGTTATGAGACAACAATTCACGTGTCACGACGAGCGCGATTTGTTGCAGTATATACCATCCTGACAAGCGCCGTGTTATGGACAGGCGTATCACTTAATATCAGGTGAACTTCTCGTTCCCACCATCGCTTCTTTAATTACAAAAAGTATATATGATTTGCCTCGGAGTCGAACCATAGAGACCCACTGACCCGACACCCACTGCACGATAGAGGTTATATGTTCAAAGTTTTAAATATAAGCGGTCAAAAGGTCATAGACCCGAGGACAAACGCGAGGACGTATTATTGATGCACTTGTGTAAATAATTAATATTTACGTTGTTTATTTATATTTATTTGTTTTTATTCATAATGACATAAATGATTACCAATTAATGCAAATATTATTCACTTACAATATAATTTTGTGTCTATAACTATTGTATTATATTCACTGGTGGTAGTGTATCTGTTGATGACCGTCTATGTACCACCGCGGCGACGAGTTGTACTGTGCAAACATTGCTGTGATCCGGTTTGAAGGACTTATAGCTATCACTGTTGGTAGTCTCTCTGTTGCCGCAGACCGTCTAGGTACCACCGCAGCGCCTATTGCAGCCGACACACAGTACTGTGCAGACATTACTGTGATCCGGTTTGAAGGACCTAAAGCTATCACTAGCGATAGGTCTTTGTTTCCGGAGACCGTGTAGGTACCACCGTAGCGCCTATTACAGCCGACACACAGTACTGTGCAGACATTGCTGTAATCCGGTTTGAAGGACCTATAGCTATCACTAGCGATAGGTCTTTGTTTCCGGAAACCGTCTAGGTACCCCCGCAGCGCCTATAGCAGCCGACACACAGTACTGTGCGGATATTACTGTGATCCGGTTTGAAGGACCTATAGCTATCACTAGCGATAGGTCTTTGTTTCCGGAGACCGTCTAGGCACCACCGCAGCGCCTATTGCAGCCGACACACAGTACTGTGCGGACATTGCTGTGATCCGGTTTGAATGACCTATAGCTAACACTGGTGGTAGTGTCTCTGTTGCCGGAGACCGTCTAGGTACCACCGCAGCGCCTATTGCAGCCGACACACAGTACTGTGCAGACATTGCTGTGATCCGGTTTGAAGGACCTATAGCTATCACTAGAGCGATAGGTCTTTGTTTCCGGAGACCGTCTAGGTACCACCGCAGCGCCTATTGCAGCCGACACACAGTACTGTGCAGACATTGCTGTGATCCGGTTTGAAGGACCTATAGCTATCACTGGTGGTAGTGTCTCTGTTGCCGGAGACCGTCTAGGTACCACCGCAGCGCCTATTGCAGCCGACACACAGTACTGTGCAGACATTGCTGTGATCCGGTTTGAAGGACCTATAGCTATCACTAGAGCGATAGGTCTTTGTTTCCGGAGACCGTCTAGGTACCACCGCAGCGCCTATTGCAGCCGACAAACAGTACTGTGCAGACATTGCTGTGATCCGGTTTGAAGGAGCTATAGCTATCACTGGCGGTAGTGTCTCTGTTTCCGGAGACCGTCTAGGTACCACCGCAGCGCCTATTGCAGCGGACAAATAGTATTGTTCTCTCATTACTGTGATCCGGCTCAAAGGGCGCTGTAACTAAATGCGGTGCAGTGTATAACATCCTAACTAGCGACATGTTATGGATAAACGTATCACAGGTGAACGTCCCAAACGTAACGTCGCTACGTAGACATAAAAAGAACGTATAAATTTACAGTATTGTACATTTACTAAAAGAAAATACTGTAGAATAATTTGAAACCTGTTATTCAATCCTAGTATATAAAAATACTCGTATCGGATATTGGGGTGAAGACGTGCGACGTGCTAGCATACATTTGGCGATACCATACATTGGCTTAGCAGTAACAAATCAAACGGTACAAAGTGAACTTAATCAAATATAAAACGGTTAAACCAATTACCGGTAATTGTTCGCTTACCGATCGGCACAACTTGAAACATCAAAGACGTATCGATGATGTTAAACAAATTACACTGTTATTTCGGTACACTGTGGTAATGTGACCGCACTTTATGGATTTTCCGAGAAATTTACAGATGTAACACTTAATTTTGAGTGTTGCAACTGAAGGTGTTGAAACGATGACGTCTATTGGTCTCTATTACCGGAGACCGTGTAGGTAGGTACCTATGCAGCCGATACGCAGTAATGTGAGAATATTACTGTGTTCCGGTTTGAAGGGCGTTGTTGCTTGTGTAATTACTGCGGTAACGAGATTTAACGATTAATGTCTTACGCGAGTGCAATGCGGTGTAGTAGCATGGTCGCAAATGGCGCGATGTTGTGAGCAAACGTATCACTTAATATCAAGTGTTCGTTGAGCTCCTCTCTTGAAATAATATATGATGCAGTGAAAAAGAAAATTATGTCTATTCCAGTCGTCGCTCGCAGGTTGTGTATTCGGCGTCAATTAGACGTTTCCACATTCACTTGATTCTAAGTGATACCCATAACTATGTGCCGCTAGTTAGAATGGTATATAGCTCGTAGTGTGATATTTATAAGATGTCAAGTCTCGTTACCCCAGTAATTTAAAGCTACAGCGCCCTTTAAACCGGATCACAGCAACGTATGCACTGTACTGTTAGTCGGCTGCGGTGGTACCTATGAATTCATTGGTATTTCATTTTTAAATATAGTATTCAGTTCCGGTGGTGTCCCAGCTTTTGCCCACGCCGTGGTCATCCGCCACGGCGCGCGCCGTCTCCACCACATGGCCCCGCGTCTGGCCCTGGCGGAAACGTGTAATAAACTCACCGAATTATATATACAACCTGCGCGCGATGACAGGAATAGACTATTTTTTTTTTTAATATATATTTTACTTCACGAATCGACGTTCACCTGTTAATAAGTGATGCAAACATAACGTGGAGTTAGTACAATGATATCCACTACGCCGCGTTACTCTCGGCTTCCTACAAACATTCCCGTATAGATTGAGTAGGTATTCATATGAGGGGGATTTGGGCTATTCCCCACCATGCTGGCCCAATGCGAGTTGGTGGGAGCCAGAGCCTCGTTCGTCACGAGCTGGTCAGGTTCGCTTGGATCTACACTTCGGTACACGAAACCAAAAAAAGGCGATTGGCCCATCACGAGATCTTAGAAACGGTTTGACGTGAATATTCAAAATTTGGTGACGGTATTACTTCTGCCGTTTCGAGGTTAGCTAAGTATGGATTTCATAAAATAGATTCCCCAAAATAAGTTCCAGGGGTGTTGCAAAACAGGAGAGGAATAATTAAATTAATATAAAGATATAGACTTTTATTTTCACTTGATATTAAGTGACGCGCCCAACCATGACATACGCGCTAGTTATTATATGGCACCATATCGCACTCGACATCTTGAGAGTTAAAATGTCGAGTGTCGTTACTCCAATAATTACACTAGCTACAGCGCCCTTCAAACCGGAGCACGGTAATATTTGTACACTTCAACCTACTTGGGTATCTTTCAGCATCTATTTTATACGTTCTACTCATGGTGGTACGTTTTAAGTATTTGAATATAAAGATGAAGCTTCATATCCCAGCAGTGGGACCAGCGAGTGGGTAGTTCATTATTACTTATAAAAGTAATTCCTCTTATATTCGCAACGAAATTCCTGCTGCTTTAAAAAGGCACTGCAATATGAAGCATGCCTTCGATTCACAGCAGTGGGCATCTGTCAGCCCACAGCTGGACATGAACTACTGTAACTCACCGATAAATCCCTGCTCCCGGAGCTCGTCTAGGTACCACAGCGACAAACAGCACCGTGCAAACTTCACTATGTTCCGGTTTGAAGGGCGTTGTAGTAATTACGGGGGTAACGAAACTCAATGCTGGACATAGGCCTTGCTCCCAAAGATTCCCACACCGATTGGGTAGGTATTCGTATGAGGGGGGGGGTTTGGGTCATTCCCCACCACAGCTGGTCCAACGCGGGTTGGTGGGAACCAGAGCTGGTGAAGTTGGCTTAGGTCCCGTGTGCTGTGCGGGACTCCTTACACCACACAGGTGATAAATAATATTAAATATTAATAAATATTTTATATCACCCTGTATTCGACATATCGATTTGTGCACGTTTACTGCTGTGTAGTAAAACGGATAAAACATGCGCCGTTAAATATATTTACTGCGGCGTTTTATATATTTTTTTATTTCACATATAAATATAATAGTTTTTATTTTTTATTTAATGAAGCGACGTGACGGGCGAGACGATCACTCGATGTTAAGTGATACGCCTGCCCATAACATTGCGTTAGTTAGGATGGTATAAACTGCACTATACTCTGCTCGTTAGCTAGACATAAGACGTTGAGTTTCGTAACCTCTAATTTCACTAGCTACAGCGCCCTTCAAACCGGATCATAGTAATGTCTGTTTCTGTAGACCGTCTAGTTACCACCGCAGCGCTTATTGCAGCCGACAGACAGTACTGTGCAAACGTTGTCTTGATCCGGTTTGAAGGACCAATAGCTATTATTGGTGGTACTCTGTTGCCGGAGACCATGTAGGTACCACTACAGCGCCTATTGCACTAGATAAACAGTGGTATGCAAAAATTACTGTGATCCGGTTTGAAGGGCGTTGTAGCTAGTGCAATTACTGGAGTAACGAGACCTGACATCTTATGTCTTAAACGAAGAGCCCAATGTGATGCTATATATCATTCTAACTAGCGCTGTGTTATGAACGGGCGTATCACTTACCATCATGGGAACGTCCAGCTCGTCTAGTAGCTTAATTGTATAAAAAAGAAAATGGTATATGTTCGTCATCAGCCAGCTGCAGTCCACTGGTGGTAATAAGCCTGAAACAAAACGCCATTACCCCAGATCTTTTTTTTTTTAATAATCTTCGACTACTTACCGCCACACATACATCCAATTGCACATTCCACGTTGTTAATAAACAAAACTAAAAAGTTTTTTTTTAATATAATTTATTTATTTATTACACATTTTTTATATCTTCTATTATATACAATAATTTTTATTTTATTTCTAACAATAATATGGCCGCGATATTTGACAGGCAGCTGTCAAAAATTACCGCCATATATATTTTTTTTAATTAAGCGACGTGAAGAGCGGGACGTTGTAAGTAATACGCCTGCCTATAACATTGCGATGGTTAGGATGGTATAAACTGGACTATACTCTGCTCGTCGCCTGAGACACAAGATGTTCAGTCTCGTAACCACAGTATTTTCAGTATCTACAGCGCCCTTCAAACCATGGTAACGTTTGTACAGTGCTGTTTGTCGGCTGCAATAGCCGCTGCGGTGTTACCTAAATGGTTTCCAGCAACAGAGACACTACTACTAATAGCTAGCTGTTGATCCTTCAAACCGGATCACAGTAATGTCTGCACGGTACTGTGTATCGTCTGCAATAGTCGTTGCGGTGATGCCTAGACGGTCTCCGGCAACAGAGACACTACCACCAGTAAACAGAAATATGAAGCGAAACTACCGTGATCCGGTTTGAAGAGCGCTACGGCTAATTTAATTACTGGAGTAACGAGACACATCTAAAGTCTCAGACCACAAGCACAACTCTATCATAACTAGCGCTAAGTTGTTACTGACGGGCGTATCACTCACTATCAGGTGAACGTCCCGCTCGTCCCGTCGCTTAATTACAAACATTTAACCGCTTTTTAATTAATAGACTAGAAATTTAACTACTATATACTATACTAGGAGTCGTCGATGGGGGATCTTTGGGGGGAGGCCTATGTCCAGCAGTGGACGTCTATCGGCTGATGATGATGATGATGATACCATCAATGAGATGAGTTAGGATGACATACACGGCACAGCTCTTTACACTGTTAAATCAGGTTGGACATAGGCCTCGTCCAAAGACCTCCACATTTGTAAGAGTTCATAGGGGGGAGGGATTTGGGTCGTTCCCCATCACGCTGGCACAATGGAGGTTGGTGGTGGCGACAGCCTCCTTTGTTGGTTAGCAGGCTGCACCACGAGCTGGTGAGTTTAGCTTAGTTTTGACGAGCTGTTGTGGTTGAACCCTTACACTCAGAATGATATAGAATGTTCTAGAAGGATTAGGTCTGCAGATTCTGTTCGCTCTTCAACTCCAGCGCCCAGACGTGCTGCGGCCACCCGGTCCTGCCTTTGACCTTCTTCTCCACCGCTGCGTTGTTCTGAAAGAAGATGAGCGTATACATCCAGAAGTTAACATTGGAGACAATAGGGTACGACCTTGATGAACGTTAGGATATTTACACATGATATAGTAAACTCTATGATAAATCACCGCCCACTGCCTATAGCCCACTAGTGGGATATAGGCAGTGGGCGGTGATTTATCGTAGACTGTCTATGTAGGTACTACCGCTGCAAGAAAATAGTACTGTGCAAACATTACTATGATCCGGTTTGAAGGACTAATATCTATTACTGGTAGTAGTGTCTCTGTTACATTAGCCACAGCGCCTTTCAAACCGGATATTAAAGTAAACAACGAAAAGAGCGGGACGATCACCAGATAATAAGTGATACGCCCGCC
The DNA here is from genome assembly GCA_029034505.1 of Ornithoptera priamus. Classification (NCBI taxonomy): domain Eukaryota; kingdom Metazoa; phylum Arthropoda; class Insecta; order Lepidoptera; family Papilionidae; genus Ornithoptera; species Ornithoptera priamus. The sequence goes on from JARDWD010000830.1 coordinate 727,719, forward strand.
CTTAACGTGGTGCTAGTTAGGATGGTTCAACCACCGCAAAACTTATTTCTGCCGCCAAACGGTATTGTATAAACATTACTGTGGTCTGGTTTGAAGGGCGCCATAGCTAGTGTAATTACTGGGGTAGCGAGACTAAACATCTAGTCTCAAGCGACGAGCGCAATATGATGCGGTGCATATCATTTAACTACCGTCACGTTGTTATGGGCAGACGTATCACTTACAATCAGGTGATCGTCCCGCTCGTCTCGTCGCTTAATTACATAAAAAAAAAATTGCCCTCGTCATATTGAGACATTAAACGTTGAGTATCATCGTCAGTAAGTCAACTAGCTACAGCGCCCTTCGAACCGGATCGCAGTATTATTTACACGGTCGCAAGAGACACTAGCGCCGATGAATCAGTATTCAAAGCACACATTCAAAAGTGGAACGAAACATCAAACACCAAAACATAATCCGTTACAAATAGATCGGTGGGAAAGAAAACAAAAAGTTTTTTTCTTTTTTTTTTTATAAATGCGTACAAGTACGAGATAACAGAGCGGCGCATTGACTGCCAGCACGTGTTCTCGAGAGGCTGAACGGGGCTTGTGACTTTTGTCTTTACAAAAAGTGGGCGGGATCGATGAATAAAAACATACGGCTGTCTCATTAAACTGGTGGCGTAGGTTAGTTTTCGTGCGTTTTTTATTTAGTTTACTATTAATGGACGTTTTTTTTTAAATGTTGGCGTCTTCTGCTTCCTGAAGATTGTTCAGCGATTCATTGACTTTAACAGCTCATCTGATGCTGGACTCGAGGGGTTTATCCTCGGCCGATATATCAAAAAAGTGTACTAATTTGAGCGTAGTTATAAGGCGATAGAGATAAGTAAGAAGATAAGTTTTCGTAGTGTGTCAGGATTCGAGCTGGAGGTCCGTTCTCTGACCACCTTCGTCTGTATACCCTGGGAGAATCTGGAGAACCCTGACTACTGGTGTACCTCGTGTTGGTCATGTTCAAAGTTGGTGTCGGTTTGATCGAGGTGTGAGACTCCTGGAGATGTAGAGATTAGTATGCCGTGGTCTATCCTTATAGTTCTAGTGTGCAAACTTTATTATGCTCCATTTGTATGTAGTGTATTTACTACGGTGATGTAACTTAATGTGGCTACTGTACACATCCTAACCAGCGCGACATTGTTATTGACGGCTTTATTGCTTTGAGCGTTCTAATAGTTTCGTAGTACTATAACAGGTGAAAGGTTTACGTTTTGAATGTTTTATTAAAAGCTCCTGTCCCAGCAGTGGGAGCGGTAAGTGGGCTGTTTATAAATGACAACAATTCGTTTTTTTTTTTATTTAAAACCATATTCCTGAAGAGGTTTTCACATGGAACTAACACTTTGATATTACGGGTGTCCATCCTAATCAGCCGATAGATGCCCACTGCTGGACATAAACTGTAACTGATAGACTGTTCAGATATTTTCTTCTCGTGATAAATTCTTTTTTTATCCAACGAAGCGACGAGACCAAAGTGATGATTCATGTGATGGTAAGTGATACCCCCATCCATAACATGGCGCTAGTTAGTATGATATACATAAAGGCAGGTGTGTGTATACTCTTTAATATCCAAATATCACCAAGTTCCGGCTCGAAGGACCATATGCATATTAAATTAATGAGGTAACGACTAACATTTTATATCTCGAGGCTGGTGATGAATACTACATCACATTATTTTGACACTATGAAGTTGAGTATCGTTGGTAGCTGATGGTAAGTGATACGCCTGCCCATAACATAGCGGTAGTTAGTGTAATATACACTGCACTGCATTGCGCTCGTCGTCTGAGAGATAAGATGTTGTTTCCTTACCCCAGTAATTTCACTAGCTACAGCGCCCTTCAAACCGGAACACAGTAATGTTTGCACACTACTCGTAATAATTCGATCTATTTGCTTACTGAACTTCGTATCTGGGTCATACCTGCTGGTTGTTTACTCTAACCGCTGGGCCCGTGCCGTCTGGTTACTGTCGAACGCTTCCGATGTTTACCGTACAAATTTACGACTACCCCCGTCGTACACTTCTTGGGTTGTTTTTTTTTTTTTTTTTTGTAACATTTTTTCCCGCCACGGTTAGAGGAAATTTCCTGACGGACGGATGTAAACGAACACTCATCCCAACTAGTCGACGGTCGGTGTGGTGATATAATGTGAATGGTGATACAGGGTTCGAATCCGTAACTATTTTTTTTTTTTTTTTGGTGGCAAAGAAATATAAATAATAGTCTCATATATCTATTACCGGAGACCGTCTATATAGATACTGCAGCACCGATTCTTGTTAACTGTAGTGTGTAAGTATCACAGTATTCCGGTTTCAAGGGCGCGGTAGCTAGTGAAATTACTGCGGTAACGAATGTCAATATTTTATATTTAGATATGACAATAATGTGATGTAGTGTGCATTGTCTTAACTACCGCTTTATTGCTATCATTAGATGAGACTGCTCACTTGGTTGTTGAAAGAATTCACCTTGGTGATGATGAATTTAAAAAAAAATTAACTTGGCCGTAAAGGATGATTCTCATTGATCATAGTGAAGATAAATTAAAAAAAAATCGTATTGGCTGTAAACGGTAATTTCCATTGTCTTCATGAAAATAAATAAAATACTGACAAATCGAGCGTGGCTGTAAGCAATGATTTCCAGTGACATTGATAAAAATAAATTAAAAAAAAAATCTAAAATGGGCTTAAGCGATATTTTCCATTTGTGTAAATAAATAAAAAAAATCTATAATTTTCATTGGCGCCGGTGAAAATAATTAAAAAAAAATCGAACTTGGCTGTAAGCGATGATGTCCATTGTCCTTGTAAAAATAAAAAAAAAATTATTAGATAATTTTCTTTGGCTTCGGTGAAGATAATTTTAAAATAAATTCGAACTTGGCTGTAAGCGACGATTTCCATTGACGTTAGTAAGGAAAAATTAAAAAAAAAAAGCTCCCGCCCGTGAAACACTCGTTCGTTTTATTTGCCGCCATTACGTTCATATTAAGCAATAAATACGCTTTAATCTGTAACAGACGCCCTCCTAATCTAATCGCGAAACGCCACATGGCTCCTGCGGTGTTCTCTAATGCAGGGGTCGACAACCTTTTTATATTTCAATTCTCTATTACTGGAATAAATTTATATTTACTAACGATCAGTAATGGTTCCCGCACAGCTCCCACCAGTCCGCATTGGGCTAGCGTGGTAGGAAATAGCCGCAATCCCCCCATATGAATGTTTACTCCTTGTGGGAATCTATGGTGGAGATCTTTGTCCAGCAGTGGACGGTGATGAACGAACATTAGGTGTTAAAGAGACTATCATAGACATATATCTCTCCTACCAAACTATCATATATATATTACTTGAGCTCCGGTTTGAAGGAGCAGGTAGTGATGTTACTGTCTTAGAGCAATGAGCACGGCATGGTGTAGTGTATACCATACTACCAGGTGAACGGCGCGCTCGTCTTATCACTTCGTTGAATGAACCAAAAATCTGTGCTCCGGTTTGAAGGACCTTGTAGTTAATAGTTAAGATAACATGGTTAGTGTATAGCTTATTACCTTGTTTTTTTTTAAAAAAAAAAGTATCATACAATGACGTGTAGTGTATATCGTCCTAACTTAACCAGCATCACAGTCCTCTCCACCCCCCAACAGGTTCCTGCCTTGTCGTGGCGGTGGGGTTCAGTAGCCGTGGCGAGGTCTCACAGTGAAGCCAAGAGGAATCTTCCCGATCAGCTCGAAGTGTAGGTCTGTCCCCAGGCGGCTGCTGCTCCAGGTAAGAGCTCCTATTAAAGTGACCTCCTCTCGGATGCGTGCTCATGGCCTTCAGGGACTTTATTCTGCCCTTTGTAGCCGACATAACCCGTCCTTGCCTCCGGGAGGACGAGTATGCATAGGCATTTTCCCCAAGTAAAAAAAAACCACCACCACAGTGACTCACGGCGGCGGATACAACATGGTGCTGTGTATACCATCCTAACCTAACCATCAGGTAAAGGTCTCGCATTGCTTCAATTATTAAAAAAAAAAAAAAAAGGTTTGCGATCTCTGGTTTAGTTGCGTCTGGCGAACGTAACGAGAGCATATCTATATTAGATGCGTGTTGTGTAAAACATCTCTCCTCCTGTTTCATCCAACACCACTAACCGTGACCCCGGAACCGAACCGGACCACCACCACTTCCGGTACAGTATTTTAGTGGTGGTAGTGTCCCTGTTGCCGGGGACCGTCTAGGTACCACCGCAGCGCCTATTGCAGCCGACACACAGTACTGTGCGGACACTGCTGTGATCCGGTTTGAAGGACCTATAGCTATCACTGGTGGTAGTGTCCCTGTTGCCGGGGACCGTCTAGCTACCACCGCAGCGCCTATTGCAGCCGACACACAGTACTGTGCGGACATTGCTGTGATCCGGTTTGAAGGACCTATAGCTATCACTGGTGGTAGTGTCTCTGTTGCCGGAGACCGTCTAGGTACCACCGCAGCGCCTATTGCAGCCGACACACAGTACTGTGCGGACATTGCTGTGATCCGGTTTGAAGGACCTATAGCTATCACTAGTGGTAGTGTCTCTGTTGCCGGAGACCGTCTAGGTACCACCGCAGCGCCTATTGCAGCCGACACACAGTACTGTGCGGACATTGCTGTGATCCGGTTTGAAGGACCTATAGCTATCACTGGTGGTAGTGTCTCTGTTGCCGGAGACCGTCTAGGTACCACCGCAGCGCCTATTGCAGCCGACACACAGTACTGTGCGGACATTGCCGTGATCCGGTTTGAAGGGCGCTGTAGCTAGTGTAATTACTGAGGTAGCGAGACTCGACAATTCGCCTCGAGGCGACGAGCGCCAGCGCCGTCCGAGTCCTCGTGAGGAGTCGCGGCGCCCTCAATCACCACGGACCACCGTTCAGAGATAATCCGGCAGCCGGCGCCGCTGCACCACGTGCGTCGCTGATAACGGAGCCACTTCTCCCCAGCGAACCCGCTAATGCACTCGAGTGCACCCACTTGTAACGCCACTGCACCATCCGCCTATATATATATATATATATATATATACACACCGCACTTGCTCCATATGAATAACTCCGCATTTAACCAACAACAAAAAATGGGGGTTCTCATACAGACGCAACAATGTAGCACTAGGGATGTTCACACTGCAACACGTCGTACTCTGAGGACTGGTACAGTGAAGCAGTAAAAAAAAAAAAAAAAAAAAAAAAAAAAAAAAAATTGTATGGCGTTGGGTTTCCGTGGTGGGAATATAGCCTAAATACTCCCCTAATTTCTAACTCCTACCCCTCCCAAGAAAAAGACAGCTCGTAGTGCCTGGTGTCACTGAAGGTCATGCTGACAACATGCGAGCAGCGGAACATGATGATGATGATGAACGATTTACGGTATGCACTACATCATGTGCCTATTATGATGAAGCGCTCGTTAGGATGTCTTTTTTTATACACACAAGACGTTGTCAGCGCCCTTCAAACACGATACAGTTCGCACACCACTTATATTTATAATAGGGTCTATCACCAATGGAAGATAATCAGGTTGTGGTGGTTGTTCCTTACAGTTGTAAGGAGCATATGTGAGGTACAGTGTGCAAAACAAGTTGGGACTTCTCTTCGTATATATCACATAAGACAACGAAGCAAGCAATGTTTCTCTCTCTCTCTCTCTCTCTCTCTCTATCTCCATATATTCAGACTGAGTAAGAGAGATGCAGTGCGACGACTATATATTACCTGTACGTTAGGGTCGACGGTTCTTCTCCTGGGCGGCGTGTGGTGCAGCTCGGCGCGGAACCCACCGGCCGGCTCACCGTCAGTTTCTAGAACCTTCAGCAGGTAGGAGATGTACGAGGTCGCCAGGCGCAGGGTTTTGATCTGCGAAGAGTTTACTCCTTCAATGGATGTAGACTTACGAATCGATGAAAGGAGGTCTCTAACGACCGGTGTAGAGTAAACGTTTAATGTACATTCAATTCTACGCTTACTATTACACGGCCGAATTGAACGGTCGCATCGTTCATATATACCGGCAGCGCGACGACGACGCGTGCACTTATTCGGTTAATACAGTTCCACTTGTTTAATCAAATTTGAACTGTGTGCTCTATAGCATAGAGTCCATTTAAATAAGCGTGTTATATAGACGGGTGTACAGCGCCGCGACACGGGAATTATTACGCGGCTCAATTAAACGGTCGCAATGTTCGTAAATACTGGCAGCGCGACGACGACGCGTGCACTGAGTCGGTTAATACAGTATCATCTGTTTAATCAAATTTGAACTGTGCGCTCTATAGCATAGAGTCCATTTAATATAGTTTTATGCAGATAAGTGTTTCTTGAAGTGACGTGGGAGAGTGAATAGTATGGAGTAAAAGTATTTTTGACACTAACTACAACTAAAATTGAAGCAAATTTGATCTTTATGCTTTAAGCAATAGAGTTGATTTTCCAATAGTTGCGTTGTGTGGATGAACGTTGAACCGCGCGCTGTACGCGGGATAGCGATGACGTCACGTCAACCAATCGCTCGACTAGTCGGGCACAGATAATGAACGGTCCATTTGCTTCAACGATGATGAACGACCCTAGACAGTCTAGATTTTACGGCACTAGTGTACCTACCACTAGTTAACTGAAAGCCGACATGAAAAACTTCTCCCCGTTCTCCTTTCTTTATTCAATGGGGCGGTGAATAAAATGGTACTTAAGAAAAAACAACATGGCGCCTATTCCAATGAGAGAACAAATTATTTATTATACATAATACAGGAAAATTAAAATATACTTTATAGCATATATAGACATGGCGGATTAATGACCTATATGCTTTTGCTGGTTTATATCAGACATCTTTGTTTATGAAGCGGCATCTTGATGAATTTTGAATGGAGTGGTTATACCGTTATATGCTGTGGTGTATAGTGTTACCACCACACGGTGGTGGTGATAACCCATCTCACCAGCTACACAGCTCTCACATTTTTAATGAACTGTAGTGTATATTTTATTTATTTATATTATTATTTGTACGTGAATACTTAAAATTTGGTGTATGGTATTGACTTCTTCAGAGGTCGACTAAGACTGGTTACTACAAAATACTTTATTTTATATATTAAAGCGACGAGTGCGACTTTCACTTGATAATAAGTGATACGCCTGCCCATAACAACGTGGTGATGAGTTTTTTACCCCGGTACACTAGACACGGCGTCCTTAAAACCGGAACACGGTAATATTTGCACAGTACTGTTCGTCGCTGGGGTAGTATCTACCCAGACGATCTCCGGCGGAGACCTATCACCGGTAAAGGGTTTGTGACCAGCACAGCCGGCAGGGAACAGGATAGTATAATATAGACATTAGAAGATTCAGAATGGTCAATTAAATATATATCGCAATTAAATGTTAATTATTAATAAATCTGATGAAGGTTACGAGAAGCCGCTGGATGCGGACAGCGCTGGACTGATTAAAGTGGAGATCGTCGAGTGAGGTACATCCCCAGCAGTGGGCGTGAACCGTATAAGTATCAATAAATCTGTCGTCTCTTTCCTATACCTATCCCTGTCTATTAGGCTTTGGACGTCTTAATATAATCTAGCCTTGTTAGGTGGATATTAATATGAGGATATCTAGGATTAAACTGACCTTGGTCATCTTTGTATCTGGTAGGACGCTTGGTATACGGTCCCTGAGGTTTGAGAACGCAGTGTTGATGCTCTGCGATCTCTTTCTCACCATCTGGCGGGGCGTGCAAGCGGAAGTGAGACAGATGAGTCTACTTGACAGTTTCAAATTAATACATTGGAAAAAAAAAAACTTGTTCCCACTAGTGGGACGTGGAGCTTTGGAAGGAGGTAGTCGAGGTTATTTAAACTCCACATAGGTGTAGGTACCACCGCAGCGCCTATTGCAGCCGACGGATAGTACTGTGCGAACATTACTGTGATCCGGTTTGAAGGACTTATATCTATTACGGGTGGTAGTCTCTGTTGCCGTAGACCGTCTATGTACCACCACAGCGCCTGGTGCAAACGACAAACAGTACTGTGCTAAAATTACTGTGATCCGGTTTGAAGGGCGCAGTAGCTAGTGTAATTTGTCTCAACGACGAGCACAATGTGATGCAGTGTATAACGTCCATACGCTGCGTATGATGGAGAGAGCTATGCTGTTAGCATATCCTCCAAGAATCACCAGAACTGAAGTCGCTGACGAAGCTCTCGAAACCTACGAGCTGAACTGTCAGCGGTGAGATCTATCGTGTGGGTGACGGCTGGTGGTGGTGGAAATTCTTCATCCATGGAAATGTCTGACGGGATCGTAAGAGCGGTCCGAAGTTGGTGGATGCGGAGGACCCTGGTTGAAGACGGGATGGTTTACATCCAGCAGTGGATTGAGAGAGGATGATGATTGGAAACTGCTGAACTGAGAAGGAGACGGATGATTACTCGCACAGAGTACACTTGACCGCTCGGCGAGTTTCCTGATGGCAGCGCGAGGATCGGTCAACGATGGTACCGATACCATAGAAGTAATAGAGAAGGAGTCTCGCTGCAGTGAGAAGACAGCCATCAACTATATATATCATCATCATCAGCTGATAAACGTCCACTGCTGGACATCCACCAAAGATCGACACATCGATCGGTACCGCATTGCTCGCATCCAATGGCATTCATATATATATAATGAAAATGGGTTCCGTTTGTTTGCGTATCACGTGAAAACGAGTGATCGTGTCGACACTGCACCACGAGCATTCGAACCGGACTGATCTGCAGATGGTTACAGGATTTATTTTTTTTCAATTTCATAGATCCTTCATGGTTTTATCTCCAATTAACTTCCAACAAACGTGTTCGTTTGGCAATGTTCGCGCGGTTGCTATGGTAACGGTTTGATATAGAAACTCATTCGCGGTGTTATTCTATATTAAGGCGGGGAACGGCTGGTGTGTACGATTCAGGTACGGTTCTCACTTACCTTGGAGAGTTTGGTGTCTGGTGGTACGTTGGGTATGCACTCCCTCAGGTCGGTGAACGCCGTGTTGATGCTCTGCGTTCTCCTTCTCTCTTTCTTATTCGCCGTCGTTCTCCTTTTCACCACTCTTACGAACGAAGAGGGCGAAGGTCGCTCGTAGCGGAGCGGTAGGGACTGCATCTCGCAGTCCATCCCTGGCGAATACGTCAGTTAAGATTTCTATAAGAATAAGGAGGGTAGGGGCGAGAGTCCAGGGTAAGGCTGAGGGTACCAGGACACGAGGTAGAACGCCTGTGAGTTGGACTGACCAGATAAAGGCGGAAGTAAATGGCTCATTGTAACCACTATATGAAGGTATTAGGAAGGAGGCCATCTTGAAAGCTTGCGACCATCACCTGAAGTGTGACTACGATCTACAACGACCTTCAAACCGGAACACGGTAATGTTTGCAAAGTGCTAGACTGCATGGTGTGCGGCGAAGTTTCTGGTTGTAGTCTCTGTTGCCGGAGGCCGTCTAGGTACCATCGCAGTTCCTATTGCGGCCGACAAACAGTACTGTGCAGACATTACTGTGATCCGGTTTGAAGGGTGCTGTAGCTAGTTGTGACGCCACGAAACAACGTCCTATGTCTCAGGCGACGAACGCAATGCGGTGTAGCATATATCATCCTGGGGGTATAACTCGCAGCACCCAAGCCAACATCACCAGCTCGTGGTGCAGTCTGCTGATCAACAAACGAGGGTCTGGCTCCCACCGACCCGCATTAGGACAACGTAGTGCAAAATGGTATATATCCCTCTCTGATGAATCCCTATCCGAACGATGTGGGAATCTTTGGGGGAGGTCAATGTCCAGCTGTGGACTTCTATCTGATGATGATGGTGGGGTGTCACTTACCATCAGGTGAACGTCCCGCCCGTATAGTCCCTTATTGATAAGTAAAAACAAAGGAGGAGTGATCGCAGCGCGAGAAGTAGACGCGCGGCGCAGAGTGTATTCACACCACTCGCTCCGTCTCACTCGCACTCGTTGATACATATATATAGCTGTCTCTCTCTGGACTGTACTCACCAGGATTACCCTGTGGGTAGCTGTGGTGCATCACGTTGTGGTGGTACGTGTCGTACGGCTCGTTCGCCGGTATCTGAATGTCGTCGTAACCTAGGAAACAGACGTAGTGTATATTACTTAGGACGGCGTTTTGTACGGGGGGCGTTCACCTGATGGTAAGTGATACGCCCATAATAACATGGCGATAGTTGGAATGATATACATTACACCGTATTGTGCTAGTAGTGATATATAAGATGTTAAGCCTCATTACTACAGTAATTTAATTAGCTACAGCGTCCCTCAAACCGGAACACGGCAATGTCGGTAAAAGTTATGATGATATATACTACAGCATAATCTCTTCGCTTTAAGATATAAGATATGAAGTCCCGTTACTCCAGTAATTTCACTGGCTACAGCGTCCTTCAAACAGGATCACAATAATGTTTGCACACTACTACTTGTCGCTGCGGCAACTTAAATTTACCAACAGTAAAGTAAGGATAATATACACTACAGCATAATCTCTTACTCCCGAGTCCCCTTACTCCAGTGAATTCATTAGCTAAAACACCCTTCAAACCGGATCAAAGCAATATTTGTATACTACTATCCGTCGCTAGATTGGTACCTACCTGGACAGTCTCAATCCTTAGTATAAATACAAAGACATCTCACCATATCCTCTTCCGATGTAGTTGGCCTCATGGTATACATCCTGGGCATCGAACTCGTGACCCTCGCCGCTGGAGTTCGGCCAGTAGACGCCGCCGTCCATCGGGCTACCTGGCAAAAAAGGAGTAAGGCATGAAAGACTGACCTGACGAAGGGTACTATCCACCCACCCAATCACGGTCCCCCCAACGGGTTGTCGGGGTTGTCGGTATTGCGATGCGCCGCTCCCCTTTCCTCCACGGCCGTTAACGGGTAGCGGTGGTCCCAACATCTCTCCGCCGCGGGGAGCCGGGAGAGGTTTACTCCCGTGGCTCCCATGGCCTCTGGGCGACTGGTCATTATTACCACTTTCAAGCCATAGGGCTTCTCCATCGATCTTCACTCCAATTGGGTTTCAAGTTAGTGCAGTCATCGTTACCACTTTCAAGACATAGACCTCTCCCAACGATCTTCAGTCCAATTGGGTTTCAAGTTAGTGCAGTCATCGTTACCACTTTCAAGACATAGACCTCTCCCAACGATCTTCACTCCAATTGGGTTTCAAGTTAGTGCAGTCATCGTTACCACTTTCAAGACATAGACCTCTCCCAACGATCTTCACTCCAATTGGGTTTCAAGTTAGTGCGGTCATCGTTACCACCTTCAAGACATAGACCTCTCCCAACGATCTTCACTCCAATTGGGTTTCAAGTTAGTGCGGTCATCGTTACCACCTTCAAGACATAGACCTCTCCCAACGATCTTCACTCCAATTGGGTTTCAAGTTAGTGCGGTCATCGTTACCACCTTCAAGACATAGACCTCTCCCAACGATCTTTACTCCAATCGGGTTTCAAGTTAGTGCAGTCATCGTTACCACCTTCAAGACATAGACCTCCCCCAACGATCTTCACTCTAATGGGGTTTCAAGTTAGTGCGGTAACGATACTTAATATCCTACGTCAACGAGTGGACAAGGTGGACCGACGCTCTGGTGAGAATCGCCGGAGTGTGGAGATCTTTGGGGGAAGTCTATGTTCAGCAGGGGACTTCTATCGGCTGATGATGCTGATGAGTGCAATGCGGTGCAGTGTACATAATCCTAACTTTAAGCGTTACTTAAAACGTTGTATGGTAATCTTCCATAATGTGTGTGTGGTGTGTGGAGATAGTCACAAACGCTGGATTCGGCGAGGAACTGGATGTGGATCTTCATGGGGATTCCATGTCCAGCAGTGGTAGTGTATCATCTAATAGTATATGAACATTATATATGGTTACCTTGGTGTGGTGGTGGACAGTAGAACGGTGGTTCGTATCGGTCGAAACCCTCGTCCGAAGGCGACATGCTGCCGTAGCTGGACATCGGACCTGCTGATATTAAAGGATCCTTTAAATTTTCCACTGGTGGTAGCTGTCTGTTGGTGTTTTAGAGAGAGACACAGAGAGAGGAAGAGAGAGAGAGAGAGAGAGAGACATTTCATATATATTAATTATAACCTTAATCACTTCAACCTAATTATCCTTCATTGATATCTATTGGAGTTTTGTACAAACATTACGGTGTCCGGTTTGAATGGCGCTGCAGATAGTGAAATTGCCGAGGTAACGATAGAAACGAGAGGAGCCGGACGTTCACTTGATGATAAGTGATACGCCTGCCCATAACGTGAAGCATAAATGTTCAATCTCATTATCGCAGTAATTACACTAACTATAGCGCCCTTTAAACCGGATCACAATAATGATCGTATAGTACTACTTGTGGCTGCAATTACACCTTCACGATCTCCGGCAATAGAATCTTTTTGTTTTTATATCGCTGGGGCAATCTTAAAAGATGCCCTGCTTCTGATGGGAAGACAAAGTTATGTGGGGGGGTCCTATCCACTAAAACCCCATCGGTGGTCTCCATCAGTGAAGGAACGGCTCCAAGATCTAAAGAATCAGTACCACCCTGCACACTAGGTAAATCATCCCACGGGAGATCATAACCCTCAGCACACCTAACATAAGCCGTCCTGAAAGCTCGCTTGTTGAGCTCTCAGTCCCGCCACTCTCAAAGTACACGAACCCGAGGACCCTTAGTCCAGGGTAGACAGGCAGGGTATGCCTTAGTCCTATCCTTACTAGCCCGAGAGTACAGGACTGGGCGATAGACACCACCACCAGTACCGGGATGTGAACTGTGTACGTCCGCATTGCGTTAACGTAAACAATTCAGATCCGAACGTGCGGACCATGTGTAGACACTTTTTTTTTTATCACCGCCATTATCAGAACTATGGTTTTTTTTTTTTGATCCTTGTCTATGATCCATATATATATATATATATATATATATATATAATCTATGTATAGAGATCAACAACTCACGAGACCGAAGACAAGCCTCACCTGCTTGCGCCTGCGAGAAAGAGACTCCGGCTTCCATCGACCGGCTTTGGGTGATGACCCAAATCTCCCCATATGATCAAACGTGGAGGTCTTTGGTGGAGGCCTATGTCCAGCAGTGGACGTCTATCGGCTGACGATGACCAGAATATAAACTCTAGCTTATATAGGTAAGTACCGCCGCAGCGATAAACAGTAATACTATGAAGGGCGCTGTGTCTAGTAAAAAAAAAAATTTTTCTTACTGGTGGTAGTGTCTCTGTTGCTGGAGAGGTATCGCCGCATGGACAGGTAATAATATGCAAACAATACTGTGATCCGGTTTGAAGGACTAATAGCTATTACGGGTGGTAATGTATCTGTTGCCGGAGACCGTTCAAATACCACCGCCGCGCCTATTGCATGCCGACAAACAGTATACTGTACTGACTTTACTGTGATCCGGTTTGAAGGACCTATAGCTATTACTGGCTGGGAGTGTTTCAGTTGCCGAAGACCATCTAGGTACTAACGCAGCGCCTATTTCAGCCGACAAACAGTACTGTGTAAACGTTAATGTGATCAGGTTTGAAGGACGCTGTAGGTAGTGTAACTGGACTAACGAGATTTCACATATTTGCGTCAAGGCGACGGGCGCAATGCGGTGCCGTGCATATCAGCCTAAATAGCGTCACATTCTTATGGGCAAGCGTATCACTTACCACTCCAATAATTAGACTAGCTACAGCGCCCTTCAAACCGGAACACAGTAATGTTTGCACACTTGTTTGCCGGTATCCGGCAACAGTGACCTACCATAACCATATGTTAAAGCGCCTAGCACCACATTGTTTACATATCCTACATTCTGTTAAGTACTACTACTAATCCTACTTTACTGTGTTCCGGTTTGAAAGGCGTTGTAACTAGTGTAATCACTGGGGTAACGAGACAATATCTTAATGTCTCCGGCGACGAGCGCAATGCGGTGCATTTTACGTCATCCTAACTAGCGCCATGTTATGGGCGGGCGTATCACTTACCATAAAATGAACGTCTTGTTAAAAAAGAAATACTTACCAAACAGTGATGTACGTCGAGAAAAGAAACTAAGCACAGACAAGAAAACGCAGCATCACAAACAAAACCAAAACTGTAAATATTTACATTAATTTATCACATAAAAAAAAATCATAAATATCAAGAATGGTTTGGCGCGGAAAAGAAATCACGGGCGAAAAACAAAATGGTCGATCGACAGGTCTGTCGCTGACCAATGGGAGAGTGTTCGATTTTTGAATATTCCGTTTCTTTAACTATCGTCTATGGATTTTCGCGCGCATCGCGCCCGCCCTGTGTACCCGTGGGCTCCCGACTAAATCCCCTGCTCCTACGAACCCGGGACGTGCTAAGTGGGAGGAGCCTAATATAAACGGGAACGCCTAGTAACGTACGGGAGAAGGTACTAAGCGCCTAAAGGATATAGAAGCTGATATAATACTCCCACAGCTCGTACACGAGCTTTTTTTTTAAGGATAGCTAATGATATTGATTAATTACTTTAATTTTTCGATTAACAAACAAATAAAATCCATATATCTTATATATATATATATGTATATGTGTATATATTAGTTTTATTTATGACTAAACCATTAGTTTTATTGACAATTTGAGCATAATAATTGATTTGTTCTTAATATATAACGCAACAAGACGATCGGAATGTTCACCTGATGGTAAGTGATACGCCCGTCCAATAACATGGCGCTAGTTAGAATGATATACACTACATTGTACTCGTCGCCGTCAGAAATACGATGTTAAGTATCGTTACCCCAGTAATATTTACACACTACTCTTCGGCGGTAGAAATAGGCGCTGCGGTGGTAATACCTAGACAATCTCCAGTACCACCAGACCTAGTGTTACCATACGCGGTAACAATTTACTATCATGTAACCAGCTTGTGCCTTTGCCTATAATAAAGAATAAAACCCTTTCGACCGTGGCGCTTTGTGTAAACGTTTCCACCAATCGGAGCGCCCTATTCGTTAACTCCTCCCACTGGCCATCTTTTTATACACTCTATCTCTTTCCCACTTAAGGAAACGTTACTCTATGCAGTTATTAATTTCCTTTCTCTTTCCCACTTATACAAATATTACACAATTATTATACACCGGTCTCTTTTCCGCTTATAGAAATGTAACCCTATATAATTATTAATTCAGCCTAAGAGACGACCTGGTGTATATTTATTACGTTGATATTATTGCTTTCAGAGAACTTGAGTCAAGACTTAACCAATTTTTTTTATTATTCATTAAGCGACCAGAGGAGCGGGACGTTCACCTGTTGGTATGTGATACACCTGCCCATAAAAACGTAGCGCTAGTTAGGATGGTATACACTGCACCACATTGTTCTCGTCAATCAAACCGGAATAATCGTCTTTCTCTTTCTACATCTTACTTCTATCTTATAAAGGTAACCTTATAGAGATCACGAAATGGACTTTGACCTGGTGCTTAATAATGAATACTAACATTTATCTCGGTATAGGTCCTGGTCTAGCTTTCTCGCAAACCAACCAATACCAATATTGTCCGAGTCTTGGTCTTTTACTTAGCTCATCACTAGTGCTAGACAATACGCCTGTCAAGATGTAAGATAGGATGATACTGATACACCACTGGCACGTGGTGTAGATCATCATACTGATAGGATGACACACCACGTGCCATGGTCTAAACCTTCAATTTCCACTACTTACCACATCACGCTACGGTGCTGCACCAACTGTCGCCGGAGACTGTCTACTTGACTACCACCGCAGCGACCAAACAGTGGTGGTAAGCGAACATTACTGTTCCGGTTTGAAGAGCGCTGCGGAGCGAGAATTTATTACGTCTAAAAATAAATAATAAACCTCATAACCATCACTACATATAATTGATTGTTATTCACCATCAGGTGAACGTTATGCTTAATTTCGTTTAAATTAAAAAAAAAAAAAAAACAATGCTAAGGTATGTTTGAACAGCTATCCTCATATTCTATTGTGGCTGCAACATATATATATATATGTATATAATATAGATGTTATATGTATATCTGATAGTATATTGTTTCAAGATGCGTCGTGTGCTAGTACTAATGGCGGTCACGGTGAGTAATAAATAATAAATAAATATTAAAAAAAATATACTTATTTCATCATCCCAGCGCTGGGTAACGCGTGGACTGTAGTGTCAGGTATCCTAAGAACATATTTATCGCCGTTGTGCACCACCACCGGCTTGGTATCTTTGATAGGAACGAACACAAATCTGGAATGGAATACATCCGACTGTATACTAGATATGAGAGCTGTTTACGGGACTAGGTTTTAAAACTGAGTATTTTTATTATAATACTTATACCAGATACGTGAGGAATAGTAATACTTTTTAAGGATATTTGAAAAAAAATGTGGAACAAATTAGAGAATTTTCTTTTGTCTGTTATCATCATCATCATCATCATCCACAGCTGAACATACGTCTTTCTTAAATCTCTTCACGTCAATAGGGGTTCATTTGGGGTAGGTTTTGACTGTTTCCCACCGTGCTGGTGCCCATACGGGTTGGTGTGAGCCAGAGCCTCGTCTGTTCCTTAGCAGGATGCACCACGAGCTGGTGCAGGTTGATTGGTCGGTTAGGGTTCCGTGAGTTGTTGTGCAGGACCCACCTCTATATATTACATATGACAATTTTTTTTATCTGTATCTTTGATAGTTACTTGTTGGAGACTCATCCAGCTACCACCACCAGAGCAGATAGTAATGTGTTCTGGTTTGAAGGGCGCTGTAGCGAGAGTAATCATTGGAGTAACGAGACTCAACATCTTAAGACGACCATCGCAATGAGATGCTGAGTATACCACCGTAACTAGCGTCACTTTGTTATGGGCAGGCGTATCACTCAATATCAAGTGAACGTCCCGCTGGACTTGTCGCTTCGTAAATAAACACCACTTTTTTGTTTTCTGGAGGGCGGAGGGAAGGCTACTCCTGTACTTTCAACCTTCTGAGGAAAGCAAGGTTATATAAGATTTCTACCAACTATAACCTCGGTGGTCATCTTCACTACGCCTGAAGCACGTATCAAGGAGGGCTGTAACCCTCGTCGCAACCGTCTCTTTGATACCAGCGCTGAGACCAGCTCGAGCTTGTTCATCCCTGACTTCCTTAGTGGACAATGATGGCCACGTTTAAAGCCCACGAACCGGATGACCGGTTCAGTCGCCTTCTGCCACAGGCAGGGCTGACGGCTGCCCTGGTATCTAATGAACTCTTCACCACCAGCAAAGCTTGTGATATACCAAAAAAAATTAGCAAACATTATACTGTGCAATGTAATTCCTTTTCAGTCCTTCGTGATGCTGGTCTCCGCTGAACCAAGTAAGTCCGACCTTCACCTCTTCACCAACCGATAACTTGAGTGATGATATAAGTTGTTCTACTTCATATAACATGTACCTAGGTGGTAGTTGCTGGCGAACGTCTAGGTACCACCGCAGCGATAAGCAGCAGTGTGCAAATACTACTCTAATCCGGTTTGAAGGACCAATGGCTATAATTGGTGGTAGTGTCGCTGTTGTCGGAGACCGTCTAGGGAACACGGGCCATCGATTGTAGGGTTTCATGGGAAGGGGGGATTTCGGTAATTTCTCATCACGTTGACCTAATGCGGGCTGGCGGCAGCCAGAGCCTCGTTTGTTGAGTAGCAGGGTACACCACGAGCAGCTGAGTTTGGCTTGGGTACCGTTTAGACCCCTTAAGCCCCATGGGAATATTAAATAGGCCGATTATTATTTTAAAACAGTATATACTTTTTTCTATTCACAGATATTCAGATACCAGGTACGTATAACTATTAATAATATAAATATCTAAAAAGCAGAATTATTGCACTTTTTTTAAATAAATTAATTAAATAGAGATTTATTAAAAATTATATTATTAAAGAGTAACTATATAATAGCAAATATTTTTTTCCATAGATCTGGATACGAAATCAACAAAAACAACATCGAAACCAACTGAACCCACAACGTGCACGGAGAAAACTAAAACAACGCCAACAAAAACCACACCTACGAAGACCACTCCAACCAAAACAACTCCAACTAAACCTACGACATGCACCGATAAAACTAAAACAACACCAACAAAAACCACACCCACGAAGACCACTCCAACCAAAACGACTCCAACTAAATCCACAACATGCACTGAGAAAACTAAAACAACACCAACAAAAACCACACCCACGAAGACCACTCCAACCAAAACAACTCCAACTAAATCTACGACGTGCACCGATAAAACTAAAA
This sequence comes from Ornithoptera priamus, assembly GCA_029034505.1. Classification (NCBI taxonomy): domain Eukaryota; kingdom Metazoa; phylum Arthropoda; class Insecta; order Lepidoptera; family Papilionidae; genus Ornithoptera; species Ornithoptera priamus. Next base: position 746,245 of record JARDWD010000830.1, read on the forward strand.
CAACACCAACAAAAACCACACCCACGAAGACCACTCCAACCAAAACAACTCCAACTAAACCTACGACGTGCACCGATAAAACTAAAACAACACCAACAAAAACCACACCCACGAAGACCACTCCAACTAAATCTACGACGTGCACCGATAAAACTAAAACAACACCAACAAAAACCACACCCACGAAGACCACTCCTACCAAAACAACTCCTACTAAATCTACGACATGCACCGATAAAACTAAAACAACACCAACAAAAACCACACCCACGAAGACCACTCCAACCAAAACAACTCCAACTAAATCCACAACATGCACTGAGAAAACTAAAACAACACCAACAAAAACCACACCCACGAAGACCACGCCAACCAAAACAACTCCAACTAAATCTACGACGTGCACCGATAAAACTAAAACAACACCAACAAAAACCACACCCACGAAGACCACTCCAACCAAAACAACTCCAACTAAATCTACGACGTGCACCGATAAAACTAAAACAACACCAACAAAAACCACACCCACGAAGACCACTCCAACCAAAACGACTCCAACTAAATCTACGACATGCACCGATAAAACTAAAACAACACCAACAAAAACCACACCCACGAAGACCACTCCAACCAAAACAACTCCAACTAAATCTACGACGTGCACCGATAAAACTAAAACAACACCAACAAAAACCACACCCACGAAGACCACTCCTACCAAAACAACTCCAACTAAATCTACGACGTGCACCGATAAAACTAAAACAACACCAACAAAAACCACACCCACGAAGACCACTCCTACCAAAACAACTCCAACTAAATCTACGACATGCACCGATAAAACTAAAACAACACCAACAAAAACCACACCGACGAAGACCACTCCTACCAAAACAACTCCAACTAAATCCACCTCCTGCACAGAGACCCCTAAAACCACACCTACGAAGACCACTCCAACCCAAACCACCCCGTGCTCATCATCGTTAACTAAAAAAACTGAACCTCACAAAACTACGAAACCTTACGACAGCGGCAGCGAGGAAGGTGATGACTACGGAGGCGACGATGACGAAAGCTACATCTACAGCGCAGAGAGCGACGCTGAGAGCGTAGCTATAAGCGACGGTAGGAAATCATCAGCTGTAGCTATTGCCGAAAGTCGAGCTGAAGGGAAAGGAAAGGCTGTAGCTTCAAGCATAGCCTCCGCCAACAGCGACAATTGAAACCGTAGTCATCCTTTGACTACAGTTCTTCAACAGGGTCGATGACGATTCCTCTTCCTCTTAATGCGGTACTTCCTCATTCTTCCACTAATCCTCTTTTAAATCCGTTTCCATAAAAAAAATTGGATATTTAATGGGAGGGCTTTTAAATGAAAAGGCTTAATAAATATATTGTGCTCTAAAAGAGTATTTATACTATGTTGTTATTTATTTCTCCTACTCTTCCTCACAACTACTCCCTCATCAGCTCTACTCTTGAATATATCAAAGTATTGTATATATTTATCCATAAAGTCCTTATCTATTAATTTATGCATTTAACTTGGTTGGTTGGTGGTAGTTCTGTTGCCTGTGACCGTCCAGGTACCATAGCACCGACAAATATTATTGTCTATGAATGCCGCTGTAGCTAGAGATATTACTGGGGTAACGAGTCTAAAGACAAGGACAATATGTTGCAGTGTATATCATTCTTTGTAGTTTATTAGTTGTCGGTCGACTGGTTGACGTGACGTCATCTTTGTAATGTACATCGACACAATCGAACTATTGCAAAATCAACTCTATTGCTTAGACAGTAATGATCTAATTAGCTTGAAGTTAATTCGTTTTGTTTTCCCACCTTCGGTCATAGTATATTAGTTTGTGTAAAACGTTTATTTAAATAGACTCTATGCTATAGAGCACACAGTTCAAATTTGATTAAACAAATGGTACTGTATTAACCGACTCAGTGCACGCGTCGTCTTCGCGCTGCCGGTATATATGAACGTTGCGACCGTTTAATTTGGCCGGGTACACATTCCCGCGTCGCGGCGCTGTACACTCTTCTACTTGACGCGCTTATTTAAATGGACTCTATACTATAGAATGCACAGTTCAAATTTGATTAAACAAATGGTACTGTATTAACCGACTCGGTACAGGCGTCGTAGTCGCGCTGCCAGTATATACGAACGTTGCGACCGTTCAATTCAGCCGTGTAATTTAGCGGTTTATTCCACTTGTCCGCTCATTGAATGACCATTACTATCAAGGACCAGGTCACAGCTGCGACTGGCTAAGCTTACCTTTCTTATCAGCCGGATAAGCATCCTTATTGAGGGTGAATATACTAATATCCCTACCACGCTGACCCAGTGAGAGTTGGCGAGTGGTCAGAGCCTCGTCTGTTGTTCAGCAGTGTGCTCCTCGTGCAGGTGAGATTGACTTGGACTCCGAAAGACATCGGGCTGAACCCCATTGCAGCTCCCCTTAATCCTACCCATAAACTCTATAGACTATAGAGCAGTGCTTCAAAGAAAATTATTAGATAAATAATCTTTTTTTTTCAATAAACAATCTCACGAACACATTTGGATAGATAATAATTAAATTATAAAACAATTAACTCGCTCCTCTCTCATCCCCTTCAACCCTCCGAAGTTTATCGCATAATTATATTATTATCTGCGTAACACGAAACCGCAATCGTAATAGATTTCGCGCCATTGTTTTCACCCTTCGAATGTTGTGACATGGCGGCGCCATTTTGATAATTGAACTGTCACATGGGGATGGCCATAGATAACCACAGATATAATAATACTTTGATTACTTTACTGGGGGGGCAGCTCTCTGTTGCCGAAGACCGTCTAGCTAAGTAACACCGCAGCGCCTATTGATGCACTGTGCACACATTACTGTGATCCGGTTTGAAGGACCTATAGCTATCGCTGGTTTGCGTGTATCTGTTGCCGGAAACCGTCTAGGTACCACCGCCTACTTGTTGCAGCCGACACACAGTACTGTGCAAACAATACTGTGATCCGGTTTGAAGGACCAATAACTATCACTGGTGCGAGGTGAGACATAAGATATGTTGAGTTTTGTTGCCACAATAATTACACTATCTACAGCGTCCTTCAAACCGGATCACAGAAATGTCTGCACAGTGCTGTGTGTCAGCTGCAATAGGCGCTGCGGTGGTACCTAGACAGACTCCAGGAACAGAAACACTACCACCAGTGATAGCTATAGGTCCTTCAAACCGGATCACAGCAATGTCCGCACAGTATTGTGTGTCCGCTGCAATAGGCGCTGCGGTGGTACCTAGACAGACTCCAGGAACAGAAACACTACCACCAGTGATAGCTATAGGTCCTTCAAACCGGATCACAGCAATGTCCGCACAGTACTGTGTGTCAGCTGCAATAGGCGCTGCGGTGGTACATAGACAGACGCCAGGAACAGAAACTGCCACCAGTGATAGCTATAGGTCCTTCAAACCGGATCACAGCAATGTCCGCACAGTACTGTGTGTCAGCTGCAATAGGCGCTGCGGTGGTACTTAGACAGACTCCAGGAACAGAAACACTACCACCAGTACTGGCTGTACGGAGAAATCCGATGCCGTTAAACTGAAAAAGAAAAAGAAATGTTACTCGAAACTTGTTGTTTTAAACAATTTAAATAAAGAACAGCGCTAAGTGTCAAAGGTCGTAAATAAAGAAGTAATTGTGCGCATGCGCGCCCTCACTCGGGGGGCTCGTTAATGGCGCGCATGCATTCTTAATTAGCCATAAACGATTTTAGTCGACTGGTTCCGTAGCAATATATTATTTTTATCATACAAAATGGAATTTCTAAGGTAGGGCTTCTTATTAGTAGTACATTTAGAAATCACCATCACAGCTTATGACAATTTTTTTTTTATATAAGAGAGACGAGTGGGTCGTTCACCTGATGGTAAGTGATACACCCGTCCATAACATGCCGGTAGTTAGGATGGCATACACAGCATCACACCGCGCCTAACGCCTACTACACAAGATGTTCAGTCTCGTTACCACAATAATTAATCTGGCTACAGCGCCCTTCAAACCGGAACACAGTAATGTTTACACAGTATTGTTTGTCGACTGCAATAAGCACTGCGGTGGTACCTAAACGGTCTGCGGCAACGGAGACATTACCACTACTGTTCCGGTTTGAAGGGCGCTGTTATCAGGGAATAAGGTAACGAGATCTAATATTGTAAGTATCAAAGAGACGAGCACAATGCGGTGTAATGTATATGAATACGTAGCGTCATTACTATATTCCGGTTTGAAGGGCGCTAGCGAATTCACTGATGTAAACAAGACTGAACCATGATACATCTTAAAGCGGTAATGATTATACGGTGCAGTGCATATCATTCTAACAATACCATGAAGTAAACGTCCCGTTTATCTCATCGCTTCGTCGTATAAAAAAACAATTGTATTCCTGTTTGAAGGGCGCTGTAGCTAGTCTAATTACTAATGTAATGAGGCTTAACATCTTACGCTACTAAGTAAGCATATCACTTTTCATTAGGTGAAACCGTGTAAAAACTCCTTCTCTTACTCTTAGCAACCACTTACATGTATATAGAACATCTGGAATCCCAGCAGTGGGATAAACATTTTATTCCAACTTGCACCTGGCTTAGTCTAGTAGGCGCGTCACGAGATCTCCGACTCTAATAGACTTGAACACTCAAAATTTATTAAAGCTATTGCTTCTACGTCTTTTTTCTTCTATAGTCATTCTTTCGGTGTTGTAGAGCCGTGGTAGTTTTGTTCTTTCTTTTTTTTTTTTTTTTTAATTCCTTTTCACTCATACCTCTGTCGTTTAGAGGTCAGCTAAGAATAGTCCTTACAAAAATTCCCTATAGATAATTGCGGGGGTGTTCCGCCTATCGAAGCGGGGGAGGTACAGCTAGTATAAATAAATATTAATAAATAATTATAATATAATAATTAATAATAATATAAATTAATTTATTAATATTATTTATTAAGTACGGAACCCAAAGTGGGATGGACAAAAGCCCGCCATTCGACACCGCGCGTGTCGCATAACATTCAAATTAGGAACCGGAACGGAACCCCGCGTCTTGTCAAATTTGCCGCCATTTTTTCTGTCAAAGTTCCTCTTACGGTCGCCATGTTTTATTATCTGTGAATTGGTTCACCTTTCCACTTCTAACAACGTCGATAAGGTTGTTCCTTTATATCGTCATCATCAGGCAGACGTCCACAGCTGGACATAGGTCCTCCTCCAAAGATTCCTTACGTCGATCGGGTGGGGATTAATATGGAGGGGAAGCGGCCCAAATGTCTTTATATCCATGACCGTATTAAACAGCAAATTCTAATGTTCCCGTAACTGGGGCTGGGATTTGAATGATAAGTGGATTTCCTAATTAAATCTTCATCACTTATAATCAAGTGAAGGCCCCGCTCGTCTCCTAATTGGAAAAAAGACCGTTTAGGTAAGTACTACCCCAACGACAAACAGTAGTGTGCAAACATGACTGTGTTCGGGTTTGAAGGGCGCTGTAACGCTATTATTGGTGGTAGTGTCTCTGTTGCCGGAGATCGTTTAGGTATTACCGCAGTGCTTATTGCAGCCGAAAAATATTACTGTGCAAATATTACTGTGATCCGGTTTGAAGGGCGCTGTAGCTATTATTGGTGGTAGTGTCTCTGTTGCCGGAGATCGTTTAAGCATCACCGGAGTGCCTATTGCAGCCGACAAATAGTACTGCGCGAACATCACTGTGATCCGGTTTGAAGGGCGCTGTAACTACTATTGGTGGTTGTAATATCTCTGTTGCTGGAGACTGCTTAGGTACTAACGCAGCGGCAAACAGTACTATGCGAACATTACTCTGATACGGTTTGAAGGGCGCTGTAGCTAGTGTTTACTGGGGTAACGAAACTCAACACCTTGTGTCTCAGGCTACGAGCGCAATGCGGTACAGTGTATAACATCTTTACTAAAGCCATGTTACGGGCGGGCGTATCACTTACTATCAGGTGAACGTCCCGCTCGTATCATCGCTTCATAGAATAATAAAATCATGAATACTCCTTTGACCGCCATTTTTTTTTCTTCACAACTAAAATTATTTATTATTATTTTTTAGTACTTTAAAAATAACCTTTTTTAAATCTAGATTCAATTTAGATGATGATGATGAATTTTTGCTGTCGTATTCGTGAACGCTCGCTGCCGACGATTGGGACACCGCTTCTGATGATGAACGGGTTCCGTTTGATCCAGCAGCTGCAATGAAACATATATGGGAGTGTTAGCAGGCGCTCAACAGCTCGCGGGATCCAAGCCAACGTCACCAGCTCGTGGTGCAGCCTGGTAATCAAAAAACGAGGCTCTGGCTCCCACCAACCAGCATTAGGTCAACGTGGTGGGAAATGGCCCAAATCCCTACCCGATCAATATGGGAATCTTAGGTGGAGGCCCGTGACCAGCAGTGGACGTCTATCGGCTGATAATGGTGACAGTTACATCGTGCTCATCACCTTAAGACATAAAATGTTAAGTCTAGTTACCCCGGAAAATTCACTAGCTACAACGTCCTTCAAACCGGATCACAGTAATTTTCACACTACTGTTTGTCAGCTGCAATAGGCGCTGCGGTAGTACCTAGACGGTCTCTGGCAACAGAGACACTACTGCCAATAATAGTTACAGCGCCCTTCAAACCGGATCACAATAACCTTTGCACCCTAGTGTCTGTATGCACAGTAAACTAGACAGACACTGACCATTAGCATTAGTGGAGCAGTAGACTGTCTAGGTAGCTACCACCTCCCGACAAACATTACTATGATCTGGTTTAAAGGGCGCTGTAGCTAGTGTAATTACTTTGGTAACAAGACTACATTTTATGCTACAAGGTGACGAGCGCAATGTGGAGAAATGTACACTATCCCCAATAGCTACATTGTTATGACCAGGCGTATCACTCACCATCAGTTGCTTCTCTTGCTACCGTCTTACTGGAAGCTTCTGCTTCCGTTTCATCGTACTGTCGCTCTTCGGATTTGCCCTTGGTCTTCGTGAGCTGGACACCGCCCCTCGTGAAGTCCAAGTCCAGAGACGACGACGAGGTCTTGTTGATGTTCTTAACAGAACTGGAGCTGGAGCTGGACGCTGACGACACTGTTTCGCTGGATGAACCGTCTACATAGAAAATAGAGAAAGTTTAAATAGGGATGTTTCCTACTACTATCGATGAACAAAATTGTTCAACAGCACCCTCTACCTCTCCCTCTCGCTCTCGCTTTCGCTCTCGCTTTCGCTGTCGCTCTCGCTCTCGCTCTCGCTCTCGCTTTCGCTGTCGCTCTCGCTGTCGCTCTCGCCCTCGCTCTCGCTGTCGCTCTCGCTCTCGCTCTCGCGCTCGTTCTCGCTCTCGCTCTCGCTCTCGCTCTCGTTCTCGCTCCCGTTCTCGCTCCCTCTCTCTCACTCCCTCTCTGTCACTCCCTCTCTCTCACTCCTCTCCCTCTCTCTGTCTCCCCCTTCCTTATTCTTTTGAATTTAATAAACAGACGAGGTGAACGATACGTTCACCTGATAGTCCCGTAACAGGTGGGCGTATTTGAGATAAAATGTTATGTCTCGTTACTTCAGTAATTACATCAGATACAGCGCCCTTCAAACCGGATCACAGTAATGTTCGGACAGTACTGTTTATCGGCTGCTATAAGCACTGCGGTGGTACCTAGACGGTCACCAGCGACAGAGACACTACCACCAATAATGGTTACAGCGCCCTTCAAACCGGATCACAGTAAAGTTCGCACTGTACTGTTTGTCGGTTGGCTTACTCTTTGTCGGCAAGCACTACCACCAGTAAACAGCTTATACTCTTCAGATGGACTTGAAGAAACCAGTACTCATTTCCTCTCACCTTGAGAAGTTCTACTTCTGGATTCACTCTTCGCCTGCGCGTGCGCCTCGCTGTTCCGTTCCTCTTCCGCAGTATCCACCTTCTTCACCAGGCTGATGCCGTGCTTCGTGAACTCCAAGTCGACTGACGACGATGAAGTCTTCACGTCCGATTTCTTGATACTTGAAGCCGATGCCGATGACTCCGCTTCAGATGAAGATCCATCTCCTGTTGAAGAAATGTCTTTATTGTGATGACGTAGGAGACTCCAGGATACACCAGCTCTGATGATGACAGCGGTCTTTTACCATTGACCAGTAGTGTGCAAACATTACTGGTATTACTATCTGAAGGGTGATGCAGTGTGTATCATCCTAACTAATGCAACTTATCCATGTTTCGGTTTGAAGGGCGCTGTAGCTAGTGTAATTACTGCGGTAACGAAATCTAACACTTTGTCTTAATGCAATGCAGTGTAAATCGTTCTAACTAATGCAACTTATCCATGTTCCGGTTTGAAGGGCGCTGTAGTTAGTGCAATTACTGCGGTAACTAGACTTAATATCTTATATATTACGCGTCGAATGCAATCTGTTGCAGTATATATCCTAAGGTTATATTCTTACGACCAGAAAAAAAAAACCTTTAGCTGATGAACTGGACTCCGCGTGGTTTCGCTGAACGTCCTCCGACGAGCGCTGCTCCTTCACCAACCGTATACCGTGCTCCGTCAGTTGAATTGTTGCCGATCCCGAAGATCCCTCGGCACCTATTGCTGCCGCCAAACAGTAGTGTGCTAGCATTACTGCGATCCGGTTTGAAAGGCGTTGCGGAAAATCAACATCTTAGGCGACGAGCGCAATACGGCGCAGTGTACACCATCCTAACTAGCACCATGTTCGGGCGAGAGTATCACTTACCATCAGGTGAACGTTACTCTCGTTAATTAAAAAAAAAAAAAGCGATAGTAGACAAAATGAACATACCTGATAGACCCGCAATCAGTACCTAAGATAAAGTAGTGTATCAGCTTGATCATATATATATATATATATATATCATCATCATCAGCCGTTAGACGTCCACTGCTAGACATAGGCCTCCCTCAAACATTCACTCGCAGTTAAGTAGGAACTAATATGGAATGATTGGGCCGTTGAGAGTCGGAACCCAGTGAGTTGTTGTACGGGGCCCTTACACATCAATATATATATATAGAGATATATATTGAATGAGTGGGCCGTTGGGAGTCGGAGCCCAGTGAGTTGTTGTACGGGGCCCTTACACATCTATATATATATAGAGATATATATTGAATAGAGTGGGCCGTTGGGAGTCGGAGCCCAGTGAGTTGTTGTACGGGGCCCTTACACATCATATATATATATAGAGATATATATTGAATGAGTGGGCCGTTGGGAGTCGGAGCCCAGTGAGTTGTTGTACGGGGCCCTTACACATCTATATATATATAGAGATATATATTGAATGAGTGGGCCGTTGGGAGTCGGAGCCCAGTGAGTTGTTGTACGGGGCCCTTACACATCTATATATATATTTATATATATATATGAACTGATCGATGTTTAGATCTTTGGAAGAGGCCTACGTCCAACAGTAGACGTCTATCGGCTGATGATCATGATTAATTCAGTAGAATTAAATAAATAACTATACTCACAAACACTAAAATCATCATCATCATCATCAGCCGGCGCACTTCAGTACATCCACTCGACCTTTGTTACCACATTGTTACTGGTAACGATATATATGATCATCCAACATCAGCATTTGTATAGGCTTTTATTCTCAGTACACATCTGTGCAAATATTTTGTATGAAGCCGCTACAGCTCAGTGGCGCGCGCCTTACCGAATGGAGGACTCGAAACAGGATATAGACCATAGAACCGCTTACATTAATATAATACACATACCCGTACGTGTGTGGTTAGAGAAGGTCGCAGTCCCAACAGTGGGGATATTGAGTGGGCTTTACACAAAGATATCTTCGTATAGGACTGTACTCAAGGCGTATGATAAAGTCCAACTAATAGAGAACTATGATAAACAAAATGGCCGCTAAAAACGGCTTTACCGGAAATCGGCCGTTTGGCGCAACGGCTAACAGTTAAGCCACTTATCACTCTTTTCATATATGTATATATTTTTCATTTCATAATAAGAGATCTTTATTAGAAGAGAGAGAGTAGCCTGACTCTCAGCAGGGAATGGTGGTCAGCGACAGTAATAAAGAATTATGGTCATGTCTGGTGGCCAAAGTTAGCCAAGTTTGTGGGTTTGTTTGCGCCCGTGATAACACCCGGAATAACTTTCGGCTGATGATGAAGCTCGCCAAGAATACTCTTTGTCTCTCTATCTATCTGTATCTCACTCTCATATGTTAACAGATGGAATACAGCGCCGCAGTCATGGCGGCGGAGTTACAATACGAAGGCAATAGTCAGACAGATGCGACGGGAGCTGGAGATAGTGAAGCATGCTCCGCCAAGCACACTCGGTGTCTTTCTCTCTCTCTCATTCTCTCTCTATCTCAGATATCGACAGATGGAATACAGCGCCGCAGTCATAGCGGCGGACTTTTAATACGAAGGCAGTAGTCAGACAGGTGCGACGGGAGCTGGAGTTGATGAAGCGTGCTCCGCCAATGACACTCCGTCTCTCTCTCTCTCTCTCATTCTCTCTCTATCTCATATATCGACAGATGGAATACAGCGCCGCAGTCATAGCTGCGGACTTACCATCAGACGGATTTTATAAACTCCCCTCACTCTTTCCGTTTCTGTCCCCTCCTCCCCTCTTCCACTATCCACAGCCATGACTAGTTTTTTATTACTTTAATTATCGCATCGATATGACTCATACGCACGATTCAACTGTCTTAGTGGCGCTTAGGTTGATTGCTTACTTTGTAACAAGAACGTCCGGAGTTCATTTCCGGAACTGCTGTATTGTTTTTTTTTATAGAACTAAGCGATGAGACGAGCGCAATGTTCACCTAATGGTAAGTGATACACAGCATCAAATTGCGCTCGACGCTTGTGACATATGTTAAGTCTCGATACCCCTGTAATTAAACTAGCTATAGCGCCCTTCAAACCGGAACACAGTAATCTTCACTCGATGGTGTCATACGCCTGTCCATAACGTGACTAGTTAGGATGATATACTGCACTGCATTCCGCTCGTTGCTAGAGACAAACTATTCAGTATACCCCAGGAATTTTATTAACCACAGCGCCCTTCAAACCGGATCACAGTAATGTCCGTATATTACTGTATGTCGCTGCGGCGGTACTTAAACGGTAGACACTACCACCAGTTAAGTTTGATATATACCTGTATAGGTATATATACGGACGTTTGTAGGGGTTCATATGGGGAGGATTTGAGCCATTCCCCACCGCTCTGGCCCAATGCTCGGTGTCAACCAGAGCCTCGATTGTTGATTATCAGGCTGCACGAGCTGGTGAGGTTGGCTTGGATCCCATGAGTTGTGCGTGGCTCCTTACACCCCTGCTGGTATATATATATATATCATTAGTCTATGTATAGGATATATATATATATATATTATGAGTACAACAAATCATGTATATAAAAAAGTCGTGATATTCATTTCAAATTTTTTTTTTTAATATATCACTTTATTACCATTTTATTACCATATATATATATATATATATTTATGGTAATAATTTATAAATGCGCCATTTCTTTCACTGTAGTGAATTAAACTGTAGTCGTTTTGAAATTTAAAGTAAATATGAAATACCTTATCGTCTTGCTCTTGGTGAGATTTTTTTATTGTTATTTTCTGTATAAAGGCAAAGGTACTGCATGCTTTAGGCCTTCCTCGATGCTTGAACCGCAGTGTTAAAATATTACCGTGTTCTTAATGGCGCTGTAGCTAGACAAATTACCGCGGTAACGATTTTTAATATGTATATCTCAAGACTAGCACTATGTGATGCAGTGTATATCATCCTAACTAGCGCCACATTGTTATGAAAAATCGCATCACTTACTATCAAATGTCTCGTTAATCTCATCAAATATATTTTTAATATTATTGTTATTTCTGGTCTTGTAATTTTTTTTCTATTCTACCAAGCAACGAGAGGAACTGGAGGTTCACTTGATAGTAAGTGATACCCGTCCATAATAACGTGGCGCTAATTAGGATGGCATTCACATCACCACATTGCGCTCATCGCTTTGAGACATTGGAAGTTAAGTCTCGTTACCCGCAGTAATATAACTAGCTACAGCGCCCTACAAACCGTATCACAGTAATGTTCGCACAGCAGTGTGTGTCGACTGTCTCCGGCCACGGAGATACTACCACCAGTTCTTTTACACATATATATATATATGTTCTAAATGTTTCTTCCAGTTCACGGCTGCTTCCTTCAGACCAGCACTGTCACAAAGTAAATAAAATCTTACTATATATTCAGCTTACTGTATATTAGTGATTTCTACTAGAGAACACAATGTGGTAATGCATTACCATCAGATGAAGTCCCACTCGACTCTTGCGTGTGGTTTCATTACCACTAATAAGTGAGAGAAACCATCACGATGAAAGCTATTGTTGATAATTACCAACTCACGCATAGCCAGCGTTGGTTCCGGCTTGAATGTCCTTGCAAATAAGCCCAGCCCCAGTGAGATTATTACACTTAGAAACATCATTAACTTAATAACTTTTCATGTGTCACATAGAAACGTCATTCCGCCATTTTGTTTTACTAAATCCCGCTCTTTGTTTCAGATGAGGTGGCAAACAATATTGGTATGGGATGTTATCAGTTCATTATATATTCGCTAAACTTTTTTAAACGTTTTTGTTATATATTAAATATTTAGAATAATTTTTTTAATTAATTAAATAATTTATCCCAACAAAATAATAAAACAGTTTTTATATCGGCGTGCAAATATATATTGACATTTCCGTTGCATTTTTGTCCGTTGCCGCGGTTAACTTTTTAAATGGCGGTCCGATGTTGACGATTACTTTATACGCTGCTATTTATTGAATTCTTCTCTTTTTTTAGAAATAAGTTATATTCTGTAACACAAATTTCAGTGGGTGAATAAAACGTGAAAAACATTTTATTCCACTAGTGTGGTTAATTCATTCAAGGCCGTCTGTAATCGTCGCCGTCAGCGCCATTTTGCTGTCAAACAATACTTTATTAACATGTATTATTCATTTGATATCAAGAATAAGGATCTATACAAAGAATATAATTATAAATTTTGTTAGCGCTTATTTCTGTCGACAAATAGTAGTGTGTAAACATTACTGTGTTCCGGTTTGGCGGTCGTTGTAGATAACGAAATTACTAATGTAGTGAGACTCAAGACGATGAGCGCAATGTGGTGCAGTATACCATCTTAACTATCCGCCACGTTATGGGCAGGCGTATCACTTAACAACAGGTGAACGTCCCGCTCGTCTCGTCGTTTCGTAGAATATAAAAAAAGTAAAAAAATATATTTTGATTACCTTACAATTTTTTTTTATTTTTGATAATTACTTAACTGGACTCAAACGGTGTTATGTGGAATATATTATAAGAAGTGGTGGAGAAGTCCTTCTTCGGGAAAACTAGGTTATGTTGAATTTGAAACTATAGACATTATAAGAGAGTTATGTCCAGCAATGGATATCCTTCATTTGATACGATGATACATCGATAATCCATTGTACGATGATGATACGTACAATCCATGTGATAATATAATTTGTTTCTTTCAGACGAAGCGTTGAAAAAGGCGATGGAATTTACCGATAACGTCGGTGAGATATAACCTTATATACACATATATTATATGTATTACTTATATTGATTTTTATTTCTCAATACTAAGCTCTTTACTACTATACTAATTGGTATTATACAACAGTTCATTTTATTATATTACTAATTGTATAAAATGTAATTTAGTAGATAAGTTGAATAAATGATTGATGTACAATCAATGCGACGCTCCACCGTCCGCACAACTGGCAGGATTATTACACGGCTAAATTAAACGGTCGCGGTGTTCGTATATACCGGCAGCGCGATGACGACGCGTGCACTTAGTCAGTTAATATAGTTCTATTTGTTTAATCAAATTTGAACTTTGCTCTCTATAGCATAGAGTCCATTTAAATAAGCGTGTTATATAGACGGGTGTACAGCGCCGCGACGCGGGAATTATTACGCGGCTCAATTAAACGGTCGCGGTGTTCGTATATACCGGCAGCGCGACGACGTGTGAACTTAGTCGGTTAATGCAGTTCCATTTGTTTAATCAAATTTGAACTTTGCTCTCTATAGCATAGAGTCCATTTAAATAAGCGCATGAGGTAGACGACTGTTCCGCGACAAGCGTGGAAATGTAGAATTACATTTAAGCTAATTTGATCTTTAGTTTTTAAATAAAAAAGTACCTTTTAGATATGTATGTATACATACCTGTTTTACAGCACGAGACGCGGAGAGATTGGTGCAAAAGCTGAGCAGTGAGTAACAATAAGACTTTTTTAGTAAAGCCGTGACAAGACCGAGACCTGACTGTGATTGCGTTCTTAGTTTTATTCATCCCACTGTTGGGACTCCAAGCCTTCCATCTCTTTCTCGTTATAGATATTTAATTACACTGCTTAAAGGTTGGTGGATGTCTCACATAAGCTCAGTGGTAGTGCCTCTTCGAGACGTATAATGCGTGCAAACTGTCACCACTATCACCACTTTCACTCACTACCGTTACTAACATATATTCTTGACTTACAGATGATGTGGAAAGGGTTATAGACCGTTTAAGGCAGAGTGAGTATAGAAAAAAAAAATTCTTACCGTCCCAAAATATTACAACTGGCAATTAAATTGGACTTTATGAACAAAACCGAAGCCTTTACATCATAATAAAAAAAAATAGATTTAATGAACCCCATCTTAAGCACTTAACGAAATTTTTAAGGGTACAATCAATCAAAAAAATTAAGTTAGGCTGTATAAAAATAATTTTAGACGCCGTACCATAGACACTGAATGAAAATGTTTTTTTTTTTTTTTTCATTACAAAAAAACTAAATAAAAAAAACTACTAATTTAAACTAGACTGCAGAAAGAATGCAATTGACGAGTATTTTTTTGTTAATAAAAACTGAAAAATGAAATTAATTTAAACTAGGCTGTATAAAGGAAACCAAAGCCTTTTTAATTCGTAATAAAATAAACTGTATGTAAAACGTAATAAGCAACGGAAGACAATGATATTATTTTCTTCGCAGCGAATATTCTCTCCAGGGCGGAGGAAATTACAGAAAACTTGGGTAAGTACAATAAATATAATAAAAATTAGGTAACTTAGTGCTTAGTAATACATTTAAGTAATTACTAAACATAAAAAAAATAATAAATTGTATATATAGGTTACTAAGTGAAAATGACGGATTCCAATAGTAACAGACAAAGAGTAATGTGAATACAGAGCGCTGCTGCTAGCGTAATTACTGAGGTAACGAGACTCATCTTACATCTCAAGGAGATGAATTCAATATGGTGAAGTGTGTACCATCCTAATTTGCGTCACATCGTTATGGGCAAGCGTGTCGTATACCATCAGGCGAACATCACGCTCGTCTAAAAAAAAAATTGGTCCGACTGCAGAACTACATCTTGAAGCTCCTCTCCAACTGGTGAAGGTGATCAGTGTGGTACAGTCTTCTCGGTCTCCAGTTCGGCAGAGCAATTCGGACGCCGCAGATATACCAGTCCATTCCCTGATAGTCCTCAACCATGACTTTCAGGGAATGGACTGGTATATATATATATATATTATAAATGCTTTTCTACTTCTCCACCAACCCTCATTAGGCCAGCGTGATGAGGAAATGCCCAAATCCCCTCCATGTGAATTCCTATAAACGACCTTTAGTGCCTGGCGGTTCTGCAGACAGCACAGGATCAATTGATGTGGAGATCTCTGTGTGAGGCGTATCCGGAAGCGGATGTCATGCTGTAGTGTTGATATCAGCTGTTCGTCTTGAAGGTAGCTGGTTCGTTTCCGTGGACAAGTGGAGTAGTGTATATATATGAACGCTTATATAATTGTTTACAGCTGACGGAGCCATCCAAGCCACGGAGACAGTGAACAGTTTGAGTAAGTTATTGTAGTTGGTGGTAGTCTGTCTTGATGGTGACCGTCTACCTACCACTGTAGTAGTGTGTGAACATTACCGCGGTAATGAGGCCTATCTTATATGAGCACAATCGTAATACGAGGTAATCTCATATCGTCGAATATATAAATATCTTTAGTAGTGAATAGATTCCTAGACCAGTGTGCTTCACCATGAAAGACCATTTCGCCATATTTACCATCAGGAATGATGGTAGTCAATTTTCCATACATATAAATTATGTGGTGGTAGTGTCTCTGCTGCCCGACCTTCTAGGTACCACTGCAGCAGCAAACAGTACTGTGCGAACATTGCTGTGATCCGGTTTGAAGGGCGCTGTAACTATCACTGGTGGTAGTGTCTCTGTTGGCAGAGACCGTCTGGTACCACCGCAGCAGCAAACAGTATTGTGCGGACATTACTGTGATCCGGTTTGAAGGGCGCTGTAACTATCACTGGTGGTAACGTCTCTGTAGTCGGAGACCGTCTAGGTACCACTGCAGCAGCAAACAGTACTGTGCGAACATTGCTGTGATCCGGTTCGAAGGGCGCTGTAACTATTACTGGTGGTAACGTCTCTGTAGTCGGAGACCGTCTAGGTACCACTGCAGCAGCAAACAGTACTGTGCGAACATTGCTGTGATCCGGTTCGAAGAGCGCTGTAACTATTACTGGTGGTAACGTCTCTGTAGTCGGAGACCGTCTAGGTACCACTGCAGCAGCAAACAGTACTTTGCGGACATTGCTGTGATCCGGTTTGAAGGGCGCTGTAACTATCACTGGTGGTAGTGTCTCTGTTGGCAGAAACCGTCTGGTACCACCGCAGCAGCAAACAGCACTGTGCGAACATTGCTGTGATCCAGTTTGAAGGGCGCTGTAATTATTACTGGTGGTAATGTCTCTGTAGTCGGAGACCGTCTAGGTACCACCGCAGCGGCAAACAGTACTGTGCGGACATTGCTGTGATCCGGTTTGAAGGGCGCTGTAACTATCACTGGTGGTAGTGTCTCTGTTGGCAGAAACCGTCTGGTACCACCGCAGCAGCAAACAGCACTGTGCGAACATTGCTGTGATCCAGTTTGAAGGGCGCTGTAATTATTACTGGTGGTAATGTCTCTGTAGTCGGAGACCGTCTAGGTACCACCGCAGCGGCAAACAGTACTGTGCGGACATTGCTGTGATCCGGTTTGAAGGGCGCTGTAACTATTACTGGTGGTAACGTCTCTGTAGTCGGAGGCCGTCTAGGTACCACCGCAGCGGCAAACAGTACTGTGCGAACATTACTATGATCCGGTTTGAAGGGCGCTGTAGCTGTGTAATTACTGGGGTAACGAGACTCGACATGTTATATCTCAACGCGTCGAGGGCAATGTAGTCTATACCATCCTAACTAGCGCCACGTTATGGGCAGGCGTATCACTTACCATCAGGTGAACGTCTGCTCGTCATCAGTTATTGATATATAAAAAAAAAATCTCCATTTTCCAGTAAACACCATATTGAACACTTTAAATGGTAAGTAACTATACTATATTCATATTGAGAAGGATTTTCTATACTAATAATTCTGGTCTGCTGCTGAGGGTGCAAGGACCCAGGCAGACCTCACCAGCTCATGGTAACATCTCCTAATCAACAAACGAGGCTGTGGCTTTCACTATCGCGTATTAGCACAGCGCGGTAGTAAATAGCCCAAATCCCCCCCCACCCCCATTTCTCATCTCTATGTGAGAATCTGTGGTGGGAAGCTGTCCAGCAGTAGACGTATACCGGCTGATAATGAATAAATCTGCTCGGAGGTTATTATATATATATATATATATATATATATACACCAGCCGTTCCCCGCCTTAATATAGAATAACACCGCGAATGAGTTTCTATATCAAACCGTTACCATAGCAACCGCGCGAACATTGCCGAACGAACACGTTTGTTGGAAGTTAATTGGAGATAAAACCATGAAGGATCTATGAAATTGAAAAAAAATAAATCCTGTAACCATCTGCAGATCAGTCCGGTTCGAATGCTCGTGGTGCAGTGCCGGCACGATCACTCGTTTTCACGTGATACGCAAACAAACGGAACCCATTTTCATTATATATAGATAGATGACTCCATTGGTGGCGGTGTCTCTGTTGCCGGAGACATTCGCAGCCGGCAAACATTACCGTGTTCCGATTTGAAGGGCGCTGCAGCCAATGTGATTACCGGAGTAACGAAACTCTACATCTTATGTATAAGGCACAATATGATGGAGCATCATTATCAATAGCGCCACGTCTCGGACGGGTGTATCACTTAACATTGGGTGAACGTCCCGCCCGTTGCTTAACTGAATAAAAAAAAAATTATCTTTACTAACGTTGCAACCGTTGATCTACAGAGACTATACAGGAAGTATCCAAAGGTATGTTTTTTTTTTTTAATTTTTCATCTGTCGAGGATAGTGGAAGCTGCGGGTGGTGGAAAGCTCATGATGGAACACTCCGTAATAGCAATTAAGATCTCATAGACCCGGCCACGGAGACCTCTGGACGGGTGGGCCACTGTGCAAACATTACCGTGATCCGGTTTGAAGGGCGCTGTTGCAAGTGTTATTAAATGTGTAACGAGACACAAACATACAAACTGGCGTCGTTACGGGCGGGCGTATCACTTAATATCAAGTGAACGTCCCGCTCGTATCATCTCTTCGTTCCTCATTGAATGAAAAAGAAGACTTAGAACGTTCGATGGTGACCAGCATGATGTGGTGCAGCATCCACTTCTGGTCTGATGGAAACGTCTAATAGTCCCGCCTAATTATATACACAACCTGGAATAGACTATATTTTTTTTTTGCGATCACTTGATATTAAGTGACGCCCCTGTTCACAACACGGCGCCGTTTAGTATGTTATACACTGCACAGTATTTCGCGTGGGATATAAAACGTTAACGCTGTAATTAGCAACGAAGCCCTTCAAACCGGAACACTAATATCATCAAGTTACCGCTGGTCCGCTGCGATGGTATCTAGTGACACGGTTACCGGTAACATCAGGTGAACGCCGTTTAAGAAAGTATTTTTAATCTGTACTAAGAAATATATTTTTTTATATTTTTTTTATTAATTTTTTTTTTTAATTTTAAACAGTCGTGGATACTATTATAAAGGAGGTGGAAAGGGATTTCAAAGGTAAGCATCTTTGTTAATCTTATCGGTCGGATAACGCCCACAGCTGGGCGTGGTACTCACAAGGACATTGGTGGGGATAGTGTTTTTGCCCACCGAGCTGGCCCAGTGAGGGTTGGTGTGTGGTCAGAGCCTGGTCTGTTGTTCGTCAGGGTGCGCCACGCGCAGGTGTGGTTGACTTGGGCTCTGTATGATGTTGGCCGGGACCCCTTACAGCCCTTTATAAATATATCCATAGTCCATAGACTCTATTAGACGTGAACACTCGAAATTCGGTGGAGATATCACTTCTGAGGTCAGCCGACTGAGAGCTATAAGTGGGTAGTTAAAAAAACCATTTTTGTTAGCACCACTATCATCGTGTAGTCTGTCGCCGGAGACCGTCTAGGTATCACCGCAGCGGTAAATATTACTGTGATCCGGTTTGAAGGGCGCTGTAACTATCAATGGCGGTAGTGTCTCTGTCGCCGGAGACTGTAAGTACCACCGCAGCGCCTATTGCAGCCGATAGACGGTACTGTGCAAACATTACCATGATCCGGTTTAAAGGGCGCTGCAGCTAGTGTAGCTACTGGGGCAATGAGACGTAACATTCTTATCTCAAGACAAAGAGCGGAACGATGCAGTGTATACCATTCTAACTAGGGCCATGTTGCTATGGGCGGGCGTATCACTTAACATCAGGTGAACGCCCTGATCGGCTGATCTCTTGGTCGATTAAAAAACCTAGAATTTTTTACATAAGAGTATAGTTGAATCTAGTACTTCTTAATTTCTTCACCACCAGTCCCCACCCCTATCCTCCTCTCTCCCTATTGGGATAGCTAAAGTCGAAACTCTTATACAGGTGTTCGATATTTGATTTAGAGGTTCACCTGATGTTAAGTGATACGCCTGCCCATAAAATGGTGTTAGTTAGGATGGTATACACTGCACCGCATTACGCTCGTCGTCTCGAGACATAACACGTCTCGTTACCGCAGTAATTACATTAGTTACAGCGCCCTTCAAACCGGAACAGTAATGTTTGCACACTACAGTTTAGCACCGCGGTGGTAATTACCTATGAAAGGCAGAGTTCACATTCTGGTCAGTCTCATCATCAGCCGATAGACGTCCACTGCTGGACAGGCCTCCACCAATGATCTCCACGTTTGTTCATATGGTGGGATTTGGGTTATTCCCCACCACGCTGGTCAAATGTGGCTTAGTGGGAAGCCAGAGCCCCGTCTGTTGACTAGCCAGGCTGTACCACGAGTCCAAGGTTTTTTTTTTTTTTTAACGTGGGGAAATGCCTACGCATATTCGTCCTCCCGGGGGCGAGGACGGGTTATGTCGGACTTGCACCGACTAAAACCCCCACGATGTTCCACGTCATCGCCTGATGGCAGGGTCACGGGAACGCGTGTGCGCAGTCGACCGCGGCCCTACCGGCATAAGCTGGTTATGTTAGCTTCGGACCCACGAGTTGTCGGTATTTAAAGATTGTATGTTTGTCAGTCAAAGACAAAAAAAAAAATTGGTCCTATGGTAAAATTGTTGTGCGGGGGTTAACCTTTGTAATAAACATTCGCAATTTTTTTTTTTTTCGCAGCGCTAACCCAAAGCGGTGACCAAGAACAATGAGGCGACATCATGGAGCCTTTATAATTATTAATATATAAAACATATGGAAACCCTAGTTTTTTTTTTTAATCTGGTAACCCCTTGCGATTTAAACGTCAAGACGACTGACGGCGGGAAAGGATTTCAGCACAACAATTAGATTCTTTTTTTGTTTCTTTTCATCCCTTATCTTTTCAACCCTCAAACGCTTATATTACCTCAATGAATTATTTACACGATCACAAAGTATATACACAACGATAGTCCCATTTAATATTTTAATAATACTTATATATTGGAAATTTAATAACTTACTTTTAGGATTGATATTGGAGAAGAAGGGGGGCGTTGTTCACCTGATGGTAAGTGATACACCTGTCCATAATGCGATGCTAGTTACGATGATGTAAACTTCCGCTCGTTGCTATGCGATTTCACACAGCGCCCTTCAAACCGGAACACAGTACTGTTTGACGGCAGAAGTAAGCGCTGTGGTGGTAATACATAGACGGTCTCCAGCAACAGAGACACTGCCACCAGTAAATATGTATATATAAACTTATATCAAAAAGGATCTATGTTTCAACTTCCGGTCGAGGATCAGGATGTTGTTGGACATCCTTCAGGTCAATTTTACCACTACAGTTAAACAATCCACACTGCACTCCAATTGGAAGTAATTCAATACCAACCAGACCCTCACTTGCCAGCAGCTAATGCCCGAATGATTGGAGACGGAGCGCTCTCCAGTGTTGCCATATTTGAAATTAACGGCTACAGTGTTACCATTATAATTTTTTTTTTTTTATAAGGCCGATGGGCGGAGAATCATATTCAGCGATAGACAACAAACGATGATGATGATGATGACGGACTGTAAGGTAGTCAGACGGATTCGAAGATCGGAAGGAATAAGGAATCTAACCGTGGACGTTTCATATATGATGATCAGGTTAACTACTGCAGCGTAGAGGCGGTCAGGAACTGAACTGGTGCGAGCCGGATCTCCTGCTTCTTCACCACCCGTTAAACATCTCAGGGTACTGCAAGGTCTTCTGAGCTTCAGCCGCCTTCGGCGCAGAATCCACCGCCGGCTGGTACACCGCCGCTTCGGAGCTCTTCCTCTCCTCTCTCCTCTTCTTGCAGAGCGGGTAGCGTTTCGTCTTTATGTTCAGGTGGACCTGGACGTAAACCTAAATGTACCAATGCCAGATCGAGAATATTCCGTCGTCTCTAAATATAACTTTCTCCACCCCAACCCTTCTCAATCACCCCATTAGCAAACTTACGAGAATAAAAAGCCGATGTCATGTCCCCATTGCTGACGACCGCCTGTTCCGGTTTGAAGGACAACGTATCTCACTTACGAGTTATCGAAACGGTATAAACATCCTAACAGACGTCACATTGTTATTAGCAACTCTTACTGGTGACTGGGTCTCTATTGCCGTCGACCGTCTAATTGCACAGATTACTGTGTTCCGGTTCGAAGGATGCTGTAGTTAACTAAAAGTTCCAAATGCTACATTATTGTTATCAGCTGCTGTTACTGGTGTCAGGTCTACTTCCGATGACCGTCTAGGTACCACCGCAGCGACTAAACAGTAGTGTCTAACATTATCATGTTCCGGTTTGTAGGATGCTGTAGCTAGCGAAATTGCTGCGGCAACGATACATAACATCTTAACGCGAAGTACACAATGCGGAGTCGTATATATACTCAACTAACTCCAAATTGCTATGGGCATGTGTATCACTTACCATCAGGTGAAATGGGAATGAGGTCTTAGTCAACTTGTAAAGTTACCTGCCGGTTATGCTTGTAGAGGTTCGACTTCTGCGAGAATGTCGTCGGACAGAACTCGCATATGAACGGCCTCTCGCCCGTGTGCGTGCGAATGTGCGACTCCAGCTGCACCTTTGTCTGAAAGAGGCAGGTCATCATCATCAACCGACAGACGTCCACTAGACGCAGGCTTCCGCCAAAGATCTCCAACATCGATCTGCCCACAGTCAACATGGCCCGCGATACGGCGTGGCACTAGTGGTCGCCGTTAGAAGGGGTTCA
Source organism: Ornithoptera priamus (assembly GCA_029034505.1). Lineage (NCBI taxonomy): Eukaryota > Metazoa > Arthropoda > Insecta > Lepidoptera > Papilionidae > Ornithoptera > Ornithoptera priamus. Next base: position 769,236 of record JARDWD010000830.1, read on the forward strand.
TATATAGAGGGATTTGGGCTATTTTCCACCACGCTGGGCCAATGCGGGTTAGTAAAAGAGACATTGATATATATATATATATATATATATATGAGTATATGGACTAATTGAATGCCATGCCAACTTCACTCCATTGGCTGGCACTGTTCCGCAAGAAAGGAATGAGCTATCGGCGTCAAACTGACACACTTAAGCTAAATATGAATAAGATAAAATGCAAATGGCTGTATGGATTACTAATTCCGCAGCGATACTAACCGGAAACCCTTTGCCGCAGTAGTGGCACATTTTATTGTTCGGCCTGCTCTTGTGGACGTACCTCACGTGCTGATCAAGACCCACGCGGTTCTTCGTCGCCTGATAGAAAAAAAAAACATTCATGTTACTGCGCAGAAATCTCAACCATAGATGAAAACTGAAAGATCTTAAATAAATCTTTTAAATAGTTAATTCATAATTAGTACACTTGAAGTCCAGCAGTGAGCTTCATTTTGTACGCAGTGGAGTGTAGTGTAAACATCTTAACTAACCTTATACATATGCGAGAGCGTATAACCTTCCACCAAGGCTTTTTATGCAAAAATCCTCATCATCAAGTATATCTTCTTCATCACCGCACCTGATCGGGTTTCATATACAAATAGAGTCCCCATAGTATTATATAAGGAAAGAGACTGGTTGAAAATGAAGTGTGCGAGAGATATATATATATATATATGTGGGAAGAGAGAGATGGAGAAAGAATGAATAGACCAGTTCTACACTAGTGACTTCAACAAGACTACACGATAATATACGGTTGAATGACACAGGCGCACCTTATTGCATATGTGGCACTGGTAGACCTTGTGCAGGTGCTTCTCCTCGATGTGGTCCCTCAGCTTGGTCTTATCGGCGAAGCGTTTGTTGCAGTGGTCGCATATGAACCTGAAGACGGCATGAACAGTTGAGTTATCACAACATAGTGCATTTTACAGAAGCAAAAAGTTCTGAAGACTTTTCACCTGATGGTGACACGCCTTCAGAACGACCTGGCGCTAGTTAGGATGATATACACAGCAGCACATTTCGCGCCCTTCAAACTGGACTATAGTTTGAAGCACCTTTACCACATAATACATCTCATTACCATCAGATAGCATCAAGCATTACAGGTGGTAGTTGTCGACAGAGACAATGTAGGTGCCGGCGACTAAACACAGTAGTGTGCGAACATTAATATATATTTGAAAGCGCTGTTACTAGTGTAATTACTAGGGTAACAAGACTTAACATTATATTAAGCGATGAGCTTATGATCCAATGTATATCATCCTAATGCGACGTTGTTTTGGGCAGTCGTACTATTACGTCGAATATATATATATATATATACGGGAGCTACCCTACATTCATCCATCCAAATGGCGCGAGACAGAAACGTCTGGAAAGAAATGGTGGCCAGGGCAACGCACCATAGCTCACCTCCCTCAGTCATGAGGCTACGACAAAGAATATATATATATATATATATCCAAATCATTACACAGTTCTACAGGTCCGTCCGTCTCCCGAGCGTATGTGCGTGTGTGTATCTCTTACTTGAGCTGGTCTCTAGTGACGTGCTTCAGGCTGTTGCGCAGGTGCCGCCGGTAGGAGCAGAGAGAGGAGAACTCTATCCCGCAGGTCGCGCAGAACGCGCCGCCAGCGCCGCCGCCCACCGCGCCTTGCGTCTTACAAATCGATTTTAATTATATTTATTAAACTAAATTAACATAAACACTAATTAGAATCGATAACGGTAAATATAAAATATATATATATTTTTAATCAAATAAACATTGACAGTAGCAAGACGTTTACTTAATATCAAGTGATGCAGTAACCCATAAATACGTATCGCAAGTTAGTATGATATACACTGCAGCACATCGTGATCGTCGCCTTGAGTATTGAACTCCTTTTGTAAGACTTAAATACTTTAAAGAGGAAGGGAGTAAAATAAAAATGACAAACAGAGAATAAAAATAAAGAGAAAAAGAAGAGACTATACAGGATAGAGGAGAGAGAGAGAGAAAGAGTAATTTTAATATATTTTGTAAGAAAGAGATGCTTTAAAGGTAGTAAGGGAAGCGGTTTCTACTATTATTTAGGTTGGAGTTGGAATAAAATAAAAAGTGAGACGGAGAATAGTGGGAGGGAAATGGAGAATGATAAAAGGAGACAAAGGTGGCAGGCGGTGTTAAAGGCCCCGCACAATAACTCACGGGACCCAAGCCAACCTCACCAGCTGCTAGTGCACCCTGCTGATTAAAAACGAGGCTCTGGCTCACACCAACCCGCTTTGGGCCAACGTGGTGGGAAATGGCTCAAATACCTCCATATGAACCCATACGAAGCAGCTGGATGCAAGCAGAGTAGGACCGATCAATGTAGGGATCTTTGGAGGAGGCCTATGTCCAGCAGTGGACGTCTATCGGCTGATGATGATGATACAAGATCTTTTGAAGAGTACCTTCAAATCGTGCTTCTCCAAGTGCCTCTTCAGGCTGGTCCTCCAGCGAAACACCTTGTCGCAGACCGTGCAGGGGAACGTGTTGTGCAGCTCGTGCACGGCACTGGAGAGTTGAGTTTTAAATTAAAAAAAAAAGACAATTTTATCAATAATATTATAATATACACTAAGGTAGAGTGGAATTTTTCCTACCATGACGTAAATAGCCGTCAGAGTAAAATTCATGACGCGTATACACGTTGTGATGATATTTATGACGTTTTTAGCCGTCATTAAGAAATTAATGATGTGCATGGCCGTTTTCGAAATCCATGACGTGTACACCCGTTATTATGAAATTTAATGACGTTTTTAGCTCATCATGAAAATTCTTGACGTGTATACACGTCACAAACAAGAACGAGCGGTTAAGTCTTAATTTTTTTTAATGTTTTATCGTTCAGATACAGTTTCCACTCGACCTCAGCGTAATAGTCTGGCGTATACCGACAGGCGGTGGTTCATGAGGCCCGCTCGGTGGCTGAACGTCTTCTCGCACTCCGTGCACTGGACCCTCGACTTGTGCGTGTCGCGGTGGTAGCGGTGGCTGTCTATTGATCTGTGATGGTAACAAATACCGCATACATTATTTATATACTAGCTGTTCCCCTCTCGCTTTGCCGGCCGTAACACACCGTAACCCCCTTTTGGGGGAGGAATTTCTTAAAATCCATTCTCAGCTGACCTCTAGACGGCAGAAGCAATATCAACAACAAATTTTGAGTGTTCACGTGTAATAATTAAGAGAACCAATGATGAGTCAGAGGATATCTGGATATCGAGCTTATCTTCTATAAACTCAAATGCTTATGTTCACTAAGATGGTATGTGAACTGTCGTTTTTTTATTATTTTTTTATTTATGTATGTAACAAAATGTTAATAGTCGCACACCCCTGAACCAGAAGGGCCGGTAACGAGGTAGTGTCGGACTCCAACCGACTAAAAAGGTTCACACAGTGTTCCAATCACTTCCGAAGATATGCACGAGGGTCACGGGATAACATCGAGCAGTTCTTCCGCAACCCTCGACTGGCGCCTGGATCGAACGGGCCCGCCTCGGGTAGTAACTGCCGTACTCAAATATCACAGTGTTCAGGTTTGAAGGGCGCTGTAGCTAGTGAAATTACTGCGATAATAAGACAACATTCTATAATCTTAAAGCGACACTTTTTAGTTTAGTGTAAATATTGAAAGGAAATACTCGTTTTTTTTTATACCACTTAGACGGCAAACAGTGCTTGCGGTCCGCCTGATGCTGAGCGGCAACCGCAGCCTATGACCGCCAGCATCACCAGACCTATCACTAGGCGTGTTGTCAACCCTGCAGAAACCTTTTCTCACTTACCATCAGATATAAACAGGTTTTATATTTTCGTTATTTTATTCAATGGTGGTAGTGTCTCTGTTGTCAGACACCATCACCGCAGCGACAAATATTTTTTTTTTTAACCGGTCATTTGCGTAACCCACTGTTGGAGCATAGGACTACCCACAACGGGAGCGAACGACGAATATTAATATGCAAATATTACTGTGTTCCGATTGGTGATATAGCTAGTCAAATTACTGCGGTAATAACACTTAACATCATATGTATCACGACGAGCACAATGCGGTGCAGCGTAAGCATCCTAACTAGTGCCGCATAGTAATTTTCCTTTTATATCTTATTAAGTCTATACTTGGGTCTACATCAACAAATAAATATTAAACTTAATACCTAGCGTACTATTCTAGTGACAACCCTATTTAGTTGAGCAGTGAAACCGCAACGTACTTGGATATCTTCCCGCAGAGGTTGCAGTGGTACTCTTTGAGGGATATCTCGTGGGTGGTGAAGTAATGCTGCTCTATTGCTTTCTTGTCCATGGTCCGCTTCCGGCAGATCATACATTCATATCTACACAGAAACAATATTTATTTATTAGTTCGATCATTCTTTCATTTATTTGTTCACTCATTCGTTCATTTGTTCGACCTTTCGCCCGACTGTCCATTCATCCCTCCATTCATTTATTAATCCATTAATTCATTCGTTTATTACTTCGTCCGTTTGCTCGATTATTTATTCATCCATCTGTCTATATATTTTTTCATTCGTTCGTCCGTCAGATTCTTCATTCATCCATCTAATTATTCATTCATTCGTTCGTCTATCCGATTGTTTATTCGTTTTTCCATCTATTTTATTCTATCGTTAGTCCGTCGGATTGTTCATTCATCCATCCATTTATTAATCCATTCAGTCATTCGTTCATTTGTCCGTTTTTTCGTCCGATCGCCCGACTATCTTTTCATTCATCTGTCCATCTATTCATTCAATTGTTTATTTATTCGCACGATCGTTCGAACAGTCAGCATCATTTACCATCAGGTGAAAGTTTCAGCAGTATCATCTCATCAAATAAAAAAAAAATTAAAACTGCAGCGTTTGCTCTAACCCGTCTGTTGTTAACAGGATATAATATTGACCTTCTGAAATGCCTCTTGCAGTGCTCCGTGAATGACTCCACTGAGGATATGACCGTGCTGCAAATCGGGCAGCTGTATTTACCCAGCTCCTGAAATTGGATATACAACTCACATGTAAATCTACTCTGTAAACATATGAGAGAATATATACACGATCTACGTTAATTGTCAATTAACAGCGTGTGGAATTGGAAGCGATAATTTCGAGTCTCGTTACTCCAGTAATATATACTAGCGACAGCGTCCTTCAAACCGATACACAGTCATGATTGCACACCACTGTTTGAAGGCAGAATTAGGAGTAGTAGACAGTCTCTGGCAACAAATACTACATCATCATCAATCATGACCGGTTTCTGGCAACGGAGACCTCCCCCCCACCAAATTAACTATCCAACCCTTTACACTATATTATAAACACCTTAGTACATTTTTGATTATGTATAGAAATTTAGAATGTCCTTCTATTCCAACGGTGCGAGTGAATACTTTATGAAAAGAAAGAGACGGCTGTATAGAAGATTCAACGCGTGCGAGTGAGACGGAGCGCTTTGTGCATGTACCTTCCTACCGCGCGTCTACTATCAGCGTCACGGCCGCAGCGCTCACTACTCCGCCACACACCGTGCGGTCTAGTCTCCGTACTGTATCTCTCTCTCACTCTAAATATATGAAGAAAGAGAGAGAGAGAAACATTGAAATGTACAGCGCATTACTTTATTCATCCTCTGCCTTCAGTTCTTTCCTACTTCAAACAATGGAAAAAATGTCGATCAATCGCTCTCTCTTCTCTCTCTTTCTGTTTACCAGCTCCACCAGTATATCCATCTCTTTCTCTCACGAATTAACCAGAATACAGTTCTACAGTCTGTTTTTTTTTAATTCTGGTATATAAGCTACAGCGGTGAATACTTGAGGTCAATATATATATATATATAACATGTCACTCGACGCCTTAGACATAAACTGTGTAGTCTGGTTACCCCAGTAATTTCACCAGCTACAGAGCCCTTCAAACCGGGACATAGATTTTTTTTATTAAACCAGCGATACATTTATATTACGGTAAGCCACTATACTACATACTCGTCACACTAGACTTAAATTAAGTTTCTTTATTACAGTAATTTTCTTGCTGCGGAGCCCTTCCAACCGGAACAGAGTAGATTTTTTAATTGGTCAGCGACCCATACAGTTCATGGTAAGCGCTGAACCAATGATATAGACTACCATATGCTAGTCTCATTAGACGTGAGATGTCATTAATTTCACTACAGCTCCCTTCAAGCCGGAGAAACTCACCGGTGAATGCTTGTTGGTAATATGTGACTTATGCGATTTGCTACTGTTGAATCCGATGATACAGGTCTCGCATTTGTACACTGCGTTCACGTAAGACTCCTTAGACGACTCCCTCTCTCTATCGGACAGCATCTCCTCGTAAGTCAATTTCACTGTCAATATCTTCTTCTCCTCTTTCACCGGTTTAATCTTGAAAAAAATATATGTACAAAGGATTAAGAAGATCCTAGACCTGGCATCAAGTAGTAAGATTAGGCAAGATCCAATTATGCATTGCTTGATAGACATCATGTGGTGCAGTGTATATTATCCTAACAATCGCCACATCGTTATAGTCTAAGCTAATGAAATTACTGCGGTAACGGGACTTCAAATATGTCTAGAGGCGACATGTACAATGTATATATCCTAACAAATACAACGAGCCTATGTTCTGGTTTAACGAGCGTTGGTGCTATCGAAATTACTGTGGTAATAAGATTTAAAATAATGTCTGTCGGCAACGGGCGCAGTGTGGTGCAATGTATAATATCCTAACTAGCTCCATATTTACATAGGCTGAGGTATTACTTACTATCAGGTGCGTCTACCACAGTCTAGCTCGTCTCGGCGCTTCGTAGTAAAAAAAAAAAAAAAACTTTTTATGGAATACCTTCTTATCGTTACAATGCTTCATCATCTTCTTTCTCTTTTTCGCAACAGTTTTAACGGAGGCTTTACTCTTCTTCTTATTCCTCTTAACGTTCAGGAACTCCTGCAGTTTAGTTTCTAACTCCAAGTCGGAGCAGTCCGATGTTGGACAGTCTCTTCTGTCGGAGTCATCTTCTGTGTCTTTTTGAAAGAAATACGAAATTAAAAAAAAAATGGTAGTGTGTGAGATTTTAAATTCTATTTGGCCAGTGTCCAGCAGTGGACGTCGGTCAGCTGATGATGATGATGATGAGATTTAAAGGAGGTTCATAGGTCCTCAATCTCGTGTATACGGGTTCCGGATATCCGACGTTCCTCTACTGTCTTGTATGGATTGTGCGCCGGATATATACGTCGTCCAAATGTAATGTTTTGGGTGAATGAACGCCGCAAATATTATTGCGTTGTGTGGATTTTAAAATGCCGGACATCCGGCATCCAATTTTATGTTCTGTGTAGATGGTCGCTGGATATCTCAAGCATCCATTTGATGTCTTTGTTCTCTAAGGTCCTGGATATATCCAGAATCCTAACCTATGTGTATGAACGTCGGATATATCAGGTGTCGAAATTGATGTCATATGAAGATGAGCATCAGATATTTCAGCTGACTATTTGATATCCTGTGTGGATGGTGGCTGGATATATCCAGCATCCAATTTCATGTTCTGTGTAGATGGTCGCTGGATATCTCAAGCATCCATTTGATGTCTTTGTCCTCTAAGGTCCTGGATATATCCAGAATCCTAACCTATGTGTATGAACGTCGGATATATCAGGTGTCCAAATTGATGTCATATGAAGATGAGCATCAGATATTTCAGCTGACTATTTGATATCCTGTGAGGATGGTCACTGAATATATCCGGCATTCAATTTCATGTTCTGTGTAGATGGTCGCTGGATATATCAAGCATCCATTTGATATCTTTGCCCTCTAAGGGGCCGGATATATCCAGAATCCTATCCTATGTGTATGAACGTCGGATATATCAGGTGTCCAAATTGATGTCATATGAGGATGAGCACCAGATATTTCAGGTGACTATTTGATATCCTGTGCGGATGGTGGCTGGATATATCCGGCATCCAATTTCATGTTTTGTGTAGATGGTCGCTGGATATATCAAGCATCCATTTGATGTCTTTGTCCTCTAGGATGCCGGATATATCCAGAATCCTATCCTATGTGTATGAACGTCGGATATATCAGGTGTCCAAATTGATGTCATATGAAGATGAGCACCAGATATTTCAGGTGACTATTTGATATCCTGTGTGGATGGTGGCTGGATATATCCAGCATCCAATTTCATGTTTTGTGTAGATGGTCGCTGTATATATCAAGCATCCATTTGATGTCTTTGTCCTCTAGGATGCCGGATATATCCAGAATTCTATCCTATGTGTATGAACGTCGGATATATCAGGTGTCCAAATTGATGTCATATGAGGATGAGCATCAGATATTTCAGGTGACTATTTGATATCCCGTGCGGATGGTGGCTGGATATATCCGGCATCCAATTTCATGTTCTGTGTAGATGGTCGCTGTATATATCAAGCATCCATTTGATGTCTTTGTCCTCTAAGGGGCCGGATATATCCAGAATCCTATCCTATGTGTATGAACGTCGGATATATCAGACCTCCAAATTGATGTCATATGAGGATGAGCACCAGATATTTCAGGTGACTATTTGATATCCCGTGCGGATGGTGGCTGGATATATCCGGCATCCAATTTCATGTTCTGTGTAGATGGTCGCTGGATATCTCAAGCATCCATTTGATGTCTTTGTCGTCTAAGGTCCTGGATATATCCAGAATCCTAACCTATGTGTATGAACGTCGGATATATCAGGTGTCCAAATTGATGTCATATGAAGATGATCATCAGATATTTCAGCTGACTATTTGATATCCTGTGTGGATGGTGGCTGGATATATCCAGCATCCAATTTCATGTTCTGTGTAGATGGTCGCTGGATATCTCAAGCATCCATTTGATGTCTTTGTCGTCTAAGGTCCTGGATATATCCAGAATCCTAACCTATGTGTATGAACGTCGGATATATCAGGTGTCCAAATTGATGTCATATGAAGATGAGCATCAGATATTTCAGCTGACTATTTGATATCCTGTGTGGATGGTCGCTGGATATATCCGGCATCCAATTTCATGTTTTGTGTAGATGGTCGCTGGATATATCAAGCATCCATTTGATGTCTATCCTCTAGGATGCCGGATATATCCAGAATTCTATCCTATGTGTATGAACGTCGGATATATCAGGTGTCCAAATTGATGTCATATGAGGATGAGCACCAGATATTTCAGCTGACTATTTGATATCCTGTGCGGATGGTGGCTGGATATATCCGGCATCCAATTTCATGTTTTGTGTAGATGGTCGCTGGATATATCAAGCATCCATTTGATGTCTTTGTCCTCTAGGATGCCGGATATATCCAGAATCCTATCCTATGTGTATGAACGTCGGATATATCAGGTGTCCAAATTGATGTCATATGAGGATGAGCACCAGATATTTCAGGTGACTATTTGATATCCCGTGCGGATGGTGGCTGGATATATCCGGCATCCAATTTCATGTTCTGTGTAGATGGTCGCTGGATATCTCAAGCATCCATTTGATGTCTTTGTCGTCTAAGGTCCTGGATATATCCAGAATCCTAACCTATGTGTATGAACGTCGGATATATCAGGTGTCCAAATTGATGTCATATGAAGATGAGCATCAGATATTTCAGCTGACTATTTGATATCCTGTGTGGATGGTGGCTGGATATATCCGGCATCCAATTTCATGTTTTGTGTAGATGGTCGCTGTATATATCAAGCATCCATTTGATGTCTTTGTCCTCTAAGGATGCCGGATATATCCAGAATCCTATCCTATGTGTATGAACGTCGGATATATCAGGTGTCCAAATTGATGTCATATGAGGATGAGCACCAGATATTTCAGCTGACTATTTGATATCCTGTGCGGATGGTGGCTGGATATATCCGGCATCCAATTTCATGTTTTGTGTAGATGGTCGCTGGATATATCAAGCATCCATTTGATGTCTATCCTCTAGGATGCCGGATATATCCAGAATCCTATCCTATGTGTATGAACGTCGGATATATCAGGTGTCCAAATTGATGTCATATGAGGATGAGCACCAGATATTTCAGCTGACTATTTGATATCCTGTGCAGATGGTGGCTGGATATATCCGGCATTCAATTTCATGTTCTGTGTAGATGGTCTCTGGATATATCAAGCATCCATTTGATATCTTTGCCCTCTAAGGGGCCGGATATATCCAGAATCCTATCCTATGTGTGTGAACGTCGGATATATCAGAGCTCCAAATTGATGTCATATGAGGATGAGTACCAGATATTTCAGGTGACTATTTGATATCCTGTGAGGATGGTCACTGGATATATCCAGCATTCAATTTCATGTTCTGTGTAGATGGTCGCTGGATATATCAAGCATCCATTTGATATCTTTGCCCTCTAAGGGGCCGGATATATCCAGAATCCTATCCTATGTGTGTGAACGTCGGATATATCAGACCTCCAAAATGATGTCATATGAGGATGAGCACCAGATATTTCAGGTGACTATTTGATATCCTGTGCGGATGGTGGCTGGATATATCCGGCATCCAATTTCATGTTTTGTGTAGATGGTCGCTGGATATTTCAAGCATACATTTGATGTCTTTGTCCTCTAGGATGCCATATATATCCAGAATCCTATCCTATGTGTATGAACATCGGATATATCAGACCTCCAAATTGATGTCATATGAGGATGAGCACCAGATATTTCAGGTGACTATTTGATATCCTGTGCGGATGGTGGCTGGATATATCCGGCATCCAATTTCATGTTTTGTGTAGATGGTCTCTGGATATATCAAGCTTCCATTTGATGTCTTCATTGACTAAGAGACCGGATATATCCAGAATCCTATCCTATGTGTATGAACGTCAGATATATCAGACCTCCAAATTGATGTCATATGAAGATGAGCACCAGATATTTCAGCTGACTATTTGATATTCTGTGAGGATGGTCACTGGATATATCCGGCATCCAATTTCACGTTTTGTGTAGATGGTCGCTGGATATATCAAGCATCCATTTGATGTCTATCCTCTAGGATGCTGGATATATCCAGAATCCTATTCTATGTGTATGAACGTTGGATATATCAGGCCTCTAAATTGATATCATATGAAGATGAGCATCAGATATTTCAGCTGACTATTTAATATCCTGTGCGGATGGTGGCTGGTTATATCAAGCTTCCATTTGATTTCCTGCATGGATGGTCACCAGATATATCCAACTAAAAAAAAAAAATTACCAGACTGTTAGTGTTGCCACATAACTTACCTCTCTTGTACTCCACTTTAAGCTCATCCTTTACACACACAATCTGCAACTCCTCAGGTTTCTCCATTTCGTTTCTTGTACTCCTCAAATTGCCTAATACTTGTGAAGAGATGGAATTGATCACATTGTCCTTTTCTGGTGGTTGGTCCTAAAAATTACATGGTACATAATTTAAAAAAAAATCCCACTCATACCAGCTATAAATGTACCACCGCAGCTTTCAGTCCTACCATCTAACATTAATATGAAAAGGTTACTATGAACTGTACTGTAGTTAGTAGTCAATGGAACAAAAAATTAAGAGTCCCGCATAACAACTTATGAGATCCAAGCCAACCTCACCAGCTCGTGGTGCAGCCTACTAATCAACAAAGGAGGCTCTGGCTCCCACCGACCCGCATTGGGATATTGCCCCCATCCAGCGGCTCCTGGTGCCCGGCAGCCGCTAGATGCGGGCAGCGCAAGACCGATCGATGTGGAGATCTTTAAGAGAGGCCTATTTCCAACCGTGGACGCCTATCAGCTGATGATGATGAGAACAAATAAACCGTGTTCTGGTTTCTAAGGCGCTGTAACTAGTGAAATTACTGAGGTAACAAGACAATATTCTGTCTTTAAAACGAATATAACTTGGTGCAGTATATCATCTTAACTACCACCATATTATTATGGCTGTATCTCTTACCATCAGATAAATGACCTACTCATCTCGTTTCAGCCAAATAATAGATTTAATTTTTTTTTCTTGTGTACATATTCTAATAGATCATTATATACATTACATGATTATTTATTTCCTGGTCTTTGGACTCCGGTTCCACATCAGAGCCTTCTGTTAAGAGACTGTCTCTATCTGCAGACTGTACCTTCACACATCCAGCATCTGAAAAGTATATACATAGTCGTATTTTTAATATTTTTTTATTCGAAGAAATGAAGAAACGAACAGACATTCACCTGATGGTAATTGATACGCCTGCCCATAAGAAGTTATCGCTGGTAAGAATTATATACACTACACTACATTATGCTCATCGCTCCTTGAGATAACACAAGTTAAGTCGTGTTACACCAATAATTACACTAGCTACAGCGCCATTTAAACCGTAACACAATGTTTGCACACTAGTGTTTGGATAAGAGCTATGATGGTACCTACCTAAGCAGTCCCCGGCCACTGAGAACTACCACCAATCACATGGTTATGATAGTAGTGTACTGATGGTAGGTCACTGTTGCCAGAAATCATCTAAGTAGGTACCACCACAGCAACATATAGTACTGTGGAAACATTTCTGTATTCCGACATGGTAGCTAGTGAAATTAAGACAGATAATGGGACTTACTGTCTTGTCTATAGTGACAATCACAATGTATTGGAGTATATGGCTTCGTAGTTACGAGCAGGCTTATCACCATCAGGTGAATGTCCCACTCGTTTCATTACTTTGTTGAATAAATGAAAAATATCTCACCTTGGTCCTGCACTTCCAACTTTGGTTCGTCCTTTACAATTTGAGAGTGATCAATCCAGATCTTCTTTGCCACATTCCCATCGGTGTTGGGAGCTATGTCAACAGGTTCATTATTGAAAACTTTTAATCTTGGAGGCCTTGAAATGTCTGTTAACAGACATTCTAATAAATTCTAAAAAATACAAATTAAACTCATTAGTGGTAATAAATCTCTCTTGTCACAATCCTGTAGTCACGAGCTAGGAAGAATAAGACCAAGGTAATACTAAAAGGTCCTACGGAATTTGCAGAGGTTTTCACTATTTAATATACAAACCTCTCTGGGACAGCAAATTCAATTTTCTGTAGCTCAGCAGTAGTGCTAAAAACTGTTTGGTTTTTCCTTGAGACATGCTAAACCAGTGTGTCCTGTCAGAGAACCCTGCAAATGCTCTAATGTACACCACTGAGAGGGTTTTAGTGAGTGAAACACACAGAAAACCCTGACTTTTAACCAGAAGTAGCAATCTATCAAAGATTTCCACCACAACAAAAAATGTCTATTGTCAGGAACCTTCTAAGTAGGTATGCAAACATTATTGTATTTACTGAAGGGAGCCATAGAAAGTGTAGTTGCTGGGATAGTATCACTAAACAGTTGCCTCACGATAACCAAATGTTGAGTAGTACATATTATCCAAACAAGCACCACATTGTTACATGCAGGTATATCACATACCATCAGGTGAATGTCTTGCTCATCATACTTACAACATGAAGACATGCATGTTGAGTTCTCACAGGGAGAATTATAAATAAATAACATACCATGAACTATTGAGCTAATAGCTATTACCTGACTAGTGTATGTCTGTAATATTCTGAAAGAATCCTTCACTTGCTCTCTAAATTTAACCACCCTCTGTAGCATTACATCACATTCCCAACACACTGTAATTGTCTTCACCATATCACAAACCTATGGAAACATTTAAGAATTGTTGAATAAGAAAAATATATAAATGATAACAAATATATTATTAAATTAAGTCTACATGACATCAGTTCTTTTACAGGAAGCATATACGTAAGTAACACATGATCACATTCCATCATTGTATTCTTTTATTTAACGCAGCGATAAAAAAATTACTATACTTCTAATTTTATACATAATGAAGTACTTACAGGAATTTCGTTTATACAGTTCAAATAATACTGTTTTGTTTTGCCAGTGCTAAGTTCGCGTAAAGATTTTTCAACACTCAAACAAGCTACGCAGAGCAAGTTCTTCGCCACTTCTGTTTTCGACTCCATCTTCAATGCAAATCTATTTCTTTTAACTTGTATCACACCACTGAAATATACTGCCCCGTTAAAATTGGTTCTAAAGACATTTTTCATTCATAACGAACGTATTAATGTTCCTGCATGTTCAGATCATATTGAAAGATGAACTAAAGCACGAATATTAAAGAGTTTTTTTTTATCTTTACTTTTATATTGTTTAATACCATATAAAGTTTCTAAATAATTCTATAAATAATTTTATATAAAAAGTGAAAGCTAGATATAATAGAAAACAGTTCCAAAAACAAAACAAACGGCAGCCATGATTAAATTGACAACTATATTATTACCATCACTCAAAATTAAATTTAAATGAACTATTACTTATATATTTTGTATAAATTTAATATCCTAAATACATTTGTATGGAGAAATAATTTTGTACTAACGACTTGTTTTCACTTTGTTAATGGAATAGCAAAATTCAATTAAAAAAATATACTTACGCATTGTTAATTTTTTAAATATTATTACAATACAAGAAACTGTTAGATTTTTTTTATTTGTTTTAAATATACAATCAGATAACATATTAATTAAAAATATTAAATCAAGTAGAATTTTTTTAAATGTTTTTAAAATCTCAACCCTATACAAAGCTAAGTTTAGTGTTAATGTGATAGTTGAAAAAATCTTCACACAGTAATCCAATCACGTCCGACAGTATGGACGAGAAACACGGGATATCATCGAGCAGTTCTTCCGCAACCCTCGATCGGCGGCCAGATCGAACGAGCCCGTCTCGGATGTGACGCACCCCTCCGGACAGACAATCTCTACGTGGCGACACGCCGCCAAATACACCTCAGGAACCCTCTGCAAGGCAGGCGCCGGTGTCCTCAGAGTTCAAAGTTAATTTTCCAAGTTAATCACAATCAGATTTAAGATACATCGAATCCGTCGAAAACATCGTATAATTAAATAAGAAAATCCAAAATTTAAACACATCTACAATGAAGCGATGAGACAAGTGGGACATTCACCTGAAGGTAAATGATACGCCTACCCAACGTAACGCTTGTTAAGATGATATACACTGCACCACATTATACTCCTCGCCTTGAGACATAAAATGTTGTCTTGTTACTCCAGTAATTTCACCAGCTATAATTCTTTTCAATCCGGAACACAGTATATTTGCACACTACTGTTTGGCAGCAGAAGCAGGAGCTGTGCTGAGTTGGTACCTACCTAGACAGTCTTCGGTAACAGAGACCTACCACCAGTAACATAATCAGTCGCGATCAGAATAATTTGTGCTCTCTATAAACAAGCTAACATAAATGCAAACATAAAGATATTTAACCACATTGCCATCTATCCGTAAAAATATATTATTAATCCAACTAATTATAATGGCACATCGCAGTATTCCCAGTAATTATAGTATAGATACCTGTTACTAATATATAATAGTTCAGACCAATGTTCTAAGTGAACACGTCATGATAACGAGATTAACAAAAACCCACATACAACATTTACCAATGAAAGTTTTTATATAATTTTTTAATTAATTTTATATAAAAAATGTAAGCTTAGTAATAGAAAATAGTTTTAAAAACAAGTGGAGGCCATCTTTAAATAATACTACTTGACAATTAAATTATTACTATCATTCAAAACTAAATTAAAAAAAAAACTTCTAAGTTTTGCAATATAAACAATAATACAGTTTTAAATAAGCTAATATTTTTTTAAATAATACTATTCTCGAGAAATAGTAACTTTTTTTTAAAGTAATAACAAAAAACCACTGAAAACATATATTTACTTTTTATATATTAATGTCAATACAATGCAATAAGTTGAGGTCGTATTCGATTTTATATTCGTTTTAATAATATCTATTAAACAATGTTTCAATATAAAATTATAAAATCAAGTGTAATTTTTTTTAATTTTTTTAGTTTACAACCCTGACTAAAGCAGCTAAGCGGCCATTTTGTAGTGTCGCAGTGATAGTTGAAGGTTGTTCATCAATTTTCGTCTATTTTACATGGGAGTATTACTTTTTGTTATGATTTGAAAGTTATTTTGCGTCCATTCTTTACTTTGAAAAACAAATATTTGGATTGAATGAAAATGGAAAAGGATGTCGATAAACGCTACCGTAAAGTCTGCAGTACTTGTCTGAGTTCGAATCGTGATTTAATAAAATACGGAGATCAGTCGGAAGTTTACCAAACATTTCGTCTATTGATGTACGATTTCGCGGGCGATGTGAGTATTTAAAATTGCCACTCTTAATTTTGGGTGGATGGTCATGGAATAGGTGAATCATTCAAATGACTGATTTAATAAAAGTTATCGTGCTTAAATCTTTTCTAATATTTCATTGTATTCAATTTTAAACTATCAATTTGTTTTATTATAATTATTATTATAACAACAATGTCATGAGAAAAATTCGTTTTTATATTATAAAGCTTAGTAATAAAAGAGTTTTAGAAACCGTTGTGCTGAAAAATACTTTTCCATGAAAACCTAAATAGATATCACGTTAAAAATGTTTAAAAAATTATTGTTCATGAACCGTTCAGTAATAAACTTAATAAAATAATAAAAAAATTTATACATAATTATTGTTTTCCTCAAATTTCATTTTATATCTATACGTCAATAATTTTTTTTTGTCCGTATTATTTATATTATTCCGGTGTAGTCGATGCTAATTTTACTAACAACTTTTACGCTCATTTAACTCCGGGCATCCATATCCGGAATGCACAAGCTAAACATACAGGAATATATATATATACATATATATATATATACATACATAAACATTTAGTTTGTAAGTTTATTTAAAGAAAATAGCTTTACTAAAAAAAAAGTCAGTTTCCATAGTATAATGTATGAAAATTACAGACATTTATTTGCATGGAAAAAAAAATAAAAAAAACTATTTTTTTCAGTTAGGCTCGTTATCCGATCAGACGATGAGAGTGTGCTGGGAATGTGCAGCGATGATGAAGAGGTTCAGCAAATTCAAGAAGCAGGTGCACACGGCGCAGGCTAACATCTCAGCCCTCGGTGTAAGCGTATCCCATCACTATTTCCCCAATCACCAGCAGTTCCACTCACCAACTTTTGTTCTCCATATGAATGGCAAAAAATCGGAACGACTTACCGGAGTCGGTATTTCGCGAGATACTTCACCAGACCATGTCCGCCTTCGGTGGTCTTGATCCTGATCTCATCGTCTCATCGCTGGTCAGTCCTTGGATGGCAAATAATATAAGATTGGTCATTCATCTTCACAGACCGCTGACCACGCATACATATCGCCGTCGCTCTCTTCGCTCGAATCCTTCTCCAAGAGGGGCTACGACAGGGTATACTTGGATCATACCACCAAGATCCTGACGGAGTGGTCGTCGCAGTACATATCGATCGACACCGCTGATAATGTGAAGTGCGAGAGCTACGACATTGCTCAGGCTGTGAGGGAAAACATTAACTTGGAACTGGAGGAAAACATATTGGGAGGTGAGTGCTGTTTGTAGAAGGTACGACCGCAGCATCTAAACAGCAGTGTGAAAACCTTACTGTGTTCCGGTTTGAAAGGCGCTGTAGCTATTGTTATTACTGAAGTAACGAGACTTAAGACGTTATGTGTGAAGCGAGGAGAATAATGTGGTGTAGTGTATATCATTCTATCTTGTGCTACATTGACCAGGCGTATCACTTACCATCAGGTCTCGTTATTTCATAGCAATAAATAGTATTATTTTTCTGAACAGTTTATAAGGGGGTGATTAGGGGTGGTGGTTTTAGAAACACACTGCAGCAGAAATCCGTTAAATGTTTAAGGTTGTTGATGGTACAGCATGCTCATCATCATCAGCCGATAGACTTCCACTGCTGGAGATAGGCCTCCCGCATAAATCTCCGTATCGAAGAGTTCATTGAGAGGGTTGGCGTGTGGTCAGAGCCTGGTCTGTTGTTCAGCCAGGGTGCGCCGCGTGCAGGTGTGATTGACTTAGGCTCTGTAAGATGTTGGGCGGAACCCCTTACAACCCTCGCAGCATGCTCGCGTAATACAACCTAGCTCTCATATGATATAGACCATCGTAGCGGAAGGTGGTGCTTTCACCATCACCTCAAAATCCATGGGATTAGACACCAGTTGATTATCCGATTTATGAACACTTCCAAGAAGTCATTAACCGAGGAAATGACTACATAGTTAGAATATTCATGTGACTATGAGGTACGCCATACCAATGTAGCGCTAGTTAGGATGATATACACTGCAGTAATTAATCTAGATACAATTCCTTCGATTCAGAACATGTTTGAACACTACTGCTTGTCGCTGCGATGGTACCTAGACAGTCTCCGGCAACAGGGACACTACCACTAGTTTCCAATTCTAATATGACGGTTTTCATTTCCAGGTATGGTATTAGACACCTCCTCAACGATCCCTCACATTGTGATCAATGCTGAACCCCTCGCATCACAGGACATGTACAAGTGTAACCAGTATGTGCTTCCAGATCTCACTATCAGGTAAAATAAAGACCTTGCCTATCCACTTGCTTTCCATAAAGGTTACCGGTTCGATTCCTGTGATCACATTTTATGGAGTTTGGGTTTTATCTGGCTACCACCGACACTGTTTAACCAACATATTAGAGCCTGAGTATACTGAACATGCTTCACCATCCTCGACGAAGGTGGAAATTGAGATTATTGTATATAGAACATCCTATGAGACTACTTCATGTTTATTGTCCTCGTTAACTCGATTGACTCTTGATTCAGCATCCAGGTCTCCAGCAGTCTATTAACTAGACTATTCCATGTTTACTGTCCTCATTAATTTAAATGACTCTTAATTGAGCATCCAGGTCACCAACCCTGTATTAACAGTACAACCATTATAATTATCTATATATACAATTTCAGCCCCTGCACAGTGAACAGTGCGAATATATTAATAGAAAACAAACTGAAGGACGGAGTAGATGAGAAACCGGATCTTAGAACTGGTTACATGACGGTGTATATGAACGAAGAGGAGATGTTGGCTTTCAGGTTAGTTTCTGCATCACCAATTCCATCTTGAAGCCAGAAGCTGCTGATAATAAATTTCTAGCTACCTTCCATGATAGACTATGTAAGAACCTTTCTGCAGCCAAACAGTAGTGTTCAAACATTACTGTGTTTTAGTTTGAAAGCTAGTGAAATTACTGAGGTAACGAGACTAATCTTTGTCTAGTTCGACAATCACAATGTGGTGCTGTTTATCATCCTTACTGGTGAACAGTTATATGGGAATTTTGCTTACTATTAAGCGAGCGTTATGTATTCTACACTGCTGTTTGGTTGCAGCGGTGGTACTTACATGGTCATCATCATCAACAGACCTACCATCAGTTCATCATCATTATCAGCTGATTGGCATACAGTATGGCCTTCGATATCGCTGGTCACTTGGGGTTGTATGTAGAGGTTCATGTAGCGAGATTTGAGCCGATTCTCACCATGCCCGGCCCAATGAGAGTAGGTGGGAGCCAGAGCCTCGTTTGTTGATTAGCAGGCTCCAACAACAGATGAGATTGGCTTAGGTCTCGTGAGCAGTTCTTCGGAAACCCTTACCACCAGACAAATATATATAATTCATTCTATTCTATAGTACTTGTTGTAAGAATTTTTTTTTTTCTAGAGAATTGGCAAAGGAAAAGATACAGTATGCAAGTGCTGTGTACAAATGTGAACTGTGCATCCTTGGCTTCTACAACCAGCAGCAGG
The DNA here is from genome assembly GCA_029034505.1 of Ornithoptera priamus. Taxonomy (NCBI): domain Eukaryota; kingdom Metazoa; phylum Arthropoda; class Insecta; order Lepidoptera; family Papilionidae; genus Ornithoptera; species Ornithoptera priamus. The sequence continues at coordinate 789,229 of JARDWD010000830.1, forward strand.
TCGAGGAGCATTACGTTACCGCGCACAAAGTTGTGAGTATCACCAGCACTTTCACTACCCATCATCACCATCAATCTGATGAAGAATTTCAAAACCTGTCTTTGTTATATCCTCCTACTGCCAAGAGCTGTTTGTTGGTTTCATCAGATAGCAAGTGTATATACTTTACAGTATATTACTGGTGGTAGATGTCTGTTATACTAGGGATGTTAGGGATCCAAATCAACATCACCAGCTCTTGCTGCAGCCTGCTAATCAACAAACAAGGCTCTGGCTCCCGTCGACTCGCATTGAGCCAGCGTCATATAAATCTCATACAAACGTGATCTTTGGTTCAGGTCTATGTCCAGCAGTGGACGCCTATCGGCTGATGATGATCAGGTTTCTGTTTAAGGCTAGATCGGTACTACCGCAGCTCCGATCCCCGTCGCCAAACAGTAGTGTGCAAACATTGTTCCCATTTGAAAGGCGCTGTAGCCAGTGAAATTACTGGAGTAACGAGACAACATCTTTTTATTCAACGTCGAGCAGGTCATCGTCGGACCCTGGTTAGGATGCTATACACTGCACCGCACTGCTTGCCGCCATCCAGTCTTTATTCTTTATAATTATATAAGTAACAAATATACTTAAGGCATTACAATATTCCAATACATTAGTAAAATTTGTTAAGAATGTGAAGAACAAAGAAAAGAGTGGAGGCGTATTCAATAAAAAATTTTCTTATTTTTTTTTATCAGTAATTAATTAATTATATTTTTTTTAATTTTAAGTTACGAGATTGTGTCCTGGATATTGCGGCTCATTTATGACAGTCGGAGCACAGCGATGATGTCATGGGGTCGCTTCGGATTTACAATACGGTGGTTATAAGTAGGGTTGGAAAATACACTACCACCATCTATATCGTTCGTAGCTCTGGTTAGAGAGTGCGGCTTACATTGCGAAGGTCTCGGGTTCGAACCTCGGCATGTACCGATGAGTTTAATATTTAAGTAGTGTACATTTGTGAACTTCAAGTAACAACAGCGGAACAAAAACGTTGAAGGGAATCTCCACTTGAATTAGAATTAATTCTAAGGTGTGTGTGAAATCACCAATCCGCATTGGGCCTGCGTGGTGACTATGGCCCCATCGTCCTCATATTGAGGGTAGGCCTATGCCCCAACAGTGGGGACGTAAATAGATAGTAATAAAAAAAGGTGATATGAATCGTTCATGGTCGTTCAGCTGTGAAGGTCCGCAGAGATTCAGTTATGCTTGTTATCGCAGAGGCCCGGCACGGTGGCGTGCAAAGTGTGCTTCGTGTACGTGGAGGTGGAGAAGCAGGCGGCCCACGTCCAGTCCCACTACGTGCGCCACGTGTGCCGCACGTGTGGTCACGCGGAGGGAAGCGCACGGCTCGCCGAGCTCCACGTGCGCGCTCACCTTGACAAGAAGCCGCCCAGCGCACTGATACAGATCGGGGACGCGGTAGTCGCGAAGAAGGTGAGAGAAGGTCACACACTCACCACCCCCACCCCCCTCGCACACACACACGTGACTCTCGTGCACATCTTTTTTTTTTTTAAGCGCGTTCCCTCAGTTTGTCCGGGGCCCTGTCTCTCTTAATTGTTTATTCCTATTTAAAATGTATAATCTCATTCCTTACCCTAACTTCATTAACTTCATTCTTCCATCCTTTTTTCTCTCTTCTTTCCTCTTTCACACTTAATTTTCCTCCTTTCGCTCTCCATCCCATTTCCTTCCATCTCCATCCATCTCTCATAAATGAGGACAACTCAAACCCATCTTTATTGTTGTTCATTTCCGTGCATATCTTCGGAAGTGATTGGAATACCGTGTGAAGCTTTTTAATCGGTTGGAGTCCGACACTACCACGTCGCCGGCCCTTCTGGTTTCGGAGTGTGCGACCATTAGCTTTTTGAAAAAAAAAACACCCATACGATTTCCGAGGGAGGTATACACACAATGTTTAAGAAAGTTGGTAAGTTCCTTTCATCTGTACAACCTTTAAGATAATCATGTCACATGAACCCTTTGCTGGTGCCTTTCGAGTAAAAGCTAGTTTTACTCTAACAAAAAAAAACACACACACAAATAGAGAAAATATATAAATATACACACAGGCAGAGATATAGCCTGGTTTTTTTTTAATTCTTTCCTCTGCGTGTTTTGAGTCAGGGCTTATTTACGCAGTTCACTTAACATCTTTATTTTTTATCTTATTCCTATACATTTAGTTTATTCTTTGTACTCTCCTTTCGTCCTTATCAATCTTATTATACTATCACACTTCTGTTCTCTTTCATGCTACATTCCTTTTCCTTCTTTCATCACCAAAGAAAGTTATGAAGATGAAAGTGGATGGTTATGAGGGTAAAAGACCGAAAGTGTGGATTCAGACATGACAGCTGATAGAGGGATGAGGAAGAATACATACTGTGCCGATCCCACAGCTGGGAGAAGGGCAACAGAAAGAAGAGATGTAGCCTCGAATAAAAACCATTGTTGAACCCTACAATATACCACTTATGTTTGTTATCATCATAAGATAATCCTGCTGATGGAAGTCAGGGTTATATGAGAGGTTCCTATCCACTAAAAGTTCCGTCTATCTTGGTCCGCGTTCGATGAGAGTCTGGCTTTCAAACCACATTATTCTGAAACCTTTGAGTTACCGTATACGGCAGACGGAGAGGAGCATAGACTACAGCGCTGTAGTCTATAGTCTCTGTACTCTCTACTCCGTAGTAGAGTAGAGAGTCAAGGCAAGAGCCGTCACGCAGTAACCTGATGCTTGATGATGCATAGGATAGGTAAAATAACCTAATAAGTCTTCTGTCTTATCACAGAGTAGAAAAAGGAAGCTGAAGGAAGACGCGATGTCCCCATCGAAGTCTGAACCGCAGAACCTGAGGAAGTTACTGTCGAAGACCACAATAGTCGGATATAAATGTCTGGAGTGCGATATGTTCTTCAAGTGAGTTTCTTCATCGTTTTTTTTTATTCGACGCAACGAGTGGAGCATCCTGGTTCTGATTTAAAGAGCGCTGTAGCTAGTAAAATAACTGGGGTATCGGTATTTAACATGTACCTCGAGCATTATGTGATGCAGTGTAAACGTCTTGACTAGCGCTTCATTGTTATGGACAGACGTATTCGCCATCAGATGGATGTTCTGCTTCTCTCGTCGCGTAGTGGTATAAAGAAACAGGTCTTCATTGGAGACTATTAAGTTATACCAGAAAGTATATACATATGCCTCTAAACAAAATATTTCAGTGCCCCGGTTTAAAGTGCTCTATAGCTAGATTGCCCCCGGTAAACATGATTTCTATGATCTCCATTAATCAGACATGAACCTTGACCTTCCGTACACCTACGCCTTCCGTTCTACCAGGTTCTCACTTCTAAATTAACCTAACTCGTATTGTTCTATTACTAACAACAAATGTAATCACCAATTGTTATGATTGGAGGAGACCCAAGAACTCACGGGACCCAAGCCAACCTCACCAGCTCGTGGTGCAGCCCGCTAATCAACAGACGAGGCTCTGGCTGCCACCAACCCGCATTGGGGCAGCGTGGTGGGAAATGGCCCAAATCCCCCATATAAACACCTACAAACGACTGAAGGTAGCGAGAAGCCGCTGAATGCGGGCAGCACAGGACCGACGGATATGGGGATCTTTGGGGGAGGCCTATCTCCAGCAGTGGACGTCTATCGGCTGTTAGCGCGTACGGTAACCCTTCTTTGGAGCGCTGTTCCTCTAATAAGACACCGGACTCATGAGCTCATAAAGGTTTGACGGAAGGCGTTGGGCATGCTGGTGATGGAGTAATAAGAGAATATGATTAAACGAGAATATTCAAAATAAATTGTTTACTTTCTTCAATAATGTTAAAATACATTATTGAAGTGATTAATTTTTTTTTATCTTCCAGAAACTCCCGCGCGCGTAAGAACCACGTGGCGAGGTTCCACCGCGAGGGTCTGCAGTGCGATCATTGCAAGAAGAGATTCGTGAACAAGACCACCCTGGCGACACATCTTAAGTAAATATACGCCCTTATAATAGGCGGTTCCGGAAAACAGTGACGCCCCCTTTATAGATATTTAAAATGGAATCGTTCTCTGTGAATGTTGAAGAGTGAGATTTTTTATTTGATGACCTGCACGAGAGAGCTGCACCTTGTAGTCTCAGGATAGTAAGAATAGGAGTAAGGTAAGCCCTGCTTGTAGTAGAAAGCGACTGAAATGGTGGAGGAGTTTCGCGGGCATGGAGGGTGGAGACCCTTATCGCTCAACACGCGAACCTGCGTGGAACAGCGTATGGTGAGTAGGAAGGTTCAGCCTCTCGGAGATGTGTTCACACAGTGTAAAGGAGCACCTGTGCGTTCTATAAGAGATCTCGGAGCCTCTCCGAATGCACTGACGCAGACCACCGAGGGGGAGTTTTAGTGAGTAAGAATATCACATAACCCCGACTCCCCAACGAAACCATAAAATAAAAGGTTTAACGCATACCCATAATAACGTGGTTATGATGCCAAGTCGCTCTTCAAATCGGAACTACTGTTCGAAGGCAGAAACAGAAGATGCAGTGGTACCTATATACACTGTCAACAGAAACCAAGTTATTAGTTAATTATAATAGTCAGCTAATTGACCCCCCCTCTGTTTGCCGTTCGCGCAGGCTCCACGAAGGTCCACCGCCACGCGCCGAATGCCCCATCTGCCGCAAAATGGTGCGTGCGGTGCAGCTGAAGTACCACATCCAGCGGCACCAGAGCAAGGGTCGGTACGAGTGCGCGGAGTGCAACAAGCTGTTTTCCCACCTCACCACCTACCACGCGCACCTCAAGTACTCCAGAGCGCACGCTTCCGAACAGGTCTTGAAGTGAGTCTCCTTATAATCTTAACAATAAACTTTTAACGCTCTACTCGAGTCGCAAAGCAAGAGAAAGAGAAAAAGACTTTGATATTCAAAGATTTTTTTTTCTTTATGACAGAAAGTTGTCACCAGAACCTGATCAATTTTACCGACAATGCATGCGAGACGTTCATTGCCTCCTTCCTTGAAAGAGGCCTACGTCCAGCAGTGGACTGCTGTTACCTGATGATGAAGTACAAATATTTTCCCTATCCCACAGATTCCCCTGTCCCATGTGCAACAAGGGATATCCCACCAAGGAGGCGATGCAGGACCACTTCAACTACCAACACCTCGGGAAAACTTCGCACAAGTGTCCTAAATGTGATAAGGTACCCATCACGATTAAACCTTCCGAAGGTCGTAAAAGGTGATTGAAAGGAACACTTGGGAATGAGTAGCGAATGTTAAGATGGATGTGTGGTGTGATGAGGATGGATGGAATAATAATGGAGTATATTAGAGGAAGTCTGAAAGTGGCTCCTGTGACGCAGAAATTGCGGGCATGTTGCGCGGAGGGATGAAGGACATATAACCAAAGAGAGTAATGGGGATGAATGTGGACGTTTATAAGGGTAAAAGACCGAAGGAAGTGTGGATTGATTGTGTGAAAGACGACATGTGTGAGAAGAGTGTGGATTCACGACAATGGCTGATGGATGAATGTGGAAGAGTACATACTGTGCCGATCCCACAGCTGGGAGAAGTGCAGGAGGAAGACTTGGGAATAGTAGCACACCCTCTGACTATGATGATGATGGGTATACACTTTTATATGGTGGTAATTTATACACAAGCATAGTAGAGTCGATCTATCGTAACTCAGCAAAGCATACAGACTAAGAGTCGAAGAGTAGATGGTTCGATCGGAGACCTTTAAGGTGTCGAGGTGGAAGCAGCACGATTCAAGAACATGGGTAATTCACCAACCAACGTTTGATCAGCGTGGTGGATAAATAGCCTCGACTCTTCCGTTGTAAAAGAATGAATCATATTTTTTTTATGTTACGAAGGGGAGGGACGAGCTGGACGTTCACCTGATGGTAAGTGATACGCCCGCCTATATTATGGCGCTAGTAAGGATGTTACACTGCACCACATTGCGCCCGTCGCCTGACACGTTAAGTCTCGTTACTACAGTAATAATATTAGCTACAGAGCCCTTCAAACCGGAATACAATAATCTCGGCACTGTACTGTTCGTCGGCTGCAATAGGCGCTGCGATGGTTCCTACCTGGACGGTCACCGGCAAGAGAGACCTACCATCAGTGTTACCATCTATTGGCATATAGGTCTGTCCCTGTGAAATCAAAGCCATGTTGAAAACCAGTCACACATATATATATCTCATCATCATCAGCGGATAGAAGTCTACTGCTGAACATAGACCACCCTCAAAGATCTCCACAGAGTTCATGGGGGAATAGGGCTTAAGCCCATCACGCTGGCCCAGTGCGGTTTGGTGTGGTCAGGACCTGGTCCGTTGTTCAGCAGGGTGCACCTCGTGCAGGTGAGGTCCACTTGGGCTCCGTAAGATGTTGGGCGGAACCCCTTATCTATATATAAACCTAGATCACCAGGGTTAAGATTTTATGCTCTCCCTATTTAGCTAGCCAGCCAAGATAGATCTATCACCACTGTTGAAAATATTCCCGAATCCGCTTGTCTCATCGCCGAACGTATACCTTCCAGCCGATAGCGTCCAAAGCGAACGTGGAGAAGCACATGATGAGGGTCCACGGCGAGAAGAAGGAGAAGCCGAGGAATCACGTCTGCAAGCTGTGCGGCAAGGGATTCACTGTGAGTTCAACTGAATCTTATATAAACTGTGTCTAATCATCATTGGCGGTGAGGGAGAGGATCTTGGGAAGATACCCAAAAGTTTTGATTGTGATGGATTACTAAAACTCATCAGTACTACTGCATATCCCAGTGAAACGGAACTGTATCAGCTCCTCACTCTGCTACTACAAATACCACTTCATGTTTGCTGGTGCAGGGTGCCCGGGAGCTTGTGTGCATATACATGCATATATGTATGTGTCCATATGTAGAACTTCATTATCATCCACAGGACAAGAAAGCCTTGAACCAGCACGAGGTGATACACTCCGGTGACAGGCCGCTGTCGTGCGACATCTGCCATCAGACCTTCAAGCAGAAGGCGTCGCTGTACACCCACAGGAAGAGGGTCCACAACGTGGTCCCGATGAAACGTGTCGTGGAGTTCATCGACACCAAAAACAGTATAGAGAACTGAAGCCCCGAGGGTGAGCTTACAATTAACTAAAGTAAAAGAGACTGATATGGGTCCGGACCTGGACTCGGTCCAAGTCTAAAGCTACATGTGGAGTATGGCTGGTGGTTCCTACTAACCTGCTAAGGTACCACCATCATAGCAGCATTGCTGCGTTCCGGCTGTCATATAAGACCCGGAATACCCTGGGATAGCTTCACCATCAACGGTGTGGGTGATGTTGTATATGGAATTAATTATGTTATATATATATATATATTAATTATATTAATGTTAAAAAATATATTTTGAAGTTCAATGCATTATATACATCGTTTTATATCATCATCCAATAATCTGTGCAGATTCAGATCCAAGAGTCCCGAGATGCTGATAGTCCTTAATACCGACAGCTTCATAAGTTTTAACTTAGAATTATCTCAACTGAAATCCCATGAAATAAAACTTATATATCAGCTTCTCCTCTCACCAATCCATCTCCTGTCTTCCTAGAGAACACTCCTCCAAGTCCTATAACCTCAGTCTCCGACTGTACCTTAAAATCACTAACCCATAAGACAAGCTTGATAATCACTGTTGGACAGTTCATTTAGTGGTAGGTCTCTGTAACCGGTGACACTCTAGGTATCATCACAGTGACCAAACAGTATGGTGGGGATATTACTATCCGGTTCGAAGGATGTTATAGCTAGTGAAATTATTGGAGCGATCACACTTAACATCTTGCTTCAACACCAACACAATGTGTTGATGTATATACCATGTTAACCAGCGCCACGTTATGCAGACTTACCATGTAGAGGGTGTAAGGGTTCCCGCACGACTCACGGAACCCAAGTAAGCCTCGCCTGCACGAGCTGCACCCTGCTGAATAACAGACGAGGATCTCTGGCCACCCACCAACCCACACTGGACTAGCGTGGTGAGCTAAGGCCCAATTTCTCCCGATGATCTCTGTGAAGATCTTTAAGAAAGGCCCATGTTCAGCAGTGGACGTCTATCGGCTGTTGATGAAATTAATTTTGTAGGTCCTTCAAGTCGGAGAACCGAACTAAGACATAGGGAGGTTATATGTTGTATCCCAAGATCATTTATTCAATTGAATCGACTTCAGAATTCTTGGTGTCTTCAACTCCATCCAACTTCTTTGCATGGATCCGTTGGTGACCCTTTAAAACTTGCGCCGTCTGTAAAGAGGTATACATATATATATATATATATATGTATATGAAGCAGACCATCGACGGACAACAGATGTAGTGTTGGCAGGCCTCCCGCACCCCCTCACCAGATCCGATGATATGGTGAAGGATGCAGGAAGCAGCTGGATGTGGGGAGCGCTGGATCGTTCGATGTGGAGATCTTTGGGAAAGGACTGTCCAGCAATGTACGTCATCGGCTGATGATGAAGCAGAAATAACCGGAAGAGGATGAATAAATTCTTTCTCTATTCACATATTCAGAGTGAGAGAGAGATATTCCATCACTCCCAAGCATCCAAAACTCCATACATCATACCTTGAACCCACCACCGCAGACCTCGCACATGTAGTCCCGCCTCGCTGCTGCTGTTGTGTGACGTCGCTTTACATGAGACCTCAGCGCACGCGCACTGCAGTACTGAAAATGTATTGAACTGGTGATGAGCAGATCAAGAACAAGACTAAAACTTGGACAGTCTCGCGCTAGTAAGAATAGGAGTAAGGTGAGCCCTGCTTGTAGTAGAAGGCGATTGAAAGGGTGTGGAAGTTTCGCGGGCCTTGAGGGTGGAGACCCTTCTCGCTCAACAGCATATGGCTCACCGATGGTGCCTAGGAGGGTTTGGCTTTTCAGAGACGCACTGACAGTGAAGAGGGGCACCGATGTGATCTATAAGAGATTCCAGAGCCTCTCTGAAAGCTCTGATGCATACCAGCAAGTGGAGTTTTAGTGAGTAAGAATCTCAAATAACCCTGACTTCCTCCCAGCAGGGTATATTTAGATTTTTTTCCCGAATCCAAAAAAAATCTCTGTCGCCGGTGACCGTCTAGGTACCACCGCAGTGTTTATTGTAGCCGACACACAGTACTGTGCAGACATAACTGTGATCCGGTTTGAAGGGTGTTGTAGCTTGTAAAATTACTGCGGTAATCACACTTAATATCTTACGTTTTAAGGCGACGAGCACAATGTCGCGGTGTGTATACCATTATAAAACTACATTGTTATGAACTGACGTATTACTTACCATCAGGTGAACATCCCGCTCGTCTCTTCGTAGTTTAAAAAAAGAACTGCCTATGGGTAATTAGTAGAGGCCTTGTTATACGATTTTTCTTTTATTCAAGGGAGCGACCAGGGAAGAGCAGCATGTTCAAGTGGAGTGCAGTAATGATGTGGTCATGGTTAGGATGTGCACACAGCACCACATTGCACTCATCAGTTTCAAGTGTATATAATGTTATCACAGTAATTTCATTAGTCATAAAACACTTCAAACCGGAACAGTTACGTTTGCACACTACTGCTTAGCAGAAATAGGGGCTGCGGTGGTATCACCTACCGGTAACAGGGACCTGGATATATCAATTCTTCGAGTCTCCACTTCACTGCTCCATGTTTACCTGGCGGCAGCAGCGCGTACACTGCAGCCTGCCGCGCAGCATGTGGACCCGCTTATGGTGCTCATCCCGCACCACTGAATGAACGAAGAGCTTCCCGCACACAGGGCACGAATGTCTGCAATTAACATCCCAAAGGGTCTCAAGTTCGATCCTCATAGAGCATGCCGTGATGGTAGACTTTCTGAGGTAACAGGGTTTCCAGAACAGCTCTCGTTGAAGTAGCATCTTCCGTCAACGTTTTACTGGTGGTATGCCTCTATAGCCGGAAATCGTTTAGGTAGATTAATATTGACTCTGTTCCGGTTTGAAGGGCGCTGTAAGTAGTAATATTACTGGAGTAACGGGACATCTTATTTTTAATGCGACAAGCGCAATGTGGTGCAGTATATATCATCCAATCTTGCGTTGTGGGCAGTATCACTTACCACCAGGTTCATCTGATCGTCGAGATGAACTAACCATGTACCAATAATATAGAAAATCCATCAACACCAGCACAGTGTATAAATGGACTTACTCTCCTTGTGCGTAAACAATCCCATCATCATCAGCCGACAGACGTCCACTGCTGGAAATAGGCCTCAACCAAAGATCACCGCATTTATAGAGATTCATGTGGGAGAGGGGGTGGGGGGAATTTGGGCTATTATCCACCACACTGGCCCAATGCGGGTAGGTGGGAAATATGTTAACATGTACATTTTTCATATCAAGAAGTGTAAGAGGTCATGGCCTCCATGTCAACCTCACCAGCTCATGGTGCAGCATGCTTGTCAACAAACGAGCCACTGGCTCCCACCGACCTGCATTGGGCCAGCGTGGTGGGAAATAACCTAAACCCCCGCCTTCCCCCATATGAATCCCTACCTGATCGTGTGGTAATCTTCGACAGAGGCCTATGGCCAGCAGTGGAAGTCTATGGGCTGACAACGTACATGTTTTATACTATATATATGTACCCACCGCAACGTTTCCGGATCAACATGGCGTGCGGAAGTGCGCATGTGTTTCCTGTAGCTGCAGTCAGTTTTGAAGAATTTCGCGCACGGCTGACAGTAGCGCCTGAAACTATATTAATATATATATATATATATATATATACAGGGTAATAGGTAATATGTGTATGGGCTAAAGTATAGCTTGTATCCTATCTGTCTATCTATGTATGGAATACACCATCCATAGACAATGGCTCGGGAGTTATTAATTTTTAAATATTTTCCAAAAAATTCCCGATTTTCTAAGGAAAAATTCGATCCTGTATATATGGAGATTCAGGGTGAAGACGAGATCTTTTAGGTGGTAAGAGTTCATTGTCACAAGGCACGGGTACAGGGTCGAGGAGATATAATACTACCATATCAATTAGCCACAATCACACACGTGGTGATTACCTTCCGAAGGTCACTTCACCATGCAATGATCACTCCAAGGCGGCGACTAGGATTCGGCGCCGCGCAATCATCATCATCATTACTTCAGATTCCCACTGCTCGACATAGGCCTCTCCCAATGATATCCACATCGAGCTATCCTGCGCTGCCTGTATTCGGCTGGCACCAACAATGCGTCTTCCGGCACGTGATCGCCATTCGAGGACCTTAGTGCTCCATCGGCTGTCAGTCCTTCAGACAGACGCAATTATTAATTGTATTGCTATCTCGTCATATATATATATATATAATGTCAGGAGAAAAATTTATTAATATGGCAACATTTTCGTATACCCTGGCGTCGCGACCGACACACATCCTCGGCCCCTTTGGAGATGGTTTCCGGGGTGTATCTGGCGGCGCGTCTCGTATTTCGACGCGCCACCACATAGGGATTTTCGGTTGGGAGGGTTGCTTCACATCCCTCTCCGAAGCGGGCCGATCGGAGGTTGCGGAAGAACTGCTCGATGTTATCCCGTGACCCTCGTGCATTATTTCGGAAGTGATTGGAACACTGTGTGAAGCGTTTTAGTGGTTTGGAGTCCGACACCAGTTTAAAAAAAAAAAAATTCGTGTACCCATCGTCCCGCGGCGCGGTGCTGTGGGCAACACCGGCGTGCGCGTGGAGCGCGCTGCGGCAGGAGAAGTCGCGGCCGCACACCTGGCACTTCACTCTGCCGCGATGCTTCTGCCTGTGGTACTCGTATTTACCTCTGCTACTGCTTGATCAGACAAACGACAGGATATGACGGTGTACCGTACTACCAGAGGAAGCTCAAGATTGTGAGATATCCACTCACTGGAACCCCCTCTGTTAACCCACGCAAAGGCCAAAGAAAAATATATTTTTTTAATTAATCAAGCGACGAGACGAGCGGAACGTTCACGTGATGGTAAGTGATACGCCTGCCCATAACATGGTGCTAGTTAGGACGATATACACTGCACCGGACCAGACCGTCTAGATAAGTATCAGCGCAGCGCCTATTGCAGCCGACAAACAGTAACGTCTGCTACTGTTATCCGGTTTGAAGGACCATTAGCTATCACAAGTGGTAGTGTCTCTGTTGCTGGAGACCGTCTAGGTACCACCACGGCGCCTATTGCAGCTGACAAACAGTCCCATGCAGATATTACGGTGATCCGGTTTGAAGAGCGCTGTGGCTAATAAAAATACTGGGGTGAGACTCAACATCTTAGTCTCATGGCGATGGGCTTAATATGCTGTAGTGTATATAATCTTATCTAGCGCATGTAAAGCAAGACCTTTAGTCGCCTTTTGCGATAAGCAGTACTTTGTGATGAGAGAGAGAGATGTGCTTAAAAGCCTGACCATAGACAATAGTTATATTCATCATCATCATCATCAGCCGATAGACATAGGCCTCCACCAAACATCTCATCGATCGGTCCTGCACTGCTACCCATATAGCGGCTTCCCGCGATTATCACCAGACAGTCAGCATGGCCTCCAGTACCACAGGGCACTAGGGGCTGAAGTATGTCGAGCTTATTGTGAAGGTGAGGAGATGAGGTTGGTCTGGATCCAGAAAGTTACATTAGATTGTCACAAACCAACCCATTTAAATATTCATCCATCTGAGACTTGAGGATGTCTCACAGGGAAACAGTGAAGACTACACCGGCTGTAAGCTGGTGTATCTCCTAGTCCTGGTGTAATTACTACCACCGCTTCAAATGTGTTTGTTGTGTATATATACTCAGTGTGCTCCACAAAGAGCAGCTGTCCCTCGATATGCACAGTTTTAAAAAAAAATTTTTTTTTTTTGTTATAGTTTTGCATTATGCCAGTTATAAATATCATATTTATGAACGCACTCTTTTAAAAGCACGTTTGAATGTTTTCGAACGCACCCTATGCTAATACAATATGGGGCTCTTTTTTAGAAGAAGAAACTTCAAAATCATGATCTAATTGAATTCCAATATAACAGGTTATCAACAACCCTTATCTCATTACACATCTTCGTCATCTTCAGATAGATTTACACCAGTTACCATGTTAATCGAACACATCCTTGTCTATGTATGAACTCTGCGTCTCGTTTAACACGGTTTCGTTTAGCACGATATTCCGAAGAACACACCTACCGTGTTAAACGAGGGATGAGTGTATATTACCACTACTGGAGTTCTCAACTTACTCGAACGTTTGCTTACAGTCGCTGCAGACATATTGCTTCTCAGTCGCGCTTCTCTTCTTTTTACTTCTCACTTTCTTCTTTTTGATTTTCTCAAAACAAATTTTACTCTCGCTAACCAAATCAATCTCATCATATTTATTATTAGAATCGATCACAGATATTTCTTTCGAGCTCGGCTCTTCTATATCCCAATTATTCTTCGGTTCAGTGTTACCAGGTAACATCGGTGTAACAACACCATTATCATTGGTAACATTTGTAGTTTCCTCTATATTATATACATTATTATCACAGAGCGAAAAGGTATATATGTGACTTATTCCTAAGTTGGTTTCGCTTTGGAACTTCTTAGAAGCCGTTGAACCTTCCTTAAAATGAATGAAGAAAATAACTGATCAGTTAGTGTTTTCCAGTTACGAGACAAATGTGTGGGAACCTATTTGTATTTAGAATTATGAGTAATAGGAATTTATATAAAAGACAATTAATATTTTACTGGTAAGTCGGTACTGTAATTAAAGATCAGCACAGAGCCGTTCTTTAAATGAAAATAGAAGTTTCATGAACCCACTTTACCATAAATATGGTCCAGTCATAAATAAGAGAGCTGGAATATCTTTTGCAATATAACACTTTGGCAACACTTGACTGTTGGAAAAAATATCCTAATCTTATAAAAAAAGTGATGATTGTTCTATTTGTAGGATATCATGCCATCACTCCGTCTTTATGAGACCTGAAGTAAACGGAGATAATACTATTACATATTATATATAACATAGGATGATAGTATTACATACTGGTGGTAGGTCTTTGTTGCCAGCGAATATCTAAATGGGGTATCACCAAAGCACCTATTACAGTAGAGTCCAAACATTACTGTTCTGGACTGAAGACCATTTTTTTTTATTCAGCGAAGAGACAAGATGAGAGTTATATGACTGCCCATAACAAGGTGCTGGCTATGAAGATATTAACTGCAACACATTGTACTCGCCACCTGAGTCATATGATGTTGACTCATTACTACAGCTACGACACCCTTCAAACCAGAAAACGGTAATGTCTCCACACTACTAGGCGGCTGCGATTCGTGATGCTATAATAACTAACTAAATGGTCTCCTCCTACAAAGACACTACGACCAGTGAAGTAGTGAGACATCTTATATCTCGGAAGAGCATGAGGTCCAATGTATATCATTCGGAATTAACACTACTTTTGTTAGCAGTTACTATCAGATGAATGTAATCCTCATCTTTTATTAAAAAAAAATATCTTAAACTGTGCTTTTTCTGATGATGAGCTTCCTTCAAAATGTTTTTAGTATATATAATATATATCACCATTTTAATTTCCAAACGATTTCAAGATGTCTGTTGTTATTACAAGTATAAAAGGAAATTATCGACATTAATATTAGATAAATAATGAAATAAATTTAGGTTTATTAGTGTTTATATATAAACTGAATCTAAAATTCTAGACTTTAAAACTTTCGATAATACATATTAATATAACATTTACTTACATTTAAATGTTTATCCAGTATCCTCTTAGAGTCGTGCGCTTTCTTTCTGAATTGTATTAAACGTTTCACAATAGCAAAACATTCCCAACATAGTTTCGATATACATAATTCCGGTAATATCGCTGTAATTACTTCGGTAATAGTATTTGAAACATCATACAATCTTCGATCACCGCTTAAACAAACAATACACAGATTCTCCATATTTTTAATTAATTATATTCATAAATAAAAACGACTCCCTATAGGGATGCGCGTGTTCACTAGTGATGGCGCTGTTTACGCGACCAGGTATTTACTTGCAAGTATTCGTACTAGGAGCCAGATTAAAATACTTTCAAGTATTTATAACTTATAAAAAAATAATTATCGCGTTATATTTTATCTGTGTTATATAGTATACTAATCGAGCTGTATTCCTTTAAATTAACTTATATATATATATATAAATACTAACTAAACTAGATGTTACCTGCCCGCTTTACTGGCGGTAATATAAAATTAAACCTAAAATATATCTGCATCTTTCCTTGAGAGTATCCGCATAAATAGTGCGAAATGAAAATGTTTATAAAAATTGTGACGGTTTTCAATTTCCGAACGCACCTCACAACAGGAGTTTGAATTTGGAATTGGCTCTGACTTAGCGTTATAATCCATATCGCACGAGCGATTATTATAACACTACCTACAAAAAATCGTGCTTTTATTTTGGATAGACTAGGGGCGAGTATATAAGGCTATCATATATTAATTAACCTAACATACTTCCCTAAAATGACATAAGATCATTCCAAATAAAATGGAGAATATCATCTTTAGCCGAAAATCGTCTTCTGCTAGTCATAGGCCTCTCCTAAAGACCTCCACATCCATCGGTCCTGCGCTACCCGCAACTTTCACCAGATCTTCAAATCGTCTAATGGAAGACCTGCCAATACTGCGTCTACCGGTGCGCAGTCACCATTTGAGGACCTTGCTGCCCCATCAGCCGTCAGTCCCCTAAATGAAGAATGTATAAAATAAAAAAAAAAAAAAACTTGTAATCTTCTACAAGTAATTCCGCGTCGGATGGTCATTGCTCCCGTGTCGATATCTTCACTACTTTTAACGTGATTCGCGAGCAAACAAAATCCGTTTTTAGTACATATATATATTATGATATAGCTATACTAGGGCGTCCTAATATTGGTATTTAAAATACTACCATCTTGGACAGAACTAGTTACGTCAAATTCGTTAGTGGTGTTGCCAGTTGTAATAGATCTACCACACGCCCAATATACTTTGCAAACATTGCGCAACAACTGTGGGAGGAAACGAGCTGATGTAAACAGATGGTAAGACATACACTCCTCGTGTGCTATGTCCAGCAGTGGATGATGACACTGCACCACGTTGTGATAGCCGCCGTGATTATTTCATTAGCCACAGCGCCAATCAATATTAATATTTGACGCATTATGGTGATATCAACTTACACGATGACAGCGAGCCCGCCACAAGGTCGACCGACGATCTGGTGAGAACCGCCAGAAGCTACTGGATGCGAGCCAGTGTCCAGCAGTGGACGTATATCGGTTGATGATGATGATGATGAAATAAAAAAATTATATTCCATTGCCTGCTGTTCTAGGAAGGAAAATCAGGTACAGATCTTCTAGTAAGAAAGAGTATGCTTGTATCGATAATTTTCGCTCCTCCACAAAAAGCTTATTAAACAGATTAAAAAGAAAAGTATATAAAACAATTTAAAAATTAAAGAAATGAACGAAATAAAAGAAAAGAAAAAACTGACATTGGTAAATGCTTGTACTATTTTAAAACAACATTCAGTTTAAATATCTGAAGGTAGAAAGAAGAATGTTATTTTGCTCATAAAATTGAGTTTAATAAATGTTGCCAGTGTACTGTCAGTTCAGTTATCATATATCTAATATTTCCATGGTGGGATCCCAGCCAACCTCACCAGCTCGTGATGCACCCTGTTAATCAACAAACGAGCCTCTTCTGATACATGAGCAATGAATCCTCTACACCTGATAATTTAGTATCAGTTTATTACTTAAGTGAAGCTTATGACTGTCATTGTGATCATCATAAATACTCGCCCAGAGCTGGGCGTGGGCATTTGCCAGTCATCACCACATCTATCGGAAGTTTAGCGCAAAACATCGTTTCAAGGGTTTCCCAATTTTGTCGGTAAATTTTTCAGTAGCTGTAATCATAGACGAATTCATTTTATTGATACTTTAAGGTGGTGTAAGGGTTCCACGACATCCAAGCCTACCTCACCAGCTCGTGGCGTAGCCTACTAATCAACAAACGAGGCTCTGGCTGTTACCGACCCGTACTAGGCCAGAGCGGTGGGTAATGGCCCAAAACCCCCCATATGAATCCGTACCCGGGAATTTTTGGGTTAGATCTCAGTCCAGCAGTAGACGTCTATCGGCATGATGATGATCTATCTTTTGTTGATTACCTACCACAGATACGATATCACTAAAAATCAGGCGCCATATTGATTATATGTATATGGTGGTAGGTCTCTGTTGCCAAAGACCGTCTAGGCGGGTACCCCCTTCCCAGGTTCCCGCCTTGTCGTGGCAGAGGGGCTTAGTAGCCGTAGCGTGGTCACCCGCGGTGAAGCGAAGAGGAACCTACTCGCTCGGCACGAGGCGGCCGCTCCAGGTTAGAGCTCTGGAGCTCCATGAGCTCACCTCGGATGCGTGCCGGTGGGCTGTAGGAGGCGGCTTCATGCTGCCCTTTACAGCCGAGCTGGAGTGGTCAAGGGGAAGAAGAGTGTCGATATTGCGATGTGCCGTTCTCTCTATTCTCCGCGGCCGTATAACGGGTGGCGGCTGAACCCAAAATCGGATCCGTCGCAGTCTGGAGAGTTTTCTCTCTTCGCTCCCATGGTCTCTGGGTGACTGCAAGAGGCCGAGGAGGGGGCGCGTTGTGTGTTCCGGTGTTCACCTATAGAGTTTGGGCTGCGTCGTGCGGCCGGCGCTGGCGGGGTCGCGGATGTTTGCGAAAGCATTCCCATGATCCTGCCATAAAGAGACAAGGAGGAACATCGTGGGGGTTTTAGTCGGTGCAAGTCCGACATAACCTATCCTTGCCCCCAGGTTAAACAAAAAAAAAAGTGGGTGGGCAGCTCTGGCGTCAAACAATACTGTGCAAACATTACTGATTTCCGGCTTAAGCGGGTTATAACTAGTACCAATTACTGGAGTAACGAGACTCGTCTTAAATCTCAAGGTTACGAGCGATGTAATATCATTCTAATTAACACCATATTATAGACAGGCGTATCACTTACCATCAGGTGAATCTCCCCCTTGTCTCTTAATGAAAAAAAAAAATCGATAGATTTTTTAAAGAGCTAAATTTACTAATGTGAGGGTATAGGAAAATAAAAACCAATATATTTTTTTTATTAATTAATTTATATGGAAATGCTCGAAAATCGGTACATTGTAAAATTTCTACTATTGTTAACATCACTGCACTTGACTAATTATTAATACTAAAACGTTTTTTTTTTTAAATTAACATTCGTTTCATTAAGGCACTTATTGCTTTGAACATTTTTTTTTTAATTATTAGAATAATTCTAAATAGGAGTATAACAATTAATAAAGCGATCCCATCTATTTATATATATATATATTTAAATCAGCCATAAAGCCAAATTAATGGAGAACCCAGACAGAAAGGGTTTAATGGGTTCCGCACAACACACGGGATCCAAGCCAACATCACCAGCTCGTAGTGCAGCCTGGTAACCAACAAACGAGGCTCTGGATTCCACCGACCGGCAATGGGCCGACGTGGTGGCAACTGGCCCAAATCCTCCCCTATGAACTACGAGACTCTAGTGCTCAACGTTACCAGAAGACATACTGATTGTATGTGGGAAGCCTACGTCCAGCAGTGGACATCTATCGGCTGATGATGATGAATACAGATCCCGTGGTATAATAAAATAAAACTTCTATATCATACTGTCAGGACCTGACTGCTATAAGGTCAATTTGACCATAGACTATGAGAGATCGACTCCATTAAATAAGCTCGAATATTTTTATAATTTATGTATACAAAGACCCATTTAATTATTCGCATATGGTCAATTCGACCATATGGTCCCAAACATCACCTACAGATAATATAACCTCAAAATAATTAATTATTAATAACGATATTATAGAAATTCATTAATATTATATATATGTAACATTCACCATTTCGCTTATGGTCAATTTGACCATATGCTTCCAAAGATCATTTAAAGCGAATAGAGATCGAATATTTTAATACTGTTACGAGTACATTATCGATTTTTCGTTTATGGTCAATTTGGATTATGGTCAATATGCTTCCAAACTTCAACGAATATGCGGCACGTTTACTTGATACGCCCGCCTATAACAACGTGGCGCTAGTTAAGATGGCATACGCTGCATCGCATTGCGCTCGTCGCCTGAGACATAAGATGTTGAGTCTCGTTACCCCAGTTATTACCCTTCAAACCGGATCACAATAATTTTAGTAAAGTACTGTGTGTCGGCGTTAGTAGTACGTTACATATATATATATATATATATTATTGATATTTTACTCATGGCCAATTTGACCATATGCCACTAATAACCACTTCCGGCGTAGAATTTATTCTAAATAACAATACTTATTACTTAACATTCCGTGATAATATAAACACTTGTACAAATATTGTATAATGAGTTATACCTATACTATATGTTATTTTGTACGACGACGTTAAGCTATATGAACACACAGTAATTATTTACTAGAACTAAGTTCAAATGCAGTAAGATAAAAAAAAAAACTTAAATTAAAACAAAAAGTATCCAGCACAAAAATATATAAATGGTTTTTCGTGCTGACAACACCGACCCAACAATCAGTCGGGCGGATACGGAACTTTATAATTTTTTTTTTTAATTAAAAAAAAATTATATTAACTACAAAATGTATAATAATTATATAATTATATTAATCACATTTATAATGTTTATTAGTTAACGATAATTTAACACAGTGACAAGGTTAGCACCTATATATTATACCATAGACAAAATATTCCCGCCTAAAAAATAACACTCCTGCCATTATCGCCATAAACAATTTGTACGCACAGTTGCAATGGATGTGAAAAATTAAAAAAAACATTCGGCTACCATGAACAAATTTATCATTTAATATCGGAGAATTTTAATTCCGGATACGGATATGGTAGCACATTTTCATCGTCATCATCCGGGATTTCCCCCAAGGCTTACAAAAATGGATATTGTGCATTTAGGCAAAAAAGAAAATTGTAGGAATGTAAGGGGTGCCGAGCCAACCTCACCAGGTCGTGGTGCATCCTGCTAATCAAGAAACGAGGCTCTGGCTCCCACCAACCCGCGTTGGGCCAGCGTGGCGGGGAATAACCCAAATCCCTCCATGACTCCTACAAACGACGGCGCTTAGTACACAGCGGTACCGAAGGCCATGCTGACTGTGGACCGATTAATGTGGAGATCTTTGGACAAGGTCTACGTCCAGCAGTGGACGTCTACCGGCTGATGATTAATTGGTTCATTAAAATATGTTAGGACAAAATTATTGCTTCAGTCTAGTGTGTGTGTATGTGTGAGAGAGAAAGAGAGAGAGAGAGAGAGAGAGATAGGTAATTTACCTATCTATCACCTTCTATGCAGCATAGTAAAGAGACGAGGTAAACGTTGACTTGATGACACCACCAGTTCATAACAATGTGGCGCTTGTTACGATATTTACACTGCACCACATTGTGCTGGTCACCTTCAGACATAAAATGGTGTCATCCAGTGAACTTATACCACGCCTCTTGGCTCCTTTGAAGAAATAGAAGGCTATATAAATTTTACTCTGTTGCTCTATCACACTCTCACGCTCGTTCTCTCTCTATTTTCCACTCCATCCTTCTATCTTTATTTTCCCATATCTCTGCTACCTATCTCTTTCTCCCGCTTTCTTTTCTCACTCTCTTTGTCCTACTCTCTTATTTCCTCTCACTCTCACTCTCACTCTCCCTTTCTCATTTCTCCCCCCTCTACAAATCAGGTTTTAGTCACCCTTGTACACTACACAACCATCGGCTACCATGATGGGTTACCACTTGATTCCTCAACTACAATATTACAAGAGACTTCGAGGTTTTTCTGATGTATCAATGAGATCACCAGATACATTCGGTGATGGAAAGCCAGCTGATGATGATGATGATGATGACGAATGTATCAAGTATTACATGTCGAACTCTGATCGACTTGCTCCTTTTATGTATATTATATGATCATGTCCAGCAGTGGTGTGATGGTGATGATGAAGGACCCTGCCCAAGGAAGTTTTTCATACCTCATCTTTAAATACACATATACCAAATACTTTGGTAATCCACACCTTAAACCTATAGTCTATGGATCAAGACTTCCTGGTGCTGCACGTGGGACAGTTCTTCATCAGAGACTCCGTCTGAGAGAGCTGCCTCTGCAGATGCATTATCGTGGCGTCCTTCTGCTTCAACTGAACTTTTAAAGCGGTGATGGAATCTTCGAGGGCGCCATAAACCGCCTGCACTTCCGGTTGGTAGGTGAACACTTGGGGCGGCTCGTCCATGCAGAAGAACTCCCTGACGACCGGATGGTTCGGCAGCTTGGAGAGCACCGCGTTGATGAACACCTGGAGACCTTTGACGCGTTCCTCGAGGAATGCCGGTTCGAAGTTGTCACGGAACCATCTCTTACCGGGAAGTGGGAGCATGACGTTGGGCTGTTCCGACTTGATCCTCGTGTAAAGCCTAACGAAGTCGGTGTACCGCCTGAAGACCAGCCAAGACTGGTCGCGCTTGTCGTCCTCCACTTTCAGCTTGTATATGGTGAACCTCGCCCTCTCCTCCATAACCTCGTAACCGACTATGGGTATCTGTAGTGTGTCGAACTTCTTGATCTCGCCGCCGTGCAGGCTCAGATCTATGTTGCTGATGCTGTTGTGGATACTGTTCCTGTTGATGTCCCTGGTTAGGACGCTGTCGGTGATGTTTCCCGTTGATTTGTGGTGGTTGCGGGCGTGGATGCTGGGTCGGCTGCCGACGTCCATCAGCTCGTTGTCGGACGCCGACTCCCTGTATTTGGACTTGTAGAAATTGTTGAATTTCAAAATGGCGCCGTTCGCGGACTGGGTCGGGCAGTCGTCGCTCGATGTTGAGGATATCTCATTGTTTATGGTGTCCCGATTGTTCTCCATCAATATTCTCCTACCGCCGCCCATGTTTTGTACCGTCGCCATCTTTCTATCTGCAATGCAATCAACTATTTAACTGTTTCCGGTTCTACACAGGAACCAACGTAGAGTTTTTCTTTTTTATTTGACCAAACGTTACGAGCGAGTCGTCGACGCTGATGGTAAGTTATACCCGCCCATAACAATGTAACGCTATTAAGAAGTCGCGTTACAGAATAATTTCATTTGCCACAGCGCCCTTCATACCGGAGTACAGTAATGATTTTTTTTTGTTTTATTCTACGAAGCGACATACTTGCCCATAACTTAGCGCCACTTAACATGTAACAGAACCATATTGCGCTCGCCGCGTTGGGACATATGATCCGGTTTGAAGGGTACCTAGGCGGTCTCCGGCAACAGAGACACTACCACCATCATCAATAACCCCCCCCCTTCGACCATGTTCATCAAAAGTAAAGGTCCGGTCCATCGCTGGTCTAACGGTACCATACATTCAAATGAAAATATTATCAAGCAAAAAAAAAGATATAATGAAACCGTCCGTCCGCCGACTGTGACGAATTTGGCGGGAGCGACGGGTAATACTTTTTTTTTTTTAAATTCAATGTTACGAAATTTTATTGGGCAAAGGTAACTCTCAATTCGGCACTGAGTGGGTAACTCACTGCTTGCTGCTGCGGGTACAGCGGTGTGAATACTACGTCGTGAAGGTAGGTAGTGGAAGGTGAGGTGATGTTTAACACCTCACGCGGAGTACAATGTGCTGTGTGCACATCCTAACCAGCGCCGATTGGTGAACGTTTCACTAGTCACTTCAAAAAAGAAAAAATTGGCTGGGTACCACCGCAGCGACAGACATGAATATTGCAAACATCACTGTGCTCCGGTTTGAAGGCTTCACATTTCATATCCCACGACTAGCGCAATACGGTGCAGTGTATATTATTCTAACGTCGCTTTTGATGGACAACAGAGTATATATATTTACTAAGAATCATTAAAAAAAAATCATTTAAATAAAATATATTGTGAGTGACCGTCTAGCTAGGTATCGATTAACAGTACTGTGCAAATATTATAGTGATCCGGTTTGAAGGGCGTTGCAGATAGTCGTTACAGGGGTAACTATACTCAACATCGTCTCAGGTCTCGAGCGCTATATACTGCAGTATATAACATCCTAAATAGCGCTACGTTGTTACGGGTAAGCGTAATCACTTACTATCAAGTGAACTTCGCGCTCGTCGGTTAATTGTATATAAAATATAATTACCGTGTTCCGGTTTGAAAGGCGTTTTAGAAATTGTCATTGTTAGGGTAAAGAGACGCTAACATATGACTTAAGGCGACAATCACAATGCGGCGCAGTGTACATCATACTAACTACCGCCCCGTTGTTATGCAAGCGTATCACTTACTATCAAGTGAACGTCACTCTCGTCTCGTCGCTTCGTAGATTAAAAAAAAAAAAAATTCAAAACGTATTTACTTTTAAAAGTTGCTAACGTGCACTGTTAACGGTCTATAAATTTTTATTAGTCACGCCTTAGGGCGTCTGCACACGGAGCGTTTATTTTAAGTGCAATTTTTTTTTTTTAATCAAAAATTATATTGACTTCATTTTAATGGAGGATAAAGTAGAATTCACCTCCTCACTAAAAGGAGTCAGGACAAGGCGACGGTGGTCTTTATATATATATATATATATATTGATTGACGCGTTTGAAATGTGGTGCTGGCGCAGAATGCTGAGGACATCCTGGACGGAACGTCGCACAAACGAGTCAATCCTCAAACAGTTGAACATAACAACACGGCTCTCAACAATCTGTAGGCAGGGAGTCCTGAAATTCTTCGGACACACGGTCAGGCGAGACCAGACAGTCTGGAAAGACTGGTTATTACTTGTTGTGTGGAAGGAAAGAGAGCGAGAGGGCGGTATCCTACAAGATGGAGACGCACAACTCAGGACAGTACGGGAGCGACCCTACAATCATCCATCCAAATGGCGCAAGACAGAAATGTCTGGAAAGAAATGGTAGCCAGGGCAACGCACCAGTCACCTCCCCCAGTCATGAGGCGACGACAAAGAAGATATATATATATGGGAGATATCCAGAGATTCATTGTATCATCACAAGGTCTCGGAAACTATTAAACACATAGGTTTCCTCTCGGGATCCAAGCCAACTTCATATGTTCGTGGTGCACCCTGCTAATCAACAGATGATGCCCTGGCTCATACCAACCCGCATTATGCCAGTGTGGTGGAAAATAGGCAAAATTCCCTCATATGAATCTGTATCCGATTATATGGGAATCTTTGTGAGAGGCCTGTGTCAGCAGATGTCTATTGACTAATGATAATTGGACATAAACACTTGAACTTCGATGAAGATATTGCTCCTACCATATGGAAATCAGCTAAGGATGGATTTTTAAAAATTCCTTCTCCAAAAGTCAAAGGTGGAAAGCGAGTGCAGCCAAATATATAATGAAATCAGCAGAAGAACAAGGATCACCAACACAGCCTTGTAAATAATGAGGTTGAAGTGGAAATGGACAAGGAATATTAATGTATGCTTCGTCTTTTACCACTTCTACCTCCTTGTCAGTATGTTGGCGGCTTTAGGTGTTGGAATGAGGATCTCATACCGAAAAGCACAGCATTAGCAGACAGCCATCTAGGTATACAGATGACATTAAAAGAGTCCAAGACGGGTTTGTGGAATATATTATCTATGTCAAGAAGAGGATGTTCATTGGTTCAATTTATGGTGAAACTAATAGGAAATAAGGAGTAGTGGCTTTATTTAGAAAAGACCTAAGTCCAGAACTTCACTGACACAGGCTGATGAAGACATTAAAGGAGAGTAGAGAAAAGATTTTTATAATATAATCAACGACTTTGACGTATAGATCTAAGGAACCGCAGTTAAAAAGAACAGTCTATCATCTACAGTCATACCATGTCGGAGAAGCTAGAAATCAAAATGGATTATAAAAAAAAAATCCAAAATGTTAGTCCATTAATGAATGGGCATTAAATTTTTCCGAGCATATATGAGATACTAAATTAGACTTTCTCCATCTCAAAGCTAACTGTATAATGTTCTCGTTAAATAAAGAACTCGGTTAAAATTAAAATACCAAACAGCAATTACCCTCGTAACACCGAAATTTGTTTAATTCAGCTAATTGGATGATTTATAAGTCAATTTTGTTTTTCCTTCTGCAACGACCCAGCCAATATGAATGTTGGGCGGACCAATTGGTATATAGATCATTGAAGTCGTAATCATCGGTGGTCTTCCTTTGCCCTTCCCTCCATAACACTATCCAATCCTTTGACCCATCCGCATTCAATATCTTCTCACCCTTCTCCTTTCCTCTTATATGTTAGTTTTATTTTTATTATTTTAGCTCGCGGATACCGGATCTGCGAGCCCTGAGTTCGATGAAGCCACTATGGTTGTAAATAAAGCTGCGGCGAGAAGATCATCATAAAAAAAAAAATCGGTGGTCTTGTTAATGCAATATATTTACAGTTTGACACTTGATCTCCAATTTCAAATTATACTTTGATATAATGCGATAACAAATTATCTAATGATATTATTGGAAATATTTTTTTTTATTTTCCTCATCATCATTAGCTGTCAACTATTAAACATCACTAAGGACCTTTACACTAATTGTTCCTAGAATTCGCTTCTTGTGAATTTTCTAAAATTGCCCATCCACCATTTGATGGTCATTTCATCAGAGAAACGTCTGTCATGTTTGAATGGGTTATATCCAGTAAAACTACTAAAACATACACACATAACCTTTAATAAACTTGACAATTAATTAGATAAAAGATATATATATAAAACGACAAAAACCAAACAAGTTTTCTGTTTTTTATTTCATTGACATTTATCTTACATTTCGTTGGAATAAAAATTATCTGTTTTTAAGGAATCATTTTTTTGTATCATTATTATTGCATTTTAAAAATATCTGCACATAATGCATATGAAACAATGTCTTGGAGAAATGCATATGCTTTTAATATGAAAGTTTACATGACTGAAATTTCTTTGTCGGCTATCTAATTAGACTGTGAAATAGACCTTAAGTTTTTTATTTTTACCTTTGACTGCTTATTAAAGTCTTCTTTATATGAAGGTAATTGCTGCACTCACCGTTCTCAGCATTTAGAATTGCAACTGCAGTATGTCGGTAAAGTTTACAAAGATAACTGCTGTTCTTTCTATAGGTTTACTCCGTCTTAAATATTTTATTATAACAGACAAAGACCAGGTGTGAAGGAATTTAGCATATGAGAGTATAAATGGAATTCATAATTAAACCCGTTTTAATACATAGCCTAGAATTATTTATATATATATTTGAAATATTACAGTATATTTTTAGACTAGGTATAATAAAATTTTAAAAATCAATGCAAGGACAACAAACAAGTTAAAAGCTGTTATTTTAATATTAAAAAATGAATCTTCAATTCTATTTATTAATTTGTTATTCAATGCAGGTTTGTTTTTAAAGTTCGCGCCCTTATAACAGTGAATTAATGTATAATTAAAATACTCACATTAAATGATATTCCTATAGGAAGATTTAAATTCACTGCGCAGTACAATTCACATCACAAAGTTTGGCACTTCTGTATTCATCAACCCACAATAGAATCGAAAGGACAATAGACATTTTCACAATAGAATGATCACAGAATGACGTCAGCGTTTCATTAACAAATTCATTAAATAATACATTCATAAATTAACCGTATTCGTACAGATAACTGATTGTGTGTAATTAAATATTAATTAGATTCTCATTAAAATACAAAACATTGGCAACTGTCTCCCGCGTGCTGACGCTTTGAAACGAAAACTTTTTACAACAGATACTTTTTTAATGACATGTGTTGTCATACATACGCAGGACTTTAAATCTTAATAATCAACAATAATATTTTTTTATTTACATTACAACAAATAATAACCCAGTATAATATACTATTGGAATTATATATTCAAAGTAAATTAAAAAATATTTTCATATAAATCTTTGTTCATAGCCACATCAAACTGGTCTCATGTTCTTTATTTATTAAAGTCATAGCATTTTTTTTTAGAATAATTAACAATTTTTTTTTCTTTATCGCTAATGAGATGATGTCGCCGTCATAATGAATACAAATATAATTTATGTATAATTAATTACAAGCACGCCTTAGAATTATTTTGTAAAGGTGTTTGGCTTCATTGGACATTAGTTTAGTCAAAATTGTATTAACTCTACCAATATGAAGGAAAACATTAGAATCGAAAGCGTCTCTATGAGCTTGATTTTTCGAATATTGTATGAAGATGATAGAGGATAAACATCATCGATCCTACTGCAGTTAGAGCACAATGATAAAGACACCCTGCGCATTAAATAGGCAAACTTGTTACACGGCATATGGCCAGTGCGCAGTATCAACGCGATTATAGTATTTTATCGACTTAATCGGTTTTTTATTTGGACAAAAATAAATAAATATATTTTTAATTCAATTTTGCAAGCGTATCATTTGATGAAATATTATTTTATATAACAGTAAAATTAAGCAAAATTAATTTGAAATTAACTAAGAAATTCTGATCATATCATATCTACTGATCATACATATCTGAACTTCTTAGATTTCAAGATTAACATTAATCTTTTCACAGAAGTTAATTTTTAGTCACTCATGTAAATTTTTACCCAAATTTCAAAATGTCAAGTTTTGACATTTTTAAAAAGTTTTTTTATCAAAGAGTAAACAAACAAAAAACTGGAAATAAATGTTAATAGAGAAAATACTTTAAATATAATTGCACATCTTGATGATGAATATTAATTACTTAATAATTAGCACATACAATTTTAAAAAACATATATATAAGAAAAATTCAATAGCGTTAATTATGACTGAATTTGATTTATCAACATTAGTAACAATAAAGTGTAAGCAGCAGGCTATAAGGGCAGTGCGATTTAACGTAGACGGGACCTACTGTATGACTTGTGGTGCCGACAAAAAAATTAAACTATGGAATCCACACACCCAGCTCCTTTTAAAAACTTACGGCGGCCATGCCAACGAAGTGTTAGATGCAGCGGGCTCTTGCGACAGTAGCTATATAATTTCGTGTAGTTCAGACAAATCCGTGATATTGTGGGACGTGACTACTGGCCAACCTTTAAGAAGATACCGTGGACACGCAAGTTCTGTCACATGCGTTAAATTCAATGAGGAATCTAGCATGGCAATTTCCGGTTCTGTCGATAACACCGTCGCCTTTTGGGATGTTGCCAGCAGAAGACAGGAGCCTGTTCAAGTTTTAAAAGATGCTAAAGATACAATAACGGCAATTCAAGTAACAAATACCGAAGTACTCACTTGTTCAGTAGATTGTCATGTACGTTTATATGATATACGCGTTGGTAAAATGATATCTGATTACATTGGTCAGATAATTACCTATGGAAGTATAACACATGATGGGCAGTGTTATGTTCTGAGCTGTGCTGATGATACTATAAAATTGTTCGATAAAGATTCGGGAGAGTTGCTTAACACTTTTACTGGTCATAAAGGGAAAGATTTTCTCCTAGAGAATGCTATTAATGAAAAAGACAGTCATATTATAACAGGCTCAGTGAGCGGAGAGATACTTTACTATGATTTAATTAGTAGTAATTGTGTTCAGAAGTTAACACATACAGTTAACAAACCTGTGGTGTCACTATGCCATCATCCAACGGAGAATTATTTGCTAACTGCATGTGAGGATGAAGTTAAACTTTGGGGAACAAAGGCCACGGATGAATAAATAATATTTTTATTTTATTATATATTTATTTATCATAACGAGTTTTCAATATCTTTCATACAAAAATAAAAATAAGTTTAACAATAAGACATTAACTAGTCTTCTTCCTCATGCCCTTTCCCCAGTTATGTCGGGATCGGCACAGTATGTACTTCTCTTCCACATCCCTCTATCAGCCGTCATATCTGAATTCACACTCTTCTTACACATGGCATCTTTCACACAATCCATCCATACTTTCTTTGGTTTTCCTCTACCCTTATAACCATCCACATTCATTCTCATTACTTTCTTTGTTATATGTGCTTCATCCCTCTGCACAACATGCCTGTACCACACTAACCTCTTGCTCCTCAACTTCTGTCACTGTAGCAACTTTCAGACTTCCCCTAATATACTCATTCTTAATTTTATCCATCCTCATCACACCTCACATCCATCATAACATTTGCATCTCGGCCACATGTAATCTCCTTTCATCCGATACCCTTGGTGGCCCAACCCTCAGCTCCATACAATACGGCAGGTCTAACAACCAACTTGTAGATCTGTCCTTAACTTTAATGGGTATTCGTGGATCACAAGTTGTCCCAGTGACCGCAAGCAAGACATAAACTACACATTTTTTTATTTGATGATATGTGACCCTATTCACTTGATGGTAAATGAGATGCCCTACCATAACAACAATAAGCAATAGTAAGGATGATATACACTGCACTAAATTGTGCTCCTCGTCTTAATGCTAAATCTACTTCAGTAATTCACTAGATACAGCACCATTCAAATTGAAATAAAGACGACCTATGATGATATACACTGAACCATATTTTTTTTTTACAGTCTTTTCCAATTTTGTTTGGCATGAACCTGTCTTTCTATTCTTTACTATATATTTCCTCACCGAATCATATTCCTCTTCCATCTTTTCCTTCTTTCATTCCATTTCCCCCTTTCATATTTCAACTCCCTACCATTCTCCATTCTAATTCCTTCTTGCATTCATTTCCGTTAAATGAGTAAAGACAACCGTCTTCTTTATTTAGAACTGCACATTCTTTCTCATTCTATTATCACAATGTTTCTTTATCTATGGTCCACTTTTATTATCACCATTTTATTTCCACCTTTATTCTCTATTCTTAATACATTCTTATAATTATTTGCACTGATTCATATTATGCTCATTGGTTTGAGAGGTAACAGGTATGGTGGCAGAAGCGGTGGTACAAATTACTGTATGTCTACATTATAGTCTAGACTTCCTGTACAAAATTTAGGGGCTATTAAAATTCTGTTATGAAATTTTCCTAATTGGGACTTAGAAGAACATCACTTAATAAATAGTGTTACCCATAATTTTCATATTAAAATACCACAAGAACATTTGCTGTTAATGTCACATGCAATCATGATCGCACCGACCGACAGAACGGAACCGATAGTATGTTTTTAAATATATATTTTTTGATTTATCAAACCGACTTGAGAAACAAGACGTTCACTTGGTGGTAAGTGACATGATTGCCAATAACGCCGTGGCGCTAGTTAGAATGATAAATACAACACTACATTGCTCTCGTCTGCGACGTAAGATGTTGAGTCGCGTTCTAGTAATTTCACTAGTTACAGCGCCCTTCAAACTGGATTACAGAAATGCCTTCGCATACTACTCTCGAAGCGGCAAAGACAGGTTATCTCCGGCTGCACCGCGTTGCTCCATCTCCGGAGAGCGTCGCCCTTTCTACCTCGGCAAGGGCTCGGCACATACAGCAGCGCCCTCTTCTCGGCCTTTGGAAATCTTGCACTTGGGAAATCCCCAGAATCCGTCACTCATAGCTCATGGGAGCCAAGAAAGTATAGAGGGCGTATCGGCAATCTAAAAAAAAATTCACTGCGTGTTCTCAAAAACGGAATCTTCAAGCTTCAAATAGTTTAATTTTTTTAGATTACCGATAAGACCATTTTTGACTAAATTACTGTATCCCAAAGGTTAACAAAAAGTTAGGAATATTTATTAATCCCTTAATTTTTGAGAAATTATGTAATTATATATGTATTTTTTTTCTTTATCTTGCAATCAGTCAGCTGGACTATGAGCAGATGTGTTGTGCGTAATTATATATTTAATTTAATTATAATCCTAAATTAAGTTGAAAAAAAAAAGTAACACGACATTCATAACCTGGACATCATCTTCGCTAGGACAACTGGTTAATAATAAAAAAAGGTTACGAGTACCTAACAGCACCGTCTCGATAAATAATATCGTAGTGCCCATTTTTATCTCTAAACAGAAATGTGCAGACAACTCTATTCCGGCTTGAAGGTCGCTGTAACTAGTGCAAATATTGAGGTAACGATATACAACTATTTGAAAGCAGCGAACACAATATGTGCTTGTTTATAATTCTAACAGGCTCTCCATTTTATTGACAGGCGTATCATTTACTATCGGATGACGTACTACTCGATTCATCGAATAGAAAAATATAGTGCATAAAACCGAAATCATAAAAATTATAAATTTCTGATTGCTACACTTAAGTGGCACGGCACGGTATATTACTCGAAGGACTGACGGCCGATCAGACAGTAAGGTCGTCGAGTACCGGCCGCATACCGCTAGATGTAGTGTTGAGAGGCCCCCCACGAAGTGGACCGACAATCTGGTAAAAGCCACTGGCCGCGGGATCCATAGATCGAAATTTGTGGGAGGCCTATGTCCTGCCGTGCACGATTATCGGCTAATGTTGTTTCATGCTATAATTATTTTAAAGACTGTCCTTTGTAATATTTTTCTTTAAATATTACTAAATAAGCGACGATATCTTAGTTTGTAAAATAGTTCTACGCACTGTGCGACTTGAGGAGGCTAGGAGAGATTGAGAGTATAAAAAAAGAGATTACATAACTTTCAAGGACAAGCGACATCCGCCACCCCGCACTTGACCAGCATGGTACAATCAAACAACTTGTTTCTATCGTTGCATATGCATATCCTATTAGTAATAAATTAAGCGGTCTATATTTTATTATTTAAAAAGGAATATATTTATTGACAAGGATATACCATAAATGTTTGAGTACAGGCATACAATATAATTATTCTATTTTCTCATACGTTCGGAACATCTGCGCAGTAGATTTAAAGTTGTGAAGGGCATTTACGATTTTCAATAAAATCGATTTTGAATGAAGTAGTTTAATTAGAAGCACGGTGGTTTAATATTAACTCATATTTTCACAAGCAAACTTTCTTTATGTACAACGTACTGAATTTCATGGATTAATTTATTTTTGTTTCGTGTAATTATTTAATCTTTACACTTAAATATTAAATTAAAGAATGTAAGAAACCTTAACAGAAATTTTTATATAAAAAACAATTTTTATGAACGTTTTATGAAAATGCTTCGTCTTTCTAGACGATTTTACAGATCATTATTTGTAAATCTTATTCAGAACAAATGTGGAAAACTAGAGAGAAACAATAAAAGTGGTATGCTCTTACTCCTTTTTAATACAATTCCAATAATAACTTTAGGTCAATATGTACTATGTTATGTAATTTTTTTTATTTAAATAAATAAGTATAATAACGCTGAGTATTAAATACTTAGGAAATTTTTAACGCTAAAATTGATAAAAATACTGATATCGATTCTTTTCAGAATCGATATTAAAAAAAAATTATGTTGTACATCCTTACTGTACAGTAACCCAATTAAAAAAAATTGAACTCCCAAATAGCGACAAGCGTCATCGTCGATGTTTGACGAGTTGTACAATCTGTTATTAGTCGTCAAAACAAATTATATATACAAGTTTCCTTAGTGGTATTAGTTTTAAATGAATTGGTTAAAATGGGCACCAGATCAGCAGCGAAGATAAAACTACGCACAGCACCGTACAAATGTGAAATATGCGGCCGCAGATTAATGAGCGCGGACGCTCTTAAATCTCATCAAGTCTGCCTTCACAACCTTGCCGCAAAAGTGAAAACGAAAAGTGTTCCAACGAAACAATCTGTTAACAAAGCTAAATGTCAGTTGCAATCGCAGAAGTTGAAGAGTGAGAAGCATGAGAAAATTATTGTAAAATCAAAGATTGCGTTGAAAAAACTACCCGCTTCAAATAAGACAGTAAACAAAACACCTGTAAAAAGCGCGGGGAAGCCAACGATGACAACAAATCCCGACCGCGAGTCAGTTGACTGCGAATATGAATGTCCGAAATGTAGTAAGACGTTCCGTATATATTTCTCTGCTCACAGGCATATACAGAAGAGTCATTGCGTGAATAGTTCTGGTGAGAAAGTGTAAGTATGTCAAACTGTTACTTACTACTTAACTATTACTAAGCTATGAATCTATTGGTTATTGTCCTCAATTAACGAAATAGTTATATAATTTTCGATCTTTGATCAAACTTTCCATTAGCAGAGAATTTTTTAGGTTAGGTTTTTTTTCATGTTCTCTTGTGATGCAAGTTTTACCTTTTCTGTGAATACACTTACTTGACATGTTTTTAAATGCTTCAAAAGTGTTGTCTCTGTGCTGGAAACAGCTTAAGTAGGTGCCGAAGATGCATAACACCATGGGTCTCAGTTAAAAGGGTGCAATAACTACAGTAATTACTGTGGTCACAAGGTTTGACATTTTTTATGTGTAAAAGATAAGTGCTATAGGGTGTTGTATATACATTCAGAATACTGGTAATTGTCTCAGGGCTTAGCAGAATAAAATGTGGATATTTTATTTCAATATTAGTGATTAATGTTTCAGCTCACCCAACTCACCGCAACTAATAAAGCCTATTATGAGAGAGGTTTGCTCTAAATGTAATAAACAATTAGATTCATCTGAGCCCCATACGTGTGATGCTGTTAAAGTTGAACTAGAGGATTTGATGCAGTCGGTAAATTACATCTGCTCAGGCTGTAAGCAGCAGTTCCTTAACCTTAGGCTGTTCGATCTCCATGTGGCTGGGTTACATTGTAACAGCGTCGAAAGTATGTTTTTCCCGAACAATGAAGGTAAGTTGTTAAAATACTGAAAATATGATAAACCATTTTTTATTAACTCCATATACCTGAAACTTGTTACTTTAGGACAGGTTTCAACATTCTCTCTACTGCTATAACTCCCAGTATCATGAGAGGTCATTTAAAACTTTAAATATCCAAATATCCAATAAATCTTTATTAAGATCATATGAACTTGATTAATTAGCTGACACAGCAGCTCCTATCTATCTATTGGAACCGATAGACAGTATCCAAATGTTACTGTATTCCGGTTTCAAAGGTGCTGTAGCTAATATAATTACTGGGTAACAAGACTCAATATCTCTTATCTGGAGGCGATGAGCACAATACAGTGCAGTGTATATCTTCATAACTTGGCATGACTTTGTTAAGAGCTGGTGTATCATTTACGAGGTTAATGTGTCATTTCTTTATTATTGCTACCTTTCATAAAAAACTATTAAAAGCGGTGACGCTTGATGATCCTATTTTTATTATAGTTTTATGCTATCATATAACCTAAATTTGTCATGAAAATAAATGATAATAACTCCATAGATGATGATGCAAGTTTACCCAAAATGCTGAAGCTCCCATGTGTTGTTTAGGGGTTCATCAAGTTGGCTGTGGTAGCTAGATATAACAATCTAGTAATTACTTTCCTTGTCTTGTTAGTACCTTTAAAAGCATTTTCTTATGTTGCAGTATTTCAGAAGTGGAAAAATGAAATGGAGGATCAAACTAAAGTCAAATATTCTATACTCGGGAAGTACAATTTTAAGAAAATGTTTCGTTGCACCAACCTGCCGGAAGGGAATAGCTCAATTGATGATACCACATCATACCTTTGTCCATCTGCTATAGTTGTTCAGGAATTTTCGAAAGGCACACAAGTGCATTACTACAAAGACCATCATGGTCATGATTGTGGCGGTTATGTATTATCAGATAAATATAAAAAGTATTCTTTAACTACCCTACTTAAAAAAGCTGGTGCGTACACAGAGAAGGAGGATTTAAGAATTGAGGAGAATGATTTGCATCTGCAGTTTAAACAGCTGATGAAATGTATAGTTCTAGATGCTGCCAAGGTCAATGTTGAAACGCTAAAAGTTTTAATTGGTAAAGCTTTAGACATGACGTCCGTTTTAAATAACACTGAAGACGATCCGGATTCTGATACAGTAGCAACTAAACATATCATAGAGAACAGTGTGACCGAAGACAGTGGGAGTGAGAAGAGAAAAATCGACATCAGCACCGAAAAACCCAAAACTGAACAGATCACTAAAAGATTTAAGACAAGAATTAATCAACTTAATCCCAACAGTGATGGTTCTTCGAATGTACCCTCAGTTCCTCTACTGCAGGATACAACAATAAAAATAATCAATTCATTCTCTTTAGCTGATCAGGACATCAGTAAAGTTGTCAACGAGATGGACAGTGATGAAAATGAATTAGATATAACTGATAAACAAGAGAACGGAAGAGACAAGGATATTATGACTAACACTAAAAGGGACGTAGAAGTAACTATAAAAGAGGAGGCAGGGGATGTGGAACTATCACCATCCAGTTTTGTTGACTCTTACAGAAATATCGTTGGGAAAAATTTCAAACCGGAGAATGAATCTTTGAAATTAAAAAACAAATTTAAACAAAGGAAATCTTTAAGTCCTAAACCTCTAAATCACACCAAAGAACCTACTACGAAACATCACAAAGCAACGAAGCATCCGAAAGGTGATGGGATGTCTCCACAGACCAAATCCAGGTTATCATCGGAGTCTGTGACTAGACCTGTAGACTACAAATATGAAGTGAAAGAAAGAGAGAATGACTGCAATATATTAATCCTAAAAATTTGAAGGATCATTTCATATAAACGGGGAACAGTATTTTTATAAGAACAAACACTGGTAAAGGGGAATCCCCCCCGAGTTAAATAATTTACTATTATTACGAAGACTCATTTTGGGAATATCAAATCATGCATAATTCTTGAAGCCAGTATTTGTGCAGAACCTTGAATAGTTTCTGAAGATCACTTATTGTAGAGTGTTAAAAAAATATATATCCTACGAATATGATACCAGCTCAATATGATATTTATATAGTATCGATGAACACCAGTTTTTCGGTGCCAAAGAAACTAATCTCAGATGTGCTATCAGCTGAACCTCTGAATCTATATAATTGTAACGACACCCGTTTTTGAGTGTGCAAAAATTAAACAACTCTCAGAAGTGATACCAGTTGAATCTTGATTCTGAATATTTGTGGCACTTGTTTTTGAGTGACAACAAAATATTCCGATGTGATATTATCTGAAGTCGATATCTTTGAAAAATTTGTCGTCACTTGTTTTTAAGTGACGAAATAAAAACAAGCTTCTGGTAAGTTACCATCTGAAATTGAAACAACTATCATTTGAACATCACCAAAGTTGATACACTGCAATGCATCAGCCAATTTTCAAGAAGTGATTAGTGAGTCAAGAGTCAAGTTTAATCCGTTGGTGTTTGTGTTTATTTATATATTGGATGGTGCTTAGTGAATTTATCAAGTTGCAAGCTTTTAGTTTTTTTTTTTTACATAGATATATTTTTACAAAAATGGAGTGGGTTTAAAAAAATTTACGCTTACTTATAGATCATCATCGCTAGATGATATGTGACCACTGCTGGACATGCATCTCTCCCAAAAGTTTTTGCCTGCATCCCTTGTCAGCATTATGTCTAAAGAGGCAATCCAACTAAAGTGCCTGCTGGCGATATATATATATATCCTATTAACATCCTCACCGCTGGAATTCAGGACATTCTCACATAAAAAGAGAGGCTACATCATTTCAAGCTCATACTAGCCATGTCTTCATTGGCGGATGGTCATAATATCAAGTAACATATCCGTTTCTTCAACATTCTATACTTCACCGGAAACTCAAGTTCAATGGGGATCGAGTCACTGCCTCATGTTTTTTTTTTTTGACGTTCCTCTAATTTTGTCGTTGAGTGTATTGCAATTTATAATCTATTTCTTAGTAATACTGGTGATAGGTCTGTGTTACTCCATCGAGTCTCCAACAGGCGACGAGCACATTCTGATGTGTATATCATCCTAACCTAACCTAACCTAACCAGAATTATTGGAAGGTCTGGTCGATAAGTGGTTAAATAAAAGTATTCTATTAAAAGAGGCCATTTTTTTTTTGTGTTTTCATATATCATGGTGTACTGTTTTAGTTATAGTGAAGCTTTCATGTTGTTTTTTTTTAATAGTTTTTTTTTTTCGTTTAGTGTAATTATTTTTTTTTTACCATTAATGCAATATAACTTTAACTTAGATACTTTCGAGTTAGATTAGGTAATGTTTCAACATCGTGTTTTTTTTTGTTACATAAATATATTTAAGTTGATTTACCTTTAAGTGTAGATTCATTAATATATTGGTGAATCTTAAAACTAGTTATAGACTTTGAAGGTCCCCGCACAAACCAGTTTTTTTTTCTAGTGTTGCCAGTTAAAAAAACGAGTAAATTTTTCTTGTCCTTATAACATGTATCGACTTTATATATCACTAGCAAAAATATGGTGCAGTGTATACCATCCTAACGAGCGCTACGTTGTTATGGGCAGGCATGTCACTTATCATCAAGTGGACGTATCGGTCGTTTCGTTGCTCATTAAATAAAAAAAAAATGTCTAAAGCTATATAATCGTTACTTTGATATTTATTAAAAAAAATGGCGGATATTAATATATAAAAAAATCAAAGAACGTGTTCCCTAAATATGGCAAGTGTTAAGGTCACCGGTCAGTATGTTGTATATATATCTCAGTTTGTGAAGGTATACGTCAGATGAACGAAGGTACCGCCGTAGAAGGTAATGTAGTGATAAATTATGATTTAACTTTTGTATTATACTATTGTAATAAATGTTATTTTGTAAAGAAACATTCGCTATCATTATTTTAATCCCAACTGTTGCCCACTGCTGGACTAAATCCGATTATATTGCCGAGACCTGTTTAATGCTACTTGCAACGTTTCCTTCAACAGTACATCGATTCTTCCAAGTGAATATAAATCCTGGTAAAGCTCTAGCTACTCTTATGGTCAATGTGTGGTCTCTGATGAATCCACCAGCTCCATTGGCAGTTCTGTCTGCAATATAATAAGCTTAAAGCCTGTTATATATTGTTTACTGATCTGGTAAACCTGTGGTACGTTTTTTTTCATGAGTTGCCACAAAAGTGCGTTAGCCATTGTGTTGCGGTCCGGAAAACAAAATTAGGTAATGATTTTTTTTTCATTTAGGTTTCAGATTTTCTTAAAGAACTATGATAAGATTTAATGACTGAATGATTGACTCTATTAATAGACGTAAATTTCTAAATAGTTTAATGAAAAATTAAGTGGGCTAACTCCAAAAGCCCAGGGGGCGGCTGGTTGAGTATAACCGTTAGACTATCTCAACGACCTTTGACCTTCATAAATACAGGCTTAAGTTGCTTCTATCAATGACTCTCCATCATTATATCCGATAGACATTCACTGCTGGACATAGGCCTCTCTCAAAGATCTTCACATCGATCAATCCTGCGATGCCTTGGTTCCTGCGCCTTGCCAATGTACGCCACAGTCGGAATGGAGTCAACGGTACCGCCGAGCACGTGGGACCGTCGTTTGTAGGTGTTCCTATGGAGGGATTTAGATTATTTCCCACGCCAGCCTAATGGGGGTTGGTGGGCGCCAGAACCACATTTGTTGGTTAGCGGAGTGCACCATGTACAGCATATTGTATTTTTTGTTTAACATAGGGGAAATGCCTGTGCATGCCCGTCCTCACGAGGGCAAGGACAGGTTATGTCAGACTTGTACCGACTAAAACCTCCACGATGTTCCGCCTGGTAGCTTTATGGCAGGGTCACGGGAACGCTTACGCACACATCAGCGACCCCGCCAGCGCTGGCCGCACAATGCAGCACCACCTCGGGTGGGAGAAAAGAACCACGTTTGTAGGGGCATGCCGGAACACATAGCGCGCCCTCCTCCTAGGCCTCTCAGTAACGCCGGCAACAGAGTCCCCCGAATTCGTCACCCAGAGTGATATAGAAGTCAAGAGAGAAAACTCGACTCACTGCGGCAGATCCGATCTTGGGTTTCGCCGCCACCCGTTGTACGGCCGCGGAGGATAGGGAGAGTTGCGAAACGCCGTACCGACACTCCTCTTCCGCCGTGACTCCACCTCGGCTGCAAAGAGTATAAAGCCGCCCTGGAGCCCACGGGCACGCATTCGAGTTGAGCTCACGGAGCTCCGGAGCTCTAACCTGGAGGGGCCGGGCCGGGTAGGTTCCTCTTCACTTCACCGCAGGCGATCAAGCCAGGGCTACTGAGCCCCTCCGCCACGGCAAGGCGGGAACTTGTTGGAGGGACGTACAGCTATGGTTGGCTTGGGTCCCGCGAGTTCTTGTGCGGGACCCCTTACAGTCACTCTCTGTTATATATAATTTTATTAGTATAAACAAACTACCACATACTATATTAAGACTATATAAACGAAAATTCAAGTATTATTATTATATATACAAATACTCTTTCCATGTGATTGTTTAGACTATATATATATATCGACACTGGCGACCCGTATTAAAATAATTACCCGTGGCAATACTCTACAAATGAAAACCTTTAAACAAAAAAAGCAGGCAAATTAAATGGTCAATTTATTTCTCTTGTATTTACCAACACAAAAGTGTTTTCGATTTAAATTGTATGCATCCAGACAAAAGTATCTAATATATAATTAGATTTATGTTAAATAAGAGAGTTCTGCATCCGATAAGCTGTGGAACTGCATACGCCTTGATAACACTGCTGATCATTACAGAATATGAACCAAAGTCAGAAGTTCATCATACCAGCGAGGTAGAGGTTAAAAAAGCTATTGAAATAAAGTTTCTTTTATTACTTATATGCCAACTAATCTTAACGAATCGATAAATCGAGTGCGTTTTGCCATTGAAACAATTGATTTGGTCTCATTTTTTCGAAGGATTTTAATGCTGTTAGACTTCTTATTGACTTTTACAGCTTCACTGGAGACAGGACTCGGATCCGGAATTTGCGCGTTACCTTTTGGTCACTATGTTCTGACAGCGCCTTTGACTCGATACCTTTTTTCTATGCTCGCCTATTTGGTTTAGAGTACCATTTGTAAAAAAAAATTATTATTATTTTAAGAAAAGTCAATATCAGACATCGGAACTATTGTGCGTGAAATCACTAGGGGATTCCAAATTCGGTACTATTGGGAAATACAAAAAAATCGATACGTAAATAATTACATCGATTAACATAAAAAAATCTATTCAATTATGTAACTTTTTTTATTTATATGGCAATGGCTACTTCTCTACGTCAAATTCACATTTTCGAATTGTAACAGTTTTTCATTATTATTGTCACACAAAACAACTTTATAAGAGACATAATATAATTAAAAGAAATGTCTTACTGGAGAAAAACAAGTAAGTACAATATAATGTTAATATGTTTCTTTTATATTGTTACGATTGTTACTCGAAAATTGACTTTCCATCGCTCCTGTTATACATATACTCGGAATAAACAGCTCACTTAAAGTTTCCACTTCTGGAACTCGTAACCTTCTAAGGAAAGAGTTGTGTCATGTAAAGCTGATTTAACAGTACGAACAAAATGTGCTGTTTAAGTAAACTTATAATTTTCCGTTTAATTTCAGAACTGCAAGAGTTGCAGACAGTAATAAGCAGATTGCCAATTGACGTTTGCTGTAGTACAGTATACCCAGATTTTGGAGTGAGATGGAAGGATGTCGTGAGAGTTATACGTAATGCGCGGTTGCCCATGAGCCCGTCGAGCATTGCAAGAATTTTATGTAAAAGAGTCGCTCAGAATTTACCACCGGAAGAGATTGATTACATTTTATCTAGATTACGGCTTAAATGTGAGTAAATAATGTATTTTGTAATTTATGTGCTTATTAACTTTTAATTACATTGACTATACTACCAAGGTGTCAAATGAGTACACAAACTAACAGTTACAATATATTGTATATTATAATGGCTTCAATTTAAAATAAAAAAAAAAACAACTTTTCTATTTTGATATCAAATTTTAATTTTATTTATTAGATAAACTTGATAATATTCTTTTTTAGAAATAAGAAGACTGTTGTGTACAGTTATACAAATTAAATATTAAATAGCAATTTTTTTCTCATACACATTAAAAATATACTTTTTAAATATTAATAGAAAATAATGAACCTCTTTGGTGGTTAGAAACTACTTTGTAGTCGGAGTTCATCAGATCAATAGTCTTTTTTAATTTTAGTAATTGCGGTACAGAAACGGTTGTGGCATGTCATCACATTAAAAGAACTTTTAAATGAAGAGCCTTTAGAAGCTGGTGATTTGCAGGAGAGCCTATTGGCGGCTTTGGCTGGTGCTCGTACGGGCAAGATTATACATTCGGAGGTAAACTTTTAATTAATGTATATTAAACTTTATAATTCATGTTCTTTTTTTATTCTATGTAGCAACAACATGGATGTCCACCTAATAGTAAATGATATGTGTCAGTAACAATGTGGCACTAGTTAGGATGTTCTTCTTTGTAGTGACCTCATGACTGAGGGAGGTGACTATGGTGCATTGCCCTGGCCACCATTTCTGTCTTACGCCATTCAGATGAATGATTGTAGGCAAGCTCCCGTAGCATCCCGAGTTGTGTGTGTCCATCTTGTAGGAGACAACTCTCGCTCTTTCTGTCCTTCTCAGGATGTTATACAAAGGACCATATTGTACTTGTCATGATGCATAAAATATTGTCTCCTTACTCTAGTAATTTCACTAGCAGCAGCATCCTTCAAACCGGATAGTTATGTTGGCACATTATAGTTTGGCGGCTGCAATAGGTAATGCGGTGCTACCTATCTAGACAATTATTGGGAACAGAGACCTATTGCTAGTAGTCTTAGTTTTTTTCTCATAGACTTCCGAAGCTTCACCTTTCTCCATATAGCCTATACAGCTTCATATATATGAAGGCAGTCCTTAATAAAAAAAAATGTTTATGGTTCATAATTTTCATCAACCAGTATTCTCCGCCAAGTTCAAGATTTTTTTTTAAGCACAGATTATAAACGTCTGTTCCAGGTACATACAGTGCAATTCAGTGAACTGGTGTTCATCAGCGTTCAACTCTCGTCGGAGACCAGATCCAGTGCACCTTTGTATCTGGCAACACCTCCAGGACTACCGGTGGCTTTGACGAGTTCGATTCGCGCGGTTAAATTGTTGAAGATTTGCGTACAAGGTAAGCTGGTTAGTCTATGGCAGACCATAGACTAAAGGGAGACCCAATTGAGGAATTAGGGTGTGGATCATGAATGTACAAATTTCCTCTTTACGTTGGGCAGCTGGAACGTAGGTCGGTTTGAATAAACTTTACCATCATGAAAATATGGTCATGGAATCATATTGAGGACATCCATGTCATAGGAAAGTGTCGGTACAGTAATATATATTTTTTATATAGGGCTCCTGCATAACAACTCACTGGATGAACGCCAACCACACCAGCTCATGGTGCACCCTGCTGATCAATAAACTAGGCTCTGGCTTCCACTAATCCACCTTGGACCAGGGTGGTGGTAAATGGCTTAAATCCCCCCCATATCGAATTCCTACAAACAACAGCTCCAACTGCCTGGTTATTCAGGCAG
This sequence comes from Ornithoptera priamus, assembly GCA_029034505.1. NCBI lineage: Eukaryota > Metazoa > Arthropoda > Insecta > Lepidoptera > Papilionidae > Ornithoptera > Ornithoptera priamus. Next base: position 832,138 of record JARDWD010000830.1, read on the forward strand.
CGCAACACTGATTGATATGAGGATATTTGGAGGAGGCCTATGTCCAGCAGTAGACATCTGTGAGCTGATGATGATGTATACTGTGATCAGTTTTATCTTTATAGTTCTTTTTTATTATATTATTTATTTATTACAGTAAACGTTTAACCGTTATACATCACTCTGTAGGTAATAAGAAGGGTAGGATGTTTAGCTCATGGTGATGGACAGGTCCATCACCATGAGCTGAACATCCAATGTAATGCTGGTTAGGATATTTACACTGCATCGTATTGTAGTTGTAGCCTTGAGATGTCAAGTCTCTATACATCATCATTATCAGGGTTTTTTTTATCCACTGCTGGATGTAGACCTTCCCTGATGTCTTCCACCAAATGCGATCCTCAGCTTCCCACGTCCACCCACTTCCTGATGTCGTCGGTCCATCTGGATAGAGGGCGTTCTACACTTCTGACGGAGACTCCTCCCTCATTGGCCGTCACTGACATGACAGACATGACCGGTCAGCCACTTCAGCTCGCAGATTGTGAGAGCAACTTCAACAGCTTCAGCTCCCTGTTGGATTTCTTCGTTCAGGACTTGGCCCTTAGAAAAACTAATCACAAATCTCTCTCCATCTCTCGCTGTGCTACTTTCAATCGATGGACCAGCCCGATGGTCAGGTGCCATGTCTCTACTCCATCTCTACACCTGCACCAACAGTTTACTGAAGGGTGCTGCAGCGATAGAAATATCATCACCCAAAGCACCCTTCAAATGGATACAGGCATTGTTACCACCAGTGTAATTATATTACTGATGCTGTTCCACCAGGTCTTGGCTATAAAACCTACGAGGACGCCAGCTTGCACGGCCACGACATACCGTCGCTGCTGCGCGTCCACGGCGGCTGGGACGAGAATGTGTACCGCATGGCCCAAGTGCCCGACTACTGCCCCGTGCCAGTGGTCACCAGCTCCGGCATCGACTACACCAACCGCGCTTACGACAAGGGCTACGTGGACACGGTCCTCGGGCCCAACCCGCCGCTGCTGTCCAACTTGTGCGTGAACACCACCAATGAGTTCTTCGATCCTAATATACTGGACAAGCCGATGAAGCTGAAGATGCAGCTGAAGAGTGAGGATGTCGTAAAGACGCTGAAGATGTGGGTAGCGAAAGGCGTCCTCTCGCCTACGTCGCAATTTTTCACAATCTTCCACAAGCTGAAGTCTAATCAGATTAATAGCGTTGACGACGACGAATGAGGAGTTTATGTTTCAGAACATTACCGTGATCCGGTTTGAAGGACCTATAGCTATCAATGGTGGCAGTGTTTCTGCTGCCGGAGATCGTCTAGGTACCACCGCAGCTTCTGTTGCAGCCGACAAAAAGTTCTGTGCAAAATTACTGTGATCCGGTTTGAAGGACCTATAGCTGTCGGTGGTGGTAGTGTCTGTGATGCCGGAGATCGTCAAGGTATCACCGCAGCGCCAATTGGAGCCAAGAAACAATATTGTGCAAACATTACTGTGTTCCGGTTTGAAGGGCGCCATAGCTAGTGAAATTCCCAATAATAATTTAACAACGCGACGAGCACAGTGTAGCGTCAATTTTGGTTGAATAAAATGAAAAAAGAAAAAGACTGTTCCGGACTGAAAGCCGCTGCAGCGGTATTAAAGGGGATAATGATATATAACCACATGTCTCATAGCGATAAGCACAATGTGTTGCAGTGTAAACGTCCTAACGCGTTGTTAAGGCGTATCTTATTCTATCAGGTAATTCAGCAAACCGGAATACAGTAATGGTAGTACACAGACGGTCACTGGAAACAGAGACACTACCACCAGGTGACGGTAGGACTAAGCTGATGTTCCAGTCCTCGCAGAGTACGCTAATAACCAACAAATAAATGGCGGCAAAAAATTTTTTTTAACATAATACCCTCATAAATAAAACGAACGGTGATAAGAAATAGATAAACTTTATTCCGCCACATTCGAATTATTCCAAATAAATCTTATAGATCGAAATACAGACTAGAAATATGCGAAATCTTATAATTAACAAGAAAATCGTTGGACTGGCGTTCGATAATTAAAAAGAAAAAAATATTTTTTTATATGCATAAGGTAATTTCAAATTTCATATGGCAACACTGATGCAATGTCAATTTCCATAAAGACTGCCGAGACTAGATTTAATTTCCATTGTAGCATCGTTATTAAATATGTAATAAAAAAAAATAATAGTTTCCGTTTCCGCGTGTAAAGGTAATAATAATAGGAAGTGTAACTTCTGTTTAATGTGTGAGAGAGCGAGATGGATATACTGTGGAGTTGTAGAATAGAGCGAGAGAGAAAGAGCGATGGATCGATTGTCAATGTTTATTGATTAAAGTAGGAAAGAACAAGGCGGAGTTGAATAAAATGTACTATAGATATCAATGTATATCTCTCTCTCCCTCTCTTTCTTTGTTTAGAGTGAGATAGAGATACAGTACGGACACTAGTCTACATGGCATGCGTAGTGATTTATATTCACAACGCTCTCCGTCTCACTCGCACGCGTCGATACATCGATATAGCCGTCTCTATTCATATCGTCTCGTAAAGAAGTTTTACTTCATGAAAATTATATCCGCTACGATAAACAAACGCATCAAATAACAGCCTAGTATTTTTCGGATAACAGTTATTTAAATTGGATAAAAAAAAAAAAATTCCAACCGCCGTCCAACGAAGTTCCCCATTACAAAACTGAAACAAATACCACAACGCTATAACAAACAAAATAACATATATATGTATATATATATATATATACGTTGACCATTCTCCGAGGAGCTGACTAGGCGCGCCTATAGGCAATTTTTTAATTTCAAATCCTCCCCCCCCCCCCAATCCCAACTCTGCAACATAATCCCAATGCACGTCCACAGCTGGACTAGCAATATAACATACGAAATTTTTCCCGCCAAAATTTACAAACTTCGAGTAGAATAAAAAAAAAGCGAGGTCATGAGGAATCACCTTCACCAGAATTACGCGCCGATTTCCCCCCGCCGTCATAGACAAAGGACGAACGTCGCCTGACCAATTATTCCACTCCTCTACTAGTCAGCTAGCAACAAATATTTAGACTATCTATAAAAAAAAAAAAAAAACAATCCAGGAACAATTATTAAATCAACACATCGTACTGCATTTCCTTTACAACCGGCTACGGTCCTGATGCTGAGGAGCAAGTAACCTGACCATAGACATCCCTTTGAGGCGTTAATTTTTTTTTAAACACAAGCGCATTCCTGATATATAACCATGATCTTGATACTCGACTTTGATACGCGAGTCTGGATCACGTGTTCTTGATACTTGAGTCAAGTTAAACATAATTCATGAACTTTGTGCGCAAGTATCAAGAACACGCCGTCGCTGTACAATCGAAGACTCCTTCGGGACCGTTGGGCCGTTCGAAACGCATTTAAATAATATCAATATAACGAATAATAAGTATAGAACTTAATGCGTACGAATGTTATATATATATATATAAATAAATAATATATATATAATATGGCAACACCGATTGCATCAAGACTGGATGACACGTAGGAGATCGTAGTTCTAACTTTCTAAAGTGAATATATTAACATAGACAACGTTGTAGCCGTGATAGCTCAGTTCGTCTTACGTCCTTCGTGTCTATGGGTCGCAGGTTCGAGTCCCAACGTTCACGACGAACACGTGTTCGTGGACATCTGAGACACTTTGTCAGCTCGGTTGAAACGCGACCAAGAGAACGCCATCCCCAACAGTGGGAAAATCAATTCGGGCAGCTTGTAAGTTTTATAATTATTGTACTTATCTAATCTACATTCTTCGCATAGACAAAAATCAATGGACTCGCCAAGAACGCCAATTCTCGTTTCATGAGCAAAAGACAAAACCATAAACAATTTGCAAGGATCGGCTCCGAAGAAAGCGTGCCTCTATGAAGACAAAATGGCGGACGTTCATGAAGACCAGTATTAACTATAAGCGAGACAAGTACAACTTGGTGACATATTTCTCTAATAAACAAAGATAATATTTATTTTTTTTACCATAGACAAAAACAACAGGATGACACGGATCATGCAAATGAATTCACTGTGACTTTTTTGTAAATGTTGCAAACTGCAGTGATTTTTCTATTAATCATCTTTTTTAGACTTGGTCGTAAAACTTGTGACGGTACGAGGCTTAGTAAACCCTGTAACGTAGTCATGCCCTTCGCATGACAGATGTCCATGCTTTTCTTAGTAGCGAGCGAGACACTGATAATATGTCTCAGATCTGGTGGTATAAACTATCAATGTCGGTACAGGGCTTACTAAACCCTGTAATTTAAAGTCATGCCCTTCGCACGATTGAAGTCCACGCTTATCCTAGTAACACTAAGCGACACACGGACAAGATGATTCAGATCTGGTGGTAAAACTATCAGTGTCGGTACAGGGCTTATTAAACCCTGTAATGTAGTCATGCCCTTCGCACACGGACAAGATGTCTCAGACAGTATGAATTAACTATCTATTCTAATGTGGCTTCCACGACTGATGATAAGTTAGCAGAATTAAGAAGAAACCGCTAAACCATAAAGAAGAGGCTCTTCAATTTTTTTTTTAATCTGTTCTCTGAAATTTCAATCCTCACGCCTGAAAACAACGATAAGAAGCCGTAAAGCATAAACAACTGTCTGTATTGTGATAAGGCATAATCGAATAAATCATAGGCAAAGGCCATGAGCACCTATTTTGAAATTAAAAAAAAAAAGTTTTATGAAGGACACCATTGTGAACAATAGTCTATTTTAAATTAAAAAAAAATATTGTGGTGCAGTTTAGTTGCATACACGATCGACCCCTGCTTAAATAAAAAAAAAAAATATTTTTTAATATCAAGTGGTAGCGAACAAAACGTTCACCTGATGGTAAGTGATACGCTTGACCATAATAACGTGGCGCTAGTTAGAATAGTATACACTGCGCCACATTCAGCTCGTTGCATTGAGACGTAAAATGTTAGGTTTCATTACCCCAGTAACTACACTAGCTACAGCGCCCATCGAACCGGAACACAGCACTGTCTGTCGGCTGCGATAGGCGCTGCGGTGGTACCAAGAACGACTACAGAAACAGAGACACTACCACATACTAGAAAATAGTGAGGGTACATAATGGTGTATAAACAAGGACCCATTATAAATTAAAAAAAAAAAAAAACACTCTTGTGAGAACGCAATCGTACAAACGTCAATGACCATTTTAAATTAAAAAAGAAACCTTTATGGAGTTTCTTAATTGTATAAACCACAAATCCAATTTAAAAAATCCAAATAAAAAAAAAAACTTTTCTGAAGAGGCACGACCGTACAAACGATGAAGCCTATTTAAAAAAAAACTTGTGAAGAGGCACGACCGTACAAACGATGAAGCCTATTTAAAAAAAAACTTGTGAAGAGGCACGACCGTACAAACGATGAAGCCTATTTAAAAAAAAACTTGTGAAGAGGCACGACCGTACAAACGATGAAGCCTATTTAAAAAAAAACTTGTGAAGAGGCACGACCGTACAAACGATGAAGCCTATTTCAAAAAAAAAATTAAAAAGGCACGACCGTACAGACGATGAAGCCTATTTTTTTTTTTTTGAAAAAAACATGTATGCAGACAAACGTGTGAAGGACAAGGCTCATTCTAAATTTTAAAAATGTGGTGCGGCGTAATTAACATAGACCATTTCATATTAAAAAAAAAAACTATTTGTCTATTGATGATGTAGATGTTATTACCACAGTGTTGTACATCATCGGGTTTAATGTTTGAAACATTGAAGCTGGATTAACTAACCGACATTTAACCAAGCATATTGTCCCACTAGGTGGAGTGGGCAAAAACTTAACTAAGCTACTGTGTGTGTAAATAAAAACATGCAAAGCTTAAAGTAAACTCTATGGCGGCAGTGTGACCACACTCACGCCGCGTTTTGGCACGAACGATGGCCTCCCGCGATCCAAACCAGTTGTGTATATACACGAGCTATTTACAGGAAAAAAAAAAACAACAATAGCACCAAGTTCAAAACGCGACAGCGTCAAAGTAATAGCAAGCTATGATATATATAGATTTTTTTTTTAAATATTGCAACACCCTTAACCATAGACAATTTTTTTTTTATATCTAAACAAGTAACGTTTGACCTCTTAATTATATGGACAACCTCCACGAATGCAATTCTATGGGAAAGGTTTGTTTTTTTTTAAACCTTATTAAACTAAGAAAAATTTTTAAACGACTATTCATAAATAGAATTTTGTACTGAAAAACGGCCGAAAAATTTTCCCTCCATCATTGCGAGTTTCTTACCATAGACAACTTTAGGGACTCTATAGTCTTTTCTCTACAGTTGTGTCAAAACTTTATGATTTTTTTTTTCATTCACACTATTTCACTATTTTATTCTTCATACGTTCAAGCTATCTCCTTTCCCCTCCAACGGGTTCTCGCCTTGTCGTGGCGGAGGGGCTTAGTAACCGTGGCGCCCAACACGGTGAAGCCAAGTGGAACCCATCCGGCCGGCCCGCGGCGAAGGGCTGGCCGAAGCGGCCGCTCCCGGTTCGAGCACCGGTTGGGATAACTGGAGCTCACCGGAGCGGCCGGGGGCCGCAGGGGCGGCTGTGTGCTGCCCCAGCGGCCGGCTGCAGGGGCGGTTTCATACCGCCCTTCGCAGCCGAGGTGGGGTCGCGGAGGGAGTACCCTCTGCGGCCAACCGGTGTCGCACCGGCGATGCGGCGGCGGTGGGGCCGCGGGGGAAGAGGAGTTTCGGTATTGCGATGCGCCGTTCTCCCTATCCTCCGCGGCCGTTAACAGGTAGCGGCGGGCCTAACATCTCTCCGCCGCGGGGAGCCGGGAGAGGATTTCTACCGTGGCTCCCATGGCCTCTGGGCGACGGGTTCGGGGGAACCGGTCGCCCGCACACGCATGAGGCCGAGGAGGGGGCGCGCTGCATGTTCCGGCGCGCCCTGGGAGGGTTCATCCCTCCCCCCTGAGGTGGGGCCGCGCAAGCGGCTAGCGCCGGCAGGGTCGCGGTTGAGTGCGTACCCGCGTTCCCGTGACCCTGTCATCACGGCGACGAGGAGGAACATCGTGGGGGTTTTAGTCGGTGCAAGTCCGACATAACTCGTCCTTGCCCCCGCGAGGACGAGTATGCGTAGGCATTTCCCCCACGTAAAACAAAAAAAAAAAAAAAAAAATCTCCTTTTCTGTCACTCTATCTCTTTTCATAGCCAGGTCTCTTTCACCCGTTCTCTCTTTCTTCAACTCCCTATACATTACAAAATCTATCTTCTCTTTACATCTCTTACACTATTTCTGTTTCTTTCTTCTAGTCACACTCTCACACTTTCACTAACTCTCCCTCTCTCTCTCTTCTACTCGCCATTTCTCACTTTCACTAGTGTTGTGTACAGTGGTTGCATGTAGTAGCAAGAGAAAGCAAGAGAAGCTGATTTGAAGATAAAAAATTAAAAAAAAAATTAGAATAGTAGATAAGGGTTATCACTACATACTTTACTTCTTTAGAGGGAAGATATTGTGTACAGAGGTTTTATTTTTTGTATAGAAGATAGAGGAGAAGAATGAGAATAGAATAGAGAAGAAGAGAATAGAATTTCTTTCTCCACTTGCCCTCTCTCTTTTACTAATCATCTCTCACTTCCACAAGCTCTCTTCTACTCACCCACTTAATTATTCGACAACCTTTTTTCATACTATGTCACTTAGGACCAAGTGATACCTAAAAGTGCTTTACAGAGTCCACCGCAACCCAAAGCGGAAACGGATATATATTTTTTAAATGGAGAAAACACGAAACTTTTTTTTTTCCTTTTAGGGATTTTCGTTCTTTAAATATATATCAGCTCCATTGAAACAATATGGCTACGCATATATACATTCGATTATTTGAAAACATTTATAATTATTGACTTTTAATTTTTTTTCTCCGTGTTGGCAATTACACAAATACGCCGTTTGAGAATAAAAAAAAATATAGAGCAAAGTGTATCTATGGTAAGCCACTCATCCAATCTATTCCTACAATCACATTATGCCAACAGATCACAGATAGTTTGACCCTGACTCTTTGTTGCCGCTTCATAAATAATACTTTTTTTTTTTCCTCAATTTGTTCAAAGACGTTCCATATTTTCCATTCGCATAAATCAAATTTTTAAAAATTTACTTCCTATTTAATAAAAAGTACGATATGTCCATAGACAATTTTTATATACATATATGTATATTTTTTTTTTTGGTAATTCGTGAATAATGAAAATTTGGTCGTTATATTTTTGTGTAGCGGCAACACTTACCTTCATTTCAACATCCTTTAATCCCTCCTTAATCATATAAAGAAATTTTCAAATCCATAGATGTACTAACTAGATATAATAAGACTTATGAAATATGCGAACTACCCTCCTATTTCACCGCAATTTAAAGTATGATGGTATTCCGATAGCGTACCACCAGTAGTATAATTTACCACCATGGGTATAATATATTACCACTGGTATGATTTATCACCGTTAGTATGATGTACCACTAATAGTATGATGTACCATCAATAGTATGATGTAACATCAGTGGTATTATGTACCACCAGTGGTATGATGTAACAACAGTGGCAGGCACCACCAACGATTGTAATACTAGACACATGGTAAGTGCCCACAGCGAAGACCACTTGCCTGTTGGTACAGTTAGAAGCGACGGTAAAACTATACCATCACCACCTAATCTACCAATCCTCTGTTAGACCGAAATTATTTATATAATTAACACTAAGATGTTATACACCACGATTAAATTACGTATTCAATGTGTCGACAAAACAAAATGGCGGGAAATCTGTGTGAAGGAAAATTCAATATGGCGCTCACTTAACTTTTCCCGCCATTATTTTATTTGTCATTGGAAGCAGAATAAAAATTAATATGTAACACTGGGAAATTAAAAAAAAAAGGTATTACTGCGTTCCAGTTTTAAGGGTGGGGTAACTAGTAAAGTTATTGGTGTAACGAGATTAAACACACGTTAGAAGACCAGCGTAATGTCGTGCAGTATAAACATCCTAACTGGCGCCGTAGCGTGGGTATGCGTATCAGTTACTATCATGTGAACGTTTTTTTTTAAATCGACAAGGTTAGCGCTTGACGTCCATCAAACCTGATGTTGAGTGATACGGTCTGAGATGGTAAGGCGCACTAACCTAGAACGGTATAACCGATTCCAAATCGACTATATCGTAATCCACTACTGCTGTTGGTTCTTGGAGTAAGCTGGATCTGTAGTGGTTTCCTTTTCAGCTGATATCCTACTCCTCCGGTTTATTGGTTTTCTTCGTCTCCTCGTTGTCCAAGTGCGACGTGGTCATATGGCGTCTGGAAGTATATAGTAAAGTTGCTGTGTATATACGTCATAATCTCAAGACAGGTAGAGAGGTGAGGGACATATAGAGATATGGGCGACGGATAGAAAGGTGAGGGACATATAGAGAGGGGAGGAACATATAGAGAGGTGAGGGACAGATAGAGATGAGGGACATAGAGAGAGGAGGGACATATAGAGAGGGGAGGAACGTATAGAGAGGGGAGGAACATATAGAGAAGTGAGGGTCAGGTAGAGATGAGGGACATAGAGGAGAGGGAAATATAAAGAGGTGAGGGACATGTGGAGGTGAAGAACATATAGAGAGAAGAGAGATATATATAGAGAGAATAGGGACATATAGAGGTGAAGAACATATAGAGAGAAAAGGGACATATAGTGAGGAGAGGGACAGAGACAGGAAAAAGATGGTCAGAAGAGACAAGGAGAGAGGGGAAGTGACAGGGAGATAGGGTAGGGACAGAGAGAGAATTGATTTCGGTTTATAGGGATTAGGAGCTAGTGACATTGCAGTGGTAGCATAACATCTTATGTCTCAACGCATCGAGCGCATTATGGTGCAGTGTACACCATCCTAACGTATCACTTACTATCAATCCAACGTCTTGTTGAATGCATTCTAAAGGTTGTGTAGAAAGGAACGCTCACCTAAGTCCTCTCTCGCCGCGGAACGTCAGGCTGCAATGTTGGCAGTTCCTCCACTCCTGGCTTCCGGCACCCTCTGCGCCGTCGTCGCTGGTCTTGTGGACGGTGACTTCTTTGGGTAACTTCGGCGTCGTTTTGCTGGACCGCGACGGTGAGTCAGTTTTCTCCGATCTCCTCTGAAGCTGTTTGGGCGACTTCTGCTTCGATTTTGTATCTGAAAATGAAGGTAGTGGAAAATTTCTCTTGTAATGATTACACTGTTAACTCTCGTCGCCGCAGTAATTCAGTAACTACAGCGCCCTTCAAACCGGAGTACAGACATGTTGCGTTAGTTAGGATGACATACACTCCAGCACAATGTACTCTTTGTTAAACCGCATAAGATGTTACGCCTGTTTACCGCAAGAATTGAATAGCTATAGCGCCCTTCAAACCGGAGTACAGACATGTTGCGCTAAATAGGATGATATACACACTCCAGCCCAATTTACTCGTTGTCAAAGCACATAAGATGTTAACTTTCGTCACTGCAGTAATTCAGTAGCTACAGCGCCCTTCAAACCGGAACACGGTAACGTTTTACACTACAGTTTATCGCTGTTGGTACATAGACGGTTTAAAATATATTTTTTTATTTTATCTCATCCCCTATCTTTAGTTACCTTTAGTCAAGATGACTATGTTGGGAACACCCATCACCGTTTCCGGCGACCCACTCTCGCTGGTCCTGGTGTCGACGTCCACGCGGCTCAGCGGCAGTGCCTCATCACTGGACCCGTCCGTGTCGCTCTGGTTCCTGTTCGACTGGTGCTTCTTCACGCGCTTCCGGAACCTGACAATTGAATAATATATGACCTCGGCAAGTTGAACTATTGTGATACACTTAAAAGCACAGATTAATAACAAAACAGAGACAATGACCGAATATTGTGTTTATTTTTTTTTTATATTTGTTTATATAAAAAAAAATCAATTAATTTATTCAAGCCATGACCTGGACTTTCGTTCAACGACAAATTTCATCATCATCATCAGCTGATAGAGGTCCACAGCTGGTCGTAGGCCTTCCATAAAGATCTCAATATACAGTCAGCATGGCCTTCGGTACTGCTGGACATTAGGGGCTGTCGTTTGTAGAGGTTCATATGAAGGGATTCAGGCCATTTCCTTTCATACTAGCCCAATGCAGCATCACGAGCAGATCAGCTTGGCTTGAGTCCTGTGAGTTGTTGTGCGGGAGTCCTTACATCCCTTTAACTATTAGTATTCCGTTGACAAGATTCAATAGAATTGACTGTGATAGTATGGTCATGTAAAAATACTGCTATTAATTATATTGGTTAATTGGCACTGCAGCTTTCCATCTCCGGTTGAAGACCAAATATATATTTTTTATTCAACAAAGCAACAAGCGGTTCACCTAATCATATATGATAAGCCTCGGCATACCAACATCACTCTAGTTAGGATGTTATACAGCAATTATACCAGCTACAGGAGCCTCCAATATTTGCACACTACTATTTGCTTGCTAGTGTTAAACAGTCCCCGGCAATGGAGGTCTACATCCAGTAAATAACCATTAAAGATATATATTATAAACCAGTACCGTTTCCTTGGTCTCTTGTAAGCGGGCACGGCTTTGTTGACCTTGGTCTCCTCATTGTTGTTTATGTTGATGTACTTCTCGCACTTACTGATGGCACGTTCCTGGTCGGTGCTGCTGGACAGCGAGCTCTTATCGCAAGCGAATAGGTCCGTCTCATTGCTCAGCTCATTGCTATCGATTTGATCGCTGAAAGGAACATATGACCATTTATGCACAGTTCATGATGATAAATGGAGGTACCACCGGAACAACTCCACCTTTATACAGCATTCTTTAATATGACCACAATAATATTTCCACATTACAAATTACTCGCAGTATTATATTTCATAATTTAGCAATTTTTTTTTTAAATAGAGAACAAAGATAAAAATTATCATATTGTTACTATTGGCTGATAAACCATGGGTATGTCTCGGCGCTGCTCATCTTTGTGTTACAATAATTTCTGTTCCTATTACTCATCTATTATTTCTTCTTCCTCCTGCCCTTTCCCTATTCTATGTGGGATTAGCACAGTATGTAGTTCTCTTCCACATCTCTCTATCAGCCGCCATTTTTAAATTCACCTCTTCTTACACAAGTCATCTTTCACTACTCGTCTATTATTACCTGACCAAATTTAGATAAACAAAAACCAATAATTTTTTTTTATACTATCATGCCTTTTTTCCCAGTAGGAGTATACAGAGGCAAATAAACACCCACTTTCCGCCAGATGTGGTCAGATTAAGTCCCATGTAACCGGAGTGAGCCTGTTGCCATTTTACTGAGGCCACCATACACACACAAAGATAATTCCAGTGTGCGGGTTTCTTAGCAATGTTTTACTTCATCGTTTGTATTTCGCTGTTGTTAAGTTCACAAATGTACATAACTTAAATATTAAGTTATCGGTACATGCCGAGATTAGAACCCGCAACCTTCGGAATGAATGCTGCACACTCTAACACTGACAGAAATTATATCATACAAACTTTTCGTGCATTATTATTTTGTTGGGTAGATTTATGAAAATATTAACTAACCACAATTATATTTATGGTGTGTTAAACAGTAGCTACATCATTTCATAACTTGTTTTTTATTTAATTATTAAGTTTTTTTTTGTATGACAACAAGGAATCACTGTGGCCCAGAAGGTTGACTGATGACTAGCATAGGTTGTGGGAAACAGTGGGGAGGTATATAGTAGATATTTGTCAGCTGGTGATAATCAACATAGCCATTGCTAAAACTGAAAAAGCTATGGATTCATAGTAGTTAGCTAGCATTTACATAAAAGTAAAGACCTTCTAGTGTAAAAATGTTATTCTTTCTGAATAATCTATGACCAGCTTAGTACACACCTCATCAGTGCTAAAGGCTCTTAATAGACATGTTTATGTTTAAAATTTGAAGGTTTGTTTAAAAAAATCAAATAAAGCTTAAGCAAGGATCCTTTGAAGAAATGTTCTTTAGTTAGTTTTTATTAAAGGCATATCTGACGTCATAATATTGAAATGGTAAAAAACCAATAAGAAAAAAATTCTTACCTACAATCAGATAAATCACTCTGGGACCCAGTTCCTTCCAGCTTCTTAATTTGAAATGTTAAATTAATCCTCTTGTATATTTCCTCGGTGATGTTACGACATTTCTCATACTTAGGGTCTAAAGATTCACCAGATATGTTTGACCAAACAGATTTTTGTATTGTCGACATCTTTATCTTAATGGAATCTGATACAATTCTTTATTGTTTTATCACTTTTGTTGAGCATATTTCACGAATGGAAGTCATTATCCACAAATCCATCAAATAGCTTATATTAATAAAAGTAATGGAATTATTATTAAGGAAATGGCGGGATTCTATCAATACGCAGAAACGTTTTTTTAGTTGAATGCTCCCAATAATTATTTGTTATTTTTATCCATTTAAGTTCTTTTTAGTCTATCGTTGTAATATTTTTTGTATTTCAAAACAAAGGGTCGTCAATTAGATACTTAATGGCATCAAAGAATTTCTTTAACCTTCTTAAAGATTTATTAAACATAATAGCTAAGACTAGACATAATTAATGGTTTCTGCACTTTTTAATACCACCACTCAACAGTAATAAACACAAATAACACTAAAAACTAAGTTAAAACTACAATAGTATTTGCGGTGTTTTCTTTTTTGGGTTTTTTTGACGTTTTAAATCTAGTGTTGCTTGACGTTAATTGCACATAATTTTTAATGAAAAATCATGTTCCGGCATAGGCAACACGTTAATATCTAAATAGGACGATAACCGATTGATCTATTGGCTATATCTGAAGTACTGACTTTATAATGATTGTTTAAATGGCAAATGATGTCAATTCTTGCTACCTTAAAGACACAAACGTACCCCAGCTATTTTGGCTTACAAAGGAAATGCTATTCGTCTTTGATTTCTACATTGACGTAAAATGATACCAATTTATTTAAATATTGTCTATTGGTTCATTTAACATCGTTACATATTTAGATAAAAAAGTTGTAATAAATATAAAACTTACATATATTAAATAACATTAATTATGTATGAAAAGTGATAAATTTCTTTAACAAACTTCATGTTAAAATTTCTGAACGTAAAAGAATTTGTAACATTCCCGCCAAATGCTTCTCTTATTATGACATTTCCAATATTTTTAAGTTGTTCAGTTTAAAAGCGCAAGAGTTCTGTTTAAAATGCATTTATATAAACCTTTATCAGTAACTGCATAATTATGTGAAACAACTAACCATGTCCTGCAGTAAAGGAAAAAAAACGAAAAAACAGTTACTCCTTGCTAAACTTGCTGATAGAAGTTCTCCTTGTGTATTTTGCCAACGGGACACGGACGATGAAGTTACTTACGGAAAATTATATGCTATTGGAAATTTACATTGTCACTATTTTTGTGTGGTGAGTTTTATGTTTACAGAGTTTTTATTATTCGTTACTATTTATAACTACAGGCACCATGAGAATATATAATAGATGACGGAATACTAAACCTTTGTGTTTCACATACACAAATTTATGCCTTTGCTTATTTTTTTTGTTAATAAAATCTTTGTGCAATATAATAATCTGTATATTTAGAATTTGTTGTATATATAAAGCTAAAACTTTATTAGTTCAACATACTGTGGTTTGACTTGAAGTTCCACTCTTGTTAAGTATTGATAGTTTAGAGAGAATGCCACTTATATTACTTTAAATGAATAAATACATTGCATATGTATTTTATGGGATTAATAAAGATTCATCATCATTACCATGAGCAGCCAATACACACTAAATGCCATGTGATTGAAGTGGGACCAAATTAATGTGAAAATTTTTGGGTGAGGCCTATGTCCAATAAAGATTCTATTCATTTTTTTTGTTGACATATTCTACTAATTAGTTGTTTCACCACAATCAATATTAAATACTCATAATTTGCTGTGTGTTTTAGCTCCTCTCCTGCTGTGTAATCCAAAATGGTAAGGACAATGAAGGTCTCTTTGGATTCCTTTATCCAGATATTGTTGCCGAGGTGGAGAGAAGTAAAAAACATGTTAGTATTATTTTTTTCAACTGGACATTTAATAATTTCTAACTTAATATCATAGTAATAATTTACTCTATGGTTGTTTATCAATTTGGCTAAACCTAAATTAATATTGTTGACAACTCCAAATATGGTCAAGTATATAAAGTTGCATCACTTGGGCTCGTAAATACTGGAGAAGTAAATTAATAATATATGATAGCAAGTAATCTGAAGTCAACTACATGTTATTAGGGAGTTAGAAATGTAATTGTAACAAAAATATATTACTGTTATAGAAATGCTCTTACTGCGGCCAAGTAGGTGCTACACTTGGTTGCAATGTGACCAAATGTAGGAAACAGTTTCATCTCCCATGTGGCAGAGAACGACGTGCAGTTTCTTTGTTCTTTGATGATTATAAGTAAGTGATCATATTATAACATTATTGATGCTAAGTAAACATATTATTTATCGTCACATATTTTAAGAGCAGTATCACTTTCAATAAATGTATGTGAATGATACAGAACATTTAACTGATAGTAAGAAGTATCCATAGCTTTAAAAATAAATTGCTAGTTAAGATGTTTACACCACACTATGTACTGCACATCAGTACGAGCTAAAAACTTGTCTTTTTATTGCAACAAATATTTTTAAATAATACCCACAAACATAATAACACCGGTTTCTATTTAGAACATTCTGTGAAAAACATGCTCCTATGCAGAAAGTTAACAAAGAAATAATGGAGAAAGTCACACCGAGATTACTACAGAAGAAACGGCAACATCTGAACAATGTAAATGTAATAGCTACAGTCGATGGTATGATATCATATGATGGTGATGGAGTGGAAAGTTTTAAAGGTAACTTACGAGCTGATTTAAATAGTACCTTTTGATTGGTGGAATGTGTATCATACTAATGAGATGATCAGATTGACCAAGTGTCAAGAGTTTTGGATAAGATGAAGATGATATAGTCGTCGATGAGACAAAAAAAATATATAATTTTAATAATTGACAGTTAAATGTTAATAGCCAATAAAATTTCTCAGATGAACAACACCGAGGAAAGGATACTGTATGTGTGATATGTTACGAGACAGTTGAAGGGTATCCAACACTTACGACAT
Organism: Ornithoptera priamus; assembly: GCA_029034505.1. Taxonomy (NCBI): domain Eukaryota; kingdom Metazoa; phylum Arthropoda; class Insecta; order Lepidoptera; family Papilionidae; genus Ornithoptera; species Ornithoptera priamus. The sequence goes on from JARDWD010000830.1 coordinate 848,542, forward strand.
TCTGGCCTCCGTGCTGTGCAAGAGATGCCTGGTTTCATAGGAATTGCTTACAGGTTGGTCCGTATCCACTGCTGATATAGTCGCAGATGATGACTAAGGCTTCTGGGTACATAAAATAAAGAGAATAAAATTAAGTACTTTTTAATGCTTAATAATTGAGCTAATTGGCGTTCCTTGGAGAAGCCTACGTTCAGCTGTGGACTGCTATTAGCTGATGATAATGATCACGGAAGTAGAAGTTAGCATTCTGGACAATATCAATGTTGTTCATTGAGTACTGTTTTATGGTAATATGTTCTTCGGAGATATATCAAGCTTGTTGAAGGAAATCAGAATTGTGATGGTTTATTAGATTTTATAACTTCCTGACTAGCAGGTGGCAGGAGTACATGAGGAAGATACCTTCCACCTCTACTCACCAGACCATGATTAATAGACATACTTAAATAGATCCTTTCTATTGTATTGTCTGGTTGAGACCACATAATTTTCGGTGAGATTAAAATTTATGGTAATGTGAAGTGGTGATGTTGAAGTCTTGATGATGTGATATCAAGTGGTACTGGTTATAGGTCTCTGTTGTCAGAGATCTACTTAAGTACCACTGCAGCGAACTAACAGTAGTGTGAAAACATACCATGGTCCAATGTGAAAGCTGGTGTGGCTAAGATTGGTGGAGCAACTAGAGTTAATCATCTAGAAGAAGATGAGAGTGATGTGGTGCGGTGTATATCATAATCATAAGTATAGCCTTGTTATGTCTTCATGTAGTCAGTCTGTTCAGTATAAAAAAGTGGTACACCTGGTCACATACCAATGTTGTGCTAGTTAAGATACTATACACTGCATCTCTGTACTCATCCCATTGAAACAAGATGTTAATTATCATTACCCTCGTAATCCATTAGCATACTACTTAGCAGTCTCACAGTGAATTAATCAATGTAATTCTTTCAGCGCATGGCTCTTAGTGCTGGTATACACTATCTGAAGTGTCCGCTATGTAATGAGAAGGAGGTCTTCTATAAAGCTGTTCTCAGTCAGGGTTACTATGTGCCTGATCGGTGAGTATATTTAAATTCTTCAAGATATGTTCTAACAAGCAGAATAGATCATGCCTTGGTTTTATAAAGGTCTTATAACCTCTTTGTTCTGGAATGGTCCATTGAGTACCAAAGACCATGTCCACATATAAATAAGCTGAACTGCTGTGGTATTCAAGGGTCTTAACCATATCTGGTCATAATCTACTTATGTTGACAGAACACTGATGTCATTACATTACACTATGAACAGCGGGCCTACCACCAGGCAAACTTCATATGGCACAAGAACTGGACCAGGGAGTTCATGTTAGACAAGCGTTCAAATTCTAGCCTATGGAGGTAGTTAAACACTGAATGAAAGTTCAGAGAAAATTCAAGAGGAGACAATCATAATGAAGTGTAGCCAGTTAGGATGATACAAGATGATCTATTACTATCACAGTGATTACACCAGCTGTGCTCTTCAAACCGGAGCACATCACTCGCTGTGCTCGTCAGACATATGAGGTTTTGTTGCTTCAGTGATTTCAATAGCTACAGCGCCCTTCAAATCGGAACTCGGTGATGTGTGCACACTATGATAAGATCATTATGGCATCTTGCCTCTCTTCATCCCGCTGCCACAAGAATCTTCACCGGAAGTTTTCTGATAACATAAAATGTTAAGGTTGTATCTTCTAGAGATGCTGCGTGGGAGTTGGAGCAGAACGCGTTCTCCGAGATATACGAGCGCGCTGTAGAGTGCAGTGCTCCGCAGTGCGCATGTCCCAATGGTCGCGACCACGACGCTGACGATGGGTGAGTTACTTTAAGTTGAAGGCAACGTCTCTATTTTCCCTTTACCTCTCCACCATTCCTTCTCTCTTCATATAATCAGAGATTAGAGAGAGATACAGTATGGAGAAGGGGTAATGGTGGGAGTGAGAAGGGATCCGTCCAAGTCGACCTGCTGAATAACACGAGGCTCTGACTACCCACCAACCCGCACTGGGCCATTGTGGTGGGCTAAAGCCCAATTTCTCCCTAGGCCTATGTCCAGCTGTGGACGTCTATCGGCTGATGATAACAGTACGGAGACTAGTCTGCATGGTGTGCGGCGGAGTAGCTGGTGTGCTTCCAGCTGCAGCATGCAGAGGAGACGCGCTTCATGGAGACTATATACCATACACACCGCGCGAACCTCGTCTCATTTTCATCACAAAACCCAGGTCCTCGTTCAGAACACAACCGCAGCTGTTCTCCAGATCGCTACGGAGTACTCTGTCAATTTGTAGTAAGCGCAAGAGATATCTGATTCACATCACATCACCAGCCGATAGGCGACCACTGCTGGACATAGGAATCCGCCAAAGATCTCCATATCGATCAGTCCTGCTTGCAGTCAGCATGGTTACCACCAGACTGAGCCACACCTTCGTTAATTCGCATGGCTTGGGCCCCGCGAGTTGTTGTGCGGGATTTTATTTGGTTAAATCCCAGGGTTAAAGTCCTAGAAGGGACCAGGTGGTATAACCATCAACAAAGAGTACCTGCCTTCTGTCTCTCTATGACTAAGGTTGGAATGGTAACGAAGAAAGTATGCTCAATTGTTCAGGTCGTGGAACGTGAAGCTGTGCCTACTGTGCGGCAGTACGGGCATACACGCGGAGTGCCTCGCAACTGGCAATACTGGCAACACTGGCAATACCGGGAAGAGCCGACGCGGACGGTACGTGTGCGCAACGTGCCTGCCCGTGGCGCCGGACGACATCGATTCGCTGGCGGAGACGGTGGAAACTGGTAAGTTAACGCGGCGCTGGTTAGGATGATATCCACTGCACCAACACCACCAACCACTGCTTTGAAATATAAGGGATATGTTTTATATTAGTAGTAGTGTCTCGGTTGCCGGAGACCGTCCAGCTAGGTACAACTACAGCGTCAAACAGTACCGTGCAAACATTACCGTGTTCCGGTTTGAAGGGCGCTGTGGCTAGTGTAATTACTGGGGTAACGAGACTCAACATCTTACGTCTCAAAGCGACGAGCGTAATGTAGTGCCTTGAACACCATCCCAAATAACACCATATTACGAGCAAGAGTATCACTTACCATCAGGTGACCGCCGAGCTCGTCTCATCGCTGCGTTCAATATAAAAATGTCCCAGCAATTTTATCAGCTGCAAGTCCTTCGAGCCGGATAGCAATATTTTGCGCAGTATTGTTTGTCATTGCTATAGATGATCAATGATTTTGGAGTGCTGTATATAATAGTTACTGGTAATTGTCCAAATACTACATGGGTGTCTTCAAGAAGGTGAACAGGTTATTACTAGGTTATTGCATTTTACCAGTTACAACAAACATATATAAATGGTAACAGGTTTATTCTGTTCTCCAGCGGTGCTGCAGGACGAGGTCCAGCAGACTCCGGTCCTGCGGAGACGAGTCATGCCCTGCCGCATGTCTTTGAGGAGGACCAAGCAGGTCCTAGCGGCCAACCTGTAAGTTTATATTAATGAAGTGATTGTAACATGCAAGACATTCTTGGTCATCATCATACCATAACAATGTCTCACTGGTTAGGATGATATACACTGCACCGCATTGTCCTCGTCTCCAGACATAAGATGTTAAGTTTCCTTCATCATCATCATCAGTTTCCTAACTGTAGTAATATCAATAACTCCAGCTTCATAGCAATTGTTACCATAACAATGTCTCAATGGTTAGGATGATATACACTGCATCGTATTGCCCTCGTCGCCGTAGCAGATCTTCAGACTTACACACACACACACACACACACATATCGTTTGGTGCTTCGGTGGTGCCCAGACAGTCTTTGACTACAGAGACACTACCACCATCATCAGCTCATAGTCCACTGCTGCACATAGGCCTCCCCCAAAGATCTCCACCAGTAGTTGTAACCTGTACTTTATTCAATTTCTTATGGTTCCAGTTCTTCAAGTTCGAGTCATGTTTACAACAGTCAAGAGGAAGGTCAAGGTATGAGCATACATTTTAATAACAAAGATGGCGAAGGTCCATCCTCACCACTTGGATGTACTGGCGATTCTACCACTACCACCTTGTTGAGTCAGTTATCGCCAGCGGTATTTCATAACCAGTACAACACGGTGACCTTCAAGCAAATGTACTCCCTTGAAGGTCGGCGACACAGCTGTGACCATTCTGGTGTTGCAACTGTCCATGATCAGTCATCACCTTCCACCAGGTGAACTGTTCAATCGTTTGCCTATCCTTTCATTATAAAAAAAAAAATTGCTCACCAACAATGGTGACAGGTGGTAACTAGACAGTCATACATTATAGCATCAGAATAGGTGGAACCGGGGTAGAGTTCAGCTGCTGGAGACTAAGAACCATGTAGTGAGGTTCAATCATTACTGTGTTCCGTTTACATGCTGTAGATGGTATTGCTTGTGATATTACCGCAGTAATAAGACTGGATAAATCTCAAAGCGACGAGTTCAATGTGATGCTGTGTATACCATCAAAATTACAACCACATTATGAGTAAGGAGTGTCATTTACCATCAGCTGAATGATGAAAAAAAAAAAATTCGAAACATGCAGTAATATTGTCTTCTACTCAATGAGACGAACAGGTGTTGTGTTTTGTGAGCGGGACGATCACCTGATATCAAGTATTACGGGTTAATTAGGTTGTCACTGCACCACTGTGCTCGTCTTTAGACATAAGATGATGAATCTCATTACTCCAGTAATTACATTGACTACAGCGCCTATCCAACTGGAATACAGTTATGTCTGCACACTACTGTCTGGCGGCAGAAATAGGCGCTGCAGTGGTAATCTACCTGGATGGTCTCCGGCAACAGAGAACTACCACCAGTTTTCGTAAAGAGCTGATGGTAAAGTAATGCCTATTTACACTGCATCAAATATTAGACAAGACTGTGAACAGATTATAAGAGACCTATGTTCAGCAGTGGATGTCCATCGGTTGAAATGATGGTGATGAAATATTACACCTCATGGTGGTAGTCCCTTTAGGATCCTTTAATAAACATTAGAATCTGCACACTACTGATATTTACTTAGACAGTTACTTACCAACATTCACCATCATTACTTCCAGATCAATCCGATGACAACATCAGGAGCCGACTTGAGTTGAACTTAAAGACACCAAGGAAACCTCAGCTCATTGAAGCAAAGGTGTTAAGGAATGTGGAGAACAAACTGCTGTCACCTTTGAAGATGTTGGAGCAAGGGCTGCTTGAAAAGTTATCTGACGCTAAGATGGAAATTGAATTGGACTCGGAGAAGCTGATCGGGGAGCTGAGGGAGAGGTTAAAGAAACCAAAGCCTCTGTTTGTTAAGAAGAAGATCGTCAAGTTAGTTACCAGTAAACTACAACACCAGTGTTGCCACAGTAAACACTATGCTAATACTGTGACTATTGCCAATTGAACCTGTATTGCCAACCCGACCAATGTTGCCACAGTAAAGTGTTGCTAATACTATCAGTATTGCCAATTGAACCTGTATTGCCAACCCGACCAATGTTGCCACAGTAAAGTGTTGCTAATACTATCAGTATTGCCAATTGAACCTGTATTGCCAACCCGACCAATGTTGCCACAGTAAAGTGTTGCTAATACTATCAGTATTGCCAATTAAACCTGTATTGCTAACTCAGCCAGTGTTGCCACAGTAAAGTGTTGCTAATACTATCAGTATTGCCAATTGAACCTGTATTGCCAACCCGACCAATGTTGCCACAGTAAAGTGTTGCTAATACTATTAGTATTGCCAATTAAACCTGTATTGCTAACTCGGCCAGTGTTGCCACAGTAAAGTGTTGCTAATACTATCAGTATTGCCAATTAAACCTGTATTGCTAACTCGGCCAGTGTTGCCACAGTAAACATTATTGCTAATACTATAAGTGGTCTTAAAGTAACCGGTGATTGCCAACTTTTACGAAACTTCCGTTAGGTCGTGATAGTGACGTCACATCCACTAAGCGCAAACGCAGTGTTGCAAACAATATTTTTATTCGTAACCATCACAGCTTTATTACATTTCTTATTTATCCACATATTTGTATCGACATACATTGTGTTCCGGTTTGTTGAAATTACCGGGGTAACGAGATTTAACGTTTAATGTCTCAAGGCAGCGCAATATGTTGCAGTGTGCAGTATATTTTTTTCTTACGGGGAGGGGGGATCTCAAAAAGATATTTTGCTTTCTGGAGGTAAATCAGAGTTATGCGGGAGTTTTGCCCACTACAACCCCCTAGTTGGTCACCTTCGGCGTTTGGAGAGGTCGTGTGATCGCCTTTCGGAACAATCGCGAGTGCAGAGAACCTTTTTTTTTTTTTTTTACGATGACAAAATGTAATTACGCATCCCGCCCAAGATTCCCCGGCGGGTATGTGGAACTCGCTGGCCAATTGCCAGAATACCCACTAAAGAACCATCGAAGAGCCTTCTCAGTGCCAATTGGTGGCAGCCTTGGGATCACTCACACTCTACCAACGCCTGTCTGCATGGTGAAGACTCTGGTCAGAACCTTATTCCTACTTTATTTGGCATGTCCTGTCATGATTTACATCTCGCGGGCCAGTTGTTACCGCATAATGGTATCCTCTACATCACCTATCACCCATGGTCCTAGTTAGGGAGATAGGCGACGATGGAGCGATGCAACGGATATATAGAGACTACTACATTATAGTAATAATCTTACTAATAATTTCAGCGACATACTGGACAGCGTGTTCAGAAATTTATACAAAGAGAAGATCAAGGCTAAAGGACCAATAAAGGATTGGGTATCGCCAAAGAAATGTCCGGAGATGGAAATGGAAGCTCAAAAGGTATTTGTCACTTTATATACCAATGTACGTTCTGTGCGAACATTACTGCGTGCCGGTTTGAAGGGCGGTAGTTCCACTAGCTACAGCACCTTTCAGACCGGATAGTAATAAACGTATCTATCTGTACGGTGTCCGGTGAGAGACAAATTAACACTAGTAAGAAATAAATGTCTATGATATTCCCTATCTTCAGCTACATACCAGTGAAAGCCGGTAAATCGGATCCACCGTTTCAACAACTACCTGCATAAAAATTTCATATTTTCATATGTATTGATGAACTTCCGTTTTTTTCATCAGATAATCGAAAATGGCAACCCTGTACAAAATGGTAAAGTTGAAACGAGAAGAGACATAAAGAGAGAAGTGGAAAACCATATAACGCTGGATCAAGAATTGGATCATAGTTGTATTAAAAGAGAAGTAGAAGTTCATACAATGCTTGAACTGGAGTCAGATCATGGTTCTGTTAAAAGGAGTAAAAGGTCACATAATCCTTGAACTGGAATCAGATCATAGTTCTGTTAAAAGAGAAGTTGAAGATCATACAATGCTTGAGCCGGAATCAGATCATAGTTTTGTTAAAAGAGAAGTTGAAGATCATACAATGCTTGAGCCGGAATCAGATCATAGTTTTGTTAAAAGAGAAGTTGAAGATCATACAATGCTTGAACCAGAATCAGATCACAGTTCTGTTAAAAGAGGAGTAGAAGATCATACAATGCTTGAGCCGGAATCAGATCATAGTTTTGTTAAAAGAGAAGTTGAAGATCATACAATGCTTGAGCCGGAATCAGATCATAGTTTTGTTAAAAGAGGAGTAGAAGATCATACAATGCTTGAGCCGGAATCAGATCATAGTTTTGTTAAAAGAGAAGTTGAAGATCATACAATGCTTGAGCCGGAATCAGATCATAGTTTTGTTAAAAGAGAAGTTGAAGATCATACAATGCTTGAACCAGAATCAGATCACAGTTCTGTTAAAAGAGGAGTAGAAGATCATACAATGCTTGAGCCGGAATCAGATCATAGTTTTGTTAAAAGAGAAGTTGAAGATCATACAATGCTTGAATCAGAATCAGATCACAGTTCTGTTAAAAGAGGAGTAGAAGGTCACATAATCCTTGAACCGGAATCAGATCACAGTTCTGTTAAAAGAGAAGTAGAAGACCATACAATGCTTGGACCGGAATCAGATTATAGTTCTGTTAAAAGAGGAGTAGAAGATCATACAATGCTTAAACTGGAATCGGAGCATGGTTCTTTTAAAAGAGGAGTTGAAGATCATACAATGCTTAAACTGGAATCGGAGCATGGTTCTGTTAAAAGAGGAGTAGAAGGTCACATAATCCTTGAACCGGAATCAGATCACAGTTCTGTTAAAAGAGGAGTTGAAGATCATACAATACTTCAACTGGAATCTGATCACAGTTCTGTTAAAAGAGGAGTTGAAGATTATACAATGCTTAAACTGGAATCGGAGCATGGTTCTTTTAAAAGAGGAGTAGAAGATCATACAATACTTGAACTGGAATCGGACCATGGTTCTGTGATGAATGATAAATGTGCCATAAAATTCAGCGCAATGAACAAGGATGTGCTGCAGTGTAACAAGCTGGACATAGACTTGGAGAGTTTCAAACACCAATACTTAAACGAGGTGGACAGGAAATATAATTCAATGAACGATCAAAAAAACGGAAATGACGACGATGATTATACAACGGACCCACACAAAGCGAAGAGAGCTGCAAAACTGAAGTTTCCGGAAGAGGATACGGAAGCAAAGAGAAAGAGGAAACCGAATAAACTTTTGGTGAAGTACAAGAAGGAGTCGGAGATTGAAGTCGAATGCGAGAGGAAAGATGATTGGGAAGTCAAGAATACTGTCAAGTTTCGGCGCGCTGCCAGGAAAGACATTAAGGTTAAAATCCGGTGGCGGAATGAGAGGTTGAAGCTGAAGATAACAGAGGAACCGGCAGAACAGAGAGGTAAGAGGATTAAGAGAGAGTTGAGAGAGACGAAAACGTTGAAACGTTTACAGGATAGAACGTCAGTTTCGAAGCAAACGAGAGGAGTACCGGAAACGTTGACGAAGAGAGAATCGAAAACGCGGGAAGTATTAAAAGAGAAGGAGAAGAGATTGTCCAAGTCGAAGGGGAAAGTATTGAGGAAGTCCAAGATGGGGGAGCCGGAGAGCAGACGGAAGCCTCTGCAGCAGTACGTGCTGAAATACTCTGAGAGCGCGAATAGTAAAGCGGTGATAGAGAAACCGGAACACGAGGTCACGCCCGTCAAGAAGAAATACATGAAGCATGAGAAGCTGTCCGATGGCCTGGTGCAGACATCCTTATACAATTTCTTCAAATCCAAACCGGAAGCCTGAGAAGGTGAAGGAACGAACTGTTACATACTATATCTAGATCATGACTAGATTTTTTTTATACACTGCACTAGGCTTAAGTCCAGCAGTGGATGTCTGATGATGATGATGACACTGTTCTATGTGCTCGTCGCCTTCAGATACAAGTATTGTCCTTCTCCGTCGCTCCACTGCTGACGATCTTGACCACGTCTCCATTGATTGCGGTCATACGCAGAGTAGACCGCATGGTGTATACCCCAGTTCCCGTCCATGTGGTAGAGGCTCTTGGACATAAGTATTGTTACCGCAGTAATTACAGTAGCTAAAACCCTTCTTAAACTGCCTCTCCAACTGGTCACCAGGTTGGCGATCAGCATGGTAATCCGTCTCTGGTTCAGCAGAACAATTCAGCTGCAAACCTCTTCCATATAAATCGGCTCTAACTAGGATGTTTATTGCCTCAATTAGTTCGTCTAGGTTGTTACTGTGTTCCGGTTCGAAGGGCGCTGTAGCTAGTGTAATTACTGAGGTAACTAGACTACTCTTTAGTCGAATACAATTGTGTATTACTATCAAGTGGACGTCCCGCTCGTCTCGTCGCTTCGTTGAATAAAAAAAAACCAGCCAGTATTTAGTAATATATATATATATATATACATATGAGGCAGTATTGGCGTTTTACTACCTGGTCCGACGATCTGGTGAAGGTCGAGGGAAGAAGCAGGATGCGAGCAACGCGGGACCTATTGATATGGAGATGCGGGTAGGCCCACGTCCACCAGTCGACTTCTATCAGCTCATAATGACGATGTATATAAACCTTCAATACCATAGTGGATGTATTTAGTTTTCATTTATTTGACAAAGGTCCGTTGGTCATACAGCCACTGTTCAAAATATATAAAAAAAATTCATAATTTCATTAATAGTATACAATTTGGTGGATGGATGATTTTGCATTGTTATTTCTCAATAATCCCACCATTTTGGGGGACGACGTCCACTGCTGGACGTAGACCTCAGATAAGTATCTCCACATTGATCAGTACTGGGCAGCATGGCGTCCACTACTGTGTTCTAGCGGCAGTAGTTTGTAAGGGTTCATATGGTGGGGGGGGGTATGATTTGGCCCATTCCCCACCACGCTGCCCCAATGCGGGTTATTGGAAGCCAGAGCCTTGTTCGTGATGCACAACGAGCCGGTTAGTTAGACTCGGTTCCAGTGACTCGCATCTTACACTCCTTTTTATGTGATCACCCATATTTAAGTGATTGTCTCCTAACATAGATCATTGCATGTAGTTATTAAATTAGAAAATGTAATGTAGTTTTTATGTAGTTATTAGCGTAGAGCACAATGCACTCGTCCTACTGCAGGCTAGTAAACGACCGACTATCTACTTCACTCGGTATACGTATATACGTGCGAATGAAAGAGATAGATATATGTATAGTTGAACTCTGTCTACTCACGCTGCCGGCGGGACTCCCTCTACTAGTTCTGTCTGTGCCCGCTTCGCGATCAGACGACTCGCCGGGCGAGCGCGAGCACTCTCCAGGCGAGTGATCGTCCGTCGGAACTCTGTCTACTCACACTGCCGGCGGGACTCACTCTACTAGTTCTGTCTGCCCGCTTCGCGATCAGACGACTCGCCCTTGCAGACTCGCTCATGGTCCAGCGACAAAGCTATCGTCAGCTGCTCGCTCATAGTAACTAGCCCGACTCTTCCTCGTTCACCGTCCGCAGCAGAGCGAGTGCCTCGCGTATTGTGCACGCACTAGATTAATCTTAATGCATTAAAAATATATATATTTTGTATTATGTATTCGTTTCATTTGGATTTTCTTTTATATACATTTACGCGGCGAGACAGTATTTAAAATATCAACAACGCCCTTCAAACCGGATCACAGCAATGTCCGCACAGTACTGTGTGTCGGCTGCAATAGGCGCTGCGGTGGTACCTAGACGGTCTCCGGCAACAGAGACACTACCACCAGTGATAGCTATAGGTCCTTCAAACCGGATCACAGCAATGTCCGCACAGTACTGTGTGTCGGCTGCAATAGGCGCTGCGGTGGTACCTAGACGGTCTCCGGCAACAGAGACACTACCACCAGTGATAGCTATTGGTCCTTCAAACCGGATCACAGCAATGTCTGCACTGCTGTTTGGACCAATGTATACAAGTCTTTACTATTGCCGATTAGTCTCGGGTTACTAAGAATAGGACTAACGTAAGTCCTGCCTGTCACACAAGGCGACTAGAATAGTTCCCCGATTTGGGGCTTTGAAGGTGGGGGGGAAGCGCCGACTGTTCACTAAGCGAGCTGGCGGTGAACGAGTGCGACTTCGTTTAGTGCTCGTCTTACCAGAGCGAGGACGTCACAGTCCTCCCAAGGATGTGCTTTAGGCGATCACCAAGTGTTCTCCTTGGTGAAAATACGTGGCCTTTCCCCCCCAAAAGAATAGTATAAATTCCCCCACTAAATAAAAAGGGCACCGTCATCACTGAAGGCAACGCGCGATGAGGGGAAAAAATAAAACCAACGTAAGAGTCGCAACTGTTTCGTTTATTCTCATCCGAGACATCAATATTTTATCTCTGTTTACATCACAAGTGTTGGTGTTCAGTTACATCGACTTCCGGCGGGCGCGTCAACCCCGCGCGCCGGAACAACAAATGAGGGTGGAAATTTAAAATTTTAAATTTATCTCATATCTTTTTAAAAATACAATCGCTTTAATTTCATCACTTTGTTCCCACGGCCTCACGCTAGAACGTGCGCAACGGGCTGACAGTTTGTTTCACATCCGCGGGGCAAAGGCAACGCGCCCACGGAGCCGCAGATAAAAAAAAAAAAGACAAGCTGTCAACACGTCCGACAATTTATTTGTATTTGAAGAGCGCCAGTCAAAGGTCGCTCTTCCGCGAGCCAGTTAGATCTTACGTTTTCTAGAAGAAAAAAAAAAAAAAAAAACTGAGACCTTAACATTGATTTACAATAATTATATTAACATTTACCACACGGCAGCGTAAACGCCGAAATGCAACGACTGACGCGCACACGCACATACACAAAGTTACACACACACACAGACACACACACGTACACAAGACAATAGATTTTTTTTTTGCGATTTTGTAAAAATTTAATTCGACGTCTCGTGTTACGCTACGAACAAGAAAAAAATACCTGAGATCATTATTTTTTTTTTCGGATTTTTTCAACATTTATATTATTATTTTTTTTTGTGTCATTTATACATTTATACCTAGATACATTAATAAGAAATAAGTATCAAATACTACGATAACTACAAATTATTAAAAAAAAAAAATTATAACTCCCTTTTTTTTTTTTGTTGATTTTTAAAAGCAAAATTCAAACGCCCGGTCGATCAGAGTTAGTAGTAGTAATTAATATTTAAACATTATATGTAATACAATACTAAGTAGTGTACTTTTATTAATAAAAAAAAAAAAACTTCGGTGGCATTTCTCCCCTTTCGCACATTTTCTCTTTCATTCACCCCCCCCTCGCTTAAATACTTACGCGCTACAATATGGAATATGTTTCACTTCGCCGCCATTTTAATTTTGCAAACATCACAGTAAGAAAGCTTTATGTTGATAGGATGAAAGGTCGAGGGCGCCGTTGCCGCGCTTTCCGTCAACGTCAAAACGTTTTTTTTTTTAAATTACAGGTTAAAGCTATACAATGATAAGTCCTAAGAGTTGAGCGTTTTTTTTTTAATTATTGATTTTTGTAGATGAAAGGAGTATTTAATAAATATTTCTATATTTTTATAAGAGGCGCTGGTTAGGTCATGACATACAATGCATTCGCGTCGGCCTTCAAACCGGACCGCAGTAATGTTTGGAGATGTGTGATCGTATATATCGTTTCATACAAATATCGTGAGGCTTTCCTTCATTCGTAACAAAGCGCTCTGGTCAGTTCTAATGCATGTTACCGGTAATCAATTGTATTGTAACGCGTAACAAACGCCCCCTTACATTAAAAATTACCAGTAATATAATAATATCAGAAACAGGTTCCATTGAAATTAGTAAAAAAAGTAATTCACACTAAGTAGTTTAAAGCGGAACTCGATGTGATTGGATGTCATCATATATATATATATATATATATGAGAGAGAGAGAGAGAAGAAAGAGATAGAGAAGATATTACAAATACCATAAATACTAGGATGAACTGGGTGAGTGGGGGATGGGATTAGTACAAACCCCCATTCGGTACAAACACAATTAAAATTACTATAGAATTTTTCATCTATTTAACTACATAATGATATGACGAGTGCAAGAATATTTTCCACATACCCACCACTACCCCCACTGCACTCCCTCCCCACCAATTATCATTAAGTTCAAGAGTGATTAGGTCGAAAATAAGCACACTATATTTTATGTAAAACATCTGCCGATAGATGCCCACAGCTGGACATAGGCTTCTCCCATAAACTGCTAGTCTTCTTAAACTGGGTTATGTATATGAATATGAACCAGCCGTTCCCCGCCCCTATGGTTAACCGTAACACCCCCGCAACCCCAATTGGGGATGGGGTTTTGTAAGATCGATGCTCAGCCGACTTCTAAACAGCAGAAGCAGTCTCCACCAAATTTCGAGTGTTCACGTGTAATAAACTCAAAACGGAACTGAATCGCCATTTATATTTGTATCTACTAGATTTTTTTTTTTTTAATTTAACGACCATCGAATACTTTTAACTTCAAGTCGAGGCTGGTCTTTTATATTTGGAATATGACGAATACAATAACACCATGAGCCGCGATGGTGGTGTGAGCAATGATAGCTTACCATGGTATTTGTGTACCATCGGGCTATGTACATGGAATAGTGATAATGTGTGCCTACGCCCCCCCCTCCCCCTCCACACACACAGAAGGTAGACCGACAACCTGGTGATGAGGGACCGATCGATGTGGAGATCCTAGGAGGGTGCCTATCAGCTCTGTAGTATCGGGTTAGTAAGAGTAGGAGTAATGTAAGCCCTGCCTGCAGAAGGCGACTGAAAGGGTGTAGGAGTGTCGCGAGGGCTTGAGGGTGGAGACCCTTATCGCTCAACACGCGAACCTGCGTGAGACAGCGTATGGCTCAGCGATGGTGCTTAAGAGGGTTAGGCTCCTCAGAGACGTGATAACACAAAGTGTAGAGGGGCACCGGTGAGTTCTGTAAGAGATCCCGGAGCTTCTTCGAATGCTCTGATGCAGACCATCGAGGGGGTTTTAGTGAGTAAGAATCTCATATAACTCCGTCTTCCCCCCACAAGTAGGATATCTTTCAAAGATTTCCCCCCCGAAACAAAAACACAAAAAAGGGAGAGGTCTAAATCCAGCAGTGGACGTCTATTGGCTGATTGATGATCGAATGTTTTACTAGAATACTCCAGAAACGGTCGATGCGCTGCGTTTGAAAATGGAACGTTCCGCGGACGAGTCGTTCCATATTTGAATTTGAATGCGATACGGATGTTTTTCATGTCCCCTGGTGGACGTTGGAATAAACGTCTACCTCCAGCTGTTGCTTTCACCTCATCCAATTCTAAACTAACTCATAGTAATAATATTAATAACATATATCGCGATAGAATGTATTGCTAGAACGTTCTGGTAACGTAGCGCGCATGCGCCGGCCGGTTAACAACGGACGACGCGACGCGTTTGAAAATAGAACGCTCCGGAACGTTCCGCGGACACGCGCACGCGTTCGGCTAGCGGACGAGTGGTCCCATTTTTTTAATTTCTCGGAGATGCCGCCATTAATTTATATATACGAGACTGCTAATGGTGTTGGCTCTATATTTTTTTTTATTGATGAACTGTGCGCCCGCTGCTAGTTTTTTTTTTTACTATTGCGGCTTCATACGAGTCAGGGTTCGCTGATCTGGTCTTGGAGATTTTTTGTCTATGTTTAATTCAATTTTTTTTTTCATATTTAGACTTGGAATAATATTAATTTGTTAGGTTAGGTTAGGTATGATGTGATTGATGTCCATTAAAAAAAAATCATTAAATTAAAAAAAAAACTACACGTTTTCGTATCGGTACATAGTTTCGTTTCGAAATCTTAAAAGCCCAGTATGCCCAGCAGTGGACTGACGATGAAAATATTTACTGGTAGGTATAGGAAATATTTAACAACGCCATTTAGCCGAAGACTGAGCTTCAGTGAGCGTTCCTTGGGAGAAGCCTATATCCAGCAGAGGACTATTATAGACTGATGATGATGATGATGATGATGATGGTGATGATGGTATATCAGTCTCGGAATGATAAAGTAATAATTTTTTTTTAAATATTTACAATTTAAATATCCAGCGCTAGGATCGATGTGGAGATTTTTGAGAGAGGCCTCGGCTGATGATGATGATGATGAATATCCAATCACATATAGTGTCCGCCGTTATAATGAAGGTAGTGTATATATACCACGAGCGATTCACGGTGTTTTGACTGTTTCAAAATTGGGATCGCAGCGAGCAGAGGCGTTGGAGCGACGCGCCCTATAGTACTGACTCGGACCGTGGGGTCAGTACAGTTCCACCGCTGGGATTGGCGCAACACTACAACTCTTTTTCAATTCGATATGACACATCCTGTCACCGAGAACTTCCGGTGTCCATTTTAGTTACATCAATAGTATTGTATATATGTCATTTTATTTGATTTTGATACTTTCATGATTTATCACAATTTCTATTTATTATTAAATTCCCATACAGCCATGATCGATGATCAATTATTCCCGCCATTTTGTTTTTCATATGTTAAACATATGACGTCAGCAGTATATAAAATGGTGATAAGAATGGGTGGGGGGAGGACTAATGTTCAACTACATCACCACTGCTGTGGTTATTTTATCTACACTCGTTTCGTATGTGAAATAGATGCGATACAACAAAATGGCCGCCGTGTACAGTTAACTTCGCGCCAATAGATCAACCATTTAGATACTTTGAATAGTTTAACCACAGCTTATACTAAAACCTCTACTTTTATAAAGATAAAAGTTCCAAATTTTTTTTTTTAAATATTAGATTTAAAAAAAAATTGACTGTAGATAAAAAATACAATTCAGATTTCAGTTTTGATTTTTGTTTGTATGTTAATAATTTTTTTTTTGTGATATATTCAGAATGGGCGGTGACCATAGACAGTCGAGCCTCCTACAGCGCGCTGTCGCACTTTAATCTCAATCCGGTGTAGCGCGGTTTTAAGGGCAGATAGTATATCATCACCTAACGTGTTGCAGGAGACTCGCTGGTGCCATCACCGATCACCTGGACTATCCTACCGTCAATAAATTAAAGTGGTGACCACTTAACTGATATAAAACCCCTCAATTTTTAAAGCTTCAGTTTTTTAGTAATTTTTTTTTTTTTAATTGTCAATATGCCCTGATGATGGAATGGTTGGTGATGTACGAGGATAGTTAAGGGGTCACGGCTTGGAGTACTTCTCTTCATGCGGTGCTCGCTGGTGGCGTTTAACGGCGTTGTGAAATGTTGCGCCGCGGTTGTGGAGGGTGTTGGTGACGCGACGGCCGGCGGTCGGGGCTACGCCCCCGGCGCGCGCGTCAGTTGTTGCAGTAGACCGGGAGCACGGGGCTCCGCGGCCAGTCCGAAGTCTCCTCGCTCTCGCTGCTCTCGCTGCCCGATCTGCAAGAACACCGAGGTCAGTTATCCAGCCGAATGATGTTGGTGCTTCTTCCCTCGTCTCTTCAGAACAGCATTGGTGCCAGCACAAGACAGTCATCGGCGTCAAGTTCCTACCACCAGTAAATCGGTAGGTAACACCGCATCTTCAGACAATAGTATGCATAAATTTTCATAATCCGGTTCGAAGGGCGCTGTAGCTGTAGATAGTTCCAACATATCTTAATTATAGATTAATAATGCCAACACCGCTGTAGAGAGTTTTCAGTCAGGATTTTTTTTTTTTCAGCAACTAATTTACGTCTACACTGGGGCACAGGCCTACCCTCAATATGAGGGTAATATTATAACACATATAAATATTGTAATTAATGAAGTGATTTTCTATTTGTAGTCCTATTTTTTTTTTTTTCTATTGAGGCAAAGGAACATCCAAGATTTTAAAGCAAAGAGCGTAATGTGGTTGCATTGTATATCATTCCAACTGAAACACCATCAGGTGGAAGTTCCATTCGAGTCGTCTCCATAAACCTGAATGCTTTACCATACTTTTTAAGGGAACGACGAACTGAGCAGGGCATTCATCTGATAGTAAGATATACACACTGCACCATATTGTGCTCGTCGCCTGAGACATAAGAATCCATTCCCCAGGTAATCTCACTAGCTCTCCAACTCCATTCAAATCGGCGGTGGTACCTAGACGGTCTCCGGCAACAGAGACACTGCCACCAGTGATAGCTATAGGTCCTTCAAACCGGATCACAGCAATGTCTGCACAGTACTGTGTGTCGGCTGCAATAGGCGCTGCGGTGGTACCTAGACGGTCTCCGGCAACAGAGACACTGCCACCAGTGATAGCTATAGGTCCTTCAAACCGGATCACAGCAATGTCTGCACAGTACTGTGTGTCGGCTGCAATAGACGCTGCGGTGGTACCTAGACGGTCTCCGGCAACAGAGACACTGCCACCAGTGATAGCTATAGGTCCTTCAAACCGGATCACAGCAATGTCCGCACAGTACTGTGTGTCGGCTGCAATAGGCGCTGCGGTGGTACCTAGACGGTCTCCGGCAACAGAGACACTACCGCCAGTGATAGCTATAGGTCCTTCAAACCGGATCACAGCAATGTCCGCACAGTACTGTGTGTCGGCTGCAATAGGCGCTGCGGTGGTACCTAGACGGTCTCCGGCAACAGAGACACTACCGCCAGTGATAGCTATAGGTCCTTCAAACCGGATCACAGCAATGTCCGCACAGTACTGTGTGTCGGCTGCAATAGGCGCTGCGGTGGTACCTAGACGGTCTCCGGCAACAGAGACACTACCGCCAGTGATAGCTATAGGTCCTTCAAACCGGATCACAGCAATGTCCGCACAGTACTGTGTGTCGGCTGCAATAGGCGCTGCGGTGGTACCTAGACGGTCTCCGGCAACAGAGACACTACCACCAGTGATAGCTATAGGTCCTTCAAACCGGATCACAGCAATGTCCGCACAGTACTGTGTGTCGGCTGCAATAGGCGCTGCGGTGGTACCTAGACGGTCTCCGGCAACAGAGACACTGCCACCAGTGATGGAGCATGAGGCTCACCTGTTCCTACTGGGCGTTGTGTCCGCGGCAAGGTGCTGCTCCTCAATTGTTGGCAACAGCGAAGTGAGACGATCAGTCGGCCGTAGTACCTGTGGAAGTATATAAATATACAATATATTATAGCTCATCGGATATCTACACAACAGCAGTGATCACGTTTGTGGTATGTGTCCCCCATGTCCCAATAGTGGGGGGACTTGAGAGATGAGAATGAGTAGGACATAGAAAGTAATGGTAAATGTAAAGCATCCTGGAGGCCTTGACTCACCATGCGAAGGGATAGAAGAAAAAGGAGATGGAGGAGAAGGAAAAGGAGAAGTAGTTCGTTTAGATATACCACAGTATGAGGTACATCAAGCGCCTATTTCTGTCGCCAAACAATAGTATGCAAATATTAATTTGTTCCGGTTTGGAGGGCGCTGTAGCTAGTGCATTTACTGGGGTAACGAAACTCAACATTTTAAGTCTCAACGCCTGCATTTAACGTCGATTACTTATTGATGTGGTAGCTAGAGAAATTACCTAGGTAATGAGATTTAATATATATTAAGGTTACGCTCCCCGTTATAGATAGACGCATCACTTACAATCAAGTGAACATCTGATATGTATAATAAAAAAAAATAATCTGGTGCTTGGTGCTCACCTTCAGTGTACGTTCGGAGAGTCTCCACACTAGCCGCTGACGCTGCGGTGCCGCGCTGCGCGCCTCGTACCGCGCGAGCACCGTGCGGAAGGTGTTGCGCGTGCGCACTAGCGACGCGTCCGACATCTGCGCACGCGCACAAACACAATTAGTAATAACCTCCGAAATGCATGTTGAAATGTGCAATCACTGTAGTGTTACGGTTTGGAGGGCGCTGCAGACAGTGAAATTACTGAGGTAACAGGATCTAATATCAATAGTGTTGTAAATGTCCATCCCATTCAGCGCCGTATTAATATGGGCGGGAATCATATGAACGTCTCGCCTATCTGCTCGCTACGTTGAGAAAAAAAAAGTATATAATGTAAAACTCCTATGCCTTTATTATAAAAAAGATTTTATAATAAAAAAAAAAATCATCACAATGATGTCATATTTATTATGAACTCGCGAACATTTAGACATTGGCCGCGAGCAAGCAACCGGTGTTAAACAAAAAAAAAAATTGGTAGCCAAATTTAAGAAAAAAAAATGCGATATTTGAAAGATAGAGAATTTAAAAAAAATAGGATATTTGAAAGAGAGAGTATTAAAAAAATGGGATATTTGAAAGAGAGAGAATTAAAAAAAATGGGATATTTGAAAGATAGAGAATTAAAAAAAATGGGATATTTGAAAGAGAGAGAATTAAAAAAAATGGGATATTTGAAAGATAGAGAATTAAAAAAAATGGGATATTTGAAAGAGAGAGAATTAAAAAAATGGGATATTTGAAAGAGAGAGAATTAAAAAAAATGGGATATTTGAAAGAGAGAGAATTAAAAAAAAATAGGATATTTGAAAGATAGAGAATTAAAAAAAAAAATGGAATGTGCCTTTTGTGCAGATTCTACTTACAAAGTGTTATATTGTAAATGTACCCTACTGTTTTATAATCAGGGAGTTAGTGCACTGGACCTTCACCTGATGGTGAGTGATACGCCTGCCCATAATACAGCGCTAGTTAAGATCGTATACACTGCACCATGTAGTATTTATGGCGATGTCTGTCTTGTTACCGCAGCAATTATACTAGCTCCAGCGCCCTTCAAACCGGAACATAGTGTTTGATCGCTGCGGTAGTAGACAGTTATCGACATTAGAACACTACCGCCAGTAATGTGTTTAGCAGGAAATAGTGTTAGTGGTGCGCGACCTGGTGGTATAACCTGGTGGTATACTCACGTTGCAGTACGCCTGCAGTTGGGATGCGAACTCGTACAGGTAATACAGCTCGTCAGATACGTCCCGGTGCCTGGCCAACTCGGTCAGCTGCTTCTCTGCAAGTGGAAGGAATTAGTCGATTCGCATAATATACCCCACACTAAAAGTCGACTATTAGTGGAACACTTGACTACCAGCATCTACAGTTGTAACATTTATCAATACGAGTTCGTGGGTATATATCTACTTAGAAGGTGGTGTTAAGATTGCAGTCAACACCTGATGACCACCACCACCCAGTCAAGTCATACAGGTTCAGAAGAAGAAGAGAAGGTGGCTTATATAGAAACTGGCAAGAGGTGGACTCTCAAGCGTACAGAGAATATTTTCCTATCCAACATTTTCAGGAGATGGCGAGGGATATAAGAATAGAAAGAGACGGGTTAAGATAAAAGTTTAGAAAAGAAAAGAGGGTTTAAGCGGGAGAGGCAGATAGAAAAATAGAGAGGGGATAAAGTTTGATAGAGAGAAATGGAGATAAGTCCTAACAATTAATCCTCTTTGGAAGAGCACTATCTTCTTAAAGCATCTCTTCCACTGGTGAAGGTTGGCGATAAGCTGATACAGTCCTCTCTGTCTCCAGTTCAGCAGAACACTTCAGACCCTCCAGATATGCCAGTCCATTCCCTGATGATCCTCAACCGTGGCTTTTCCCTCTCCCCACCTTGCGTTATCTAGAAACTTTACCCATTATAATCAGCTGGAGATGATACAGCTGATGATGGAGTAGACGAAGAGCAGTATAGTGAAAACTAATATTATACCATGAGCTCAATGTGGTGCTGTGTGAACATCCTAACCAGCACCATATAAACTTTCTTTTACACTCTCCTTTCCTATATAGCTTTACTGTATGAACATACCGAGCTGATGGTACACGATGACCAGCGCCAGTTCGCTCATCCTCGCGTTCGCGCATCCGGCGTCGCATATGGCGATCTCCAACAGGTTCACCAGCTCGCTTTCCTGTTACCAAGCAAACTTCATCAAACCCTGGATCCAGTTCGTGCGATAGAGGCTATGGTGGATTGTGCGAGCGAAATGGAGATATATCTCGGATTGTGATACACATCTTCAAGAACGGTGCTGGTGGTCATGGTGATATACACTACCACCATGTACCAGCTGTCTTGAGTCGACGAGATATTAAATCTCGTTACCGCAGTAATTACTGTTAGCTGTAGCACCCTACAAACCGTATCACGGTAATGATTGCATACTGCTATTTGGCAAGTGAACCTTCCATGATGTTCTGCCTCATCGCCTGATGCCAGGGTTACGGGAACTCTTTCGCAGTCCCATCTCCGGAGGAAGGGATGAACCCTCCCTTTCCAGGGCACGCCCCCTCCTCGGTTTCCTGCAGTGGCCTAGAAGACCATGGGAACCACGGCAGGAAACCTCTCCCATGGCTCCCCGCGGCGGAGAGATGTTCAGCCCGCCGCTACCCGGAGTATATGCTAGCCGGCCTGATGGTAACTTGACACCGCGTGTAGACTAGTGGTGGTGTATAACCCTCACCTGCGGCAGGTGGGCGGCGGCGAGCGCCCGCACCAGGCGCAGCCAGTGCAGCGGCGTGACGGCGCGCGCGTTGTTCAGCGCGAGCTTGTCGGCGAGCACGCGCGACATGCGCGCCACGTCCCGCCAGGTGCACGCCGACTGGGACACGGACACTGCAACGGAAACGTGACCGGTGTAACGACTCCAACCTCACCAGCTCACCGACCCTGCTGATCGATAAACCAGCCTCTGCTTCCAACCAACCCGCGTTGGGAGAGCGTGGTGGGGAAGCCCTAATCCATACGTATACAGACAGGCCGTAGTGCCCAACGATATCAGGTCTATGTCCAGCAGTGGGCGTCTAGCAGCTGATGATGATGAGACGTTCGCTCGTTACCTCAGTAATTTCTGGTGACACTACCAAGTTGAAGGTTATGCTGGTCGATTAGTTGGATAAAGCGGTGTGAACTAATGGCGGCTGCTACTGCTCGGCAGTGGCAATGCTGACTGCAGCCTGGATGTAGACCAGCGTAGGAATAATCCATCTGGAGATCTTTGGTGGAGGCCTGAGTCCAGCAGTGGACGTCTATCAGCTGGTGATGATGAATACAAAATATTACAGCAGTATATAAACGCTGGTGGATCTGGTGCTGGGGACAGTCTTCGCTGCCTTGCCTATCATCCTATCTCAACATGTTAGTATTCTGGTTTGAAGGGCGTTGCGACTAGTAAAATTACTACGGTAATGAAACTTGATGTACGTCTTAATATGATGACCGCAATGTGATGCAGTGTGTATTTCTATTTCAACAAATTTGTGTTCCGGTTTGAAGGGTGCTGTGGCTAGTAAAATTACTGCAGTAATGAGACTTGATATATCTTTAATATGATGAGCACAATGTGATGCAATGTATGTCATTCTTATTTAACATATCTGTGTTCCGGTTTGAAGGGCGCTGTGGCTAGTGAAAGTACTGTAGTAACGATATTCATCGCTCTATGTGAAAGGAGATAAGCAAATGATGCAGTGTATATCATCTAAGTGAAGTTCGAGCGTGACGGTGATGGACTCACCGAGCTCCTCCACGGAGACCTTCCTCGGTTGCTTGCTGATCTCGGCGTACTCGTCCAGCGCCAGGTTCATGCAGGAGACGGTTATACAAGGCACGTGACAGGGGCGCACTTTCATCTTCGTCAGGAACCTGAAACATATATATATATATATATATATATATATATATAGATATATATCCTACCAAGTGACGAGGCTTGTTGAACGTTCACCTGATAGTAAGTGATACGCGAACTCATAGACAACGCGGCGCTAGTTAGGATATACACAACACTATATGGTACTAGTCGGCTTGAGACATGAGATGTTGAGTCTCGTTACCCCAGTAATTACACTAGCTATAACACCCTTCAAACCGGATAACAGTAATATTTGCACACTAGTGTTGTTGTTACGTCAGTAAGTTCACTTCTTATAGCGCCCTTCGAACCAGAACACAGTAATATTTTTATGATTATATATTTTGGCTATCCGGCTCGAAGGACCAATAGCTAGTGTATTCGGAAACGGACACAATTTGCTGTAGTGTATACCATAATAACAAATAATAGCACCCGCAGGCGTATCACTCACCATCGAGTGAAAGCATTGCTCGTATAAATTTGTAAAAAAAATATTTAAAAAATAGAACATTCTGTATATATATATATATTACAAAAGTGAAACAACAACCGTCTCCTTCGCACTAGTCGGCTGCGGCGCGGGTGAATGAGACGGGTATATTTTCCAGCGTACCTGTCGAACAGGTTGATGGCGCTGATGAGTACGTCGGCGGGTAGATCGAACCAGACCTTGAGGCAGCGCAGCACGTGGGCGGCGCCATCACGAGCCCCTATCGTCACCTCCCCGCTCTGTAAAAGAAATTATTTTAAATGAAGCGAAGCTTGTAGACGGACTGAATGTTTTATGGAAAGAAAGAGACAGCTATACATATACTTATACGGGGTCACGCTGCGTGCGAGTGAGACGGAGAACGCTGTTATATATACTCTATCGCGCGTTTTATTACGTAGCGCGCAAATTATCCGACCGCACACTGCGGTCTACTCTCCGCTACTGCATCTCTCTCTCTCTCTCACTATGAATATATGGAGAGATAAAGAAGAACAAAAAAGAGAGCAGGTAGGAGAGTTCACTGGTGGTAAGTCTCGATTGCTGGAGACAGTCTGTCTAGGTAGGTACCACCGCAGCGCCTATTTCTGCCGCAAAACATTACTGTGATCCGGTTTGAAGGGCGCTGTAGCTAGTGTAATTACTGGGGTAACGAGTCTCAATATCTAATGGCTCCAGACGAAGAGCGTAATGTGGTGTAATGTACACCATTGTAACTAGCGCCGTGTTGTTGTTGTGGGCGGGCGTGTCACTTAACATCAGGTGAATATCCCGCTCGTCACGTCGCTTAATGAATTAAAAAACAGAGAGGGAGAAGGAGAGAGGGAGAGAAAGGGCAAATCTAGTAGTAATTTATTATTTATATCTGCCTTTCGTTCTTTCCTATTTCAATAGCCTATAGCTCTTTCTCTCTCTGTTTACCAGCTCCACTGTATATCCATCTCACTCTCTCACATATTAATGAGATCACAAAATTTCACTTGTACCGCCATGTGAACACACTCGTTTTTTTTTTTTAATTTTAGAATATTATTTACATTCCGTGGCCCAGTGGTTAAGCGTTCGCTGTGAAGCGATGGTCTTCGGTTCGATTCCGTGGCCATATCTAGCATTAGGATGGTGATGTGAAATGAAATTAAGGTCTAATACTTAGGACCATTATTCGTGGGTTGGACGTGATCTTGGGGGGGGGGGGGGGGCTATGTTCAGTAGTGGTCCTCGATCGGGTGATGACTATTACGATTAAAATAATCAGTACAGTTAAACCTTTTTTTAAGGGGCGGTATTTGGAAAATGCTTTAGTCTACTTAAAAAAAAAAACAACAATGATGCGGGGACCGGATAAGGTTGACTGTAGACCTAACGAGGTCGTCACCTACCAGCTGTTGGAATATATAAAACGGCCATTACGCACTCGCAAGGAACAACACTAGTGTTTACGCGGTACGAAATTTGAATTTCGAAATCCAAAATGGCGCCGTCGCTCGTTACAATGCCGATAGAGTCTAGACATGTACATGTGACCTTATTTTTTTTTTTGATACACCTTGCTTATAACACTGCACCACATTGCGCTCGTCGCCTGAGACAAGTTGAGTCTCGTTACCACAGTAATTACATTAGCTACAGCGCCCTTTAAACCGGATCACGGTTATGTTTGTCGGCTGCGGTGGTACCTAGACGGTCTCCAGCAACAAAGACACTACCACCAGTGATAGCTACAGCGCCCTTCAAACCGGATCACGGTAATGTTTGTCGGCTGCGGTGGTACCTATACGGTCTCCAGCAACAGAGACACTACCACCAGTGATAGCTACAGCGCCCTTCAAACCGGATCACGGTAATGTTTGTCGGCTGCGGTGGTACCTATACGGTCTCCAGCAACAGAGACACTACCACCAGTGATAGCTACAGCGCCCTTCAAACCGGATCACGGTAATGTTTGTCGGCTGCGATGGTACCTATACGGTCTCCAGCAACAGAGACACTACCACCAGTGATAGCTACAGCGCCCTTCAAACCGGATCACGGTAATGTTTGTCGGCTGCGGTGGTACCTATACGGTCTCCAGCAACAGAGACACTACCACCAGTGATAGCTACAGCGCCCTTCAAACCGGATCACGGTAATGTTTGTCGGCTGCGATGGTACCTATACGGTCTCCAGCAACAGAGACACTACCACCAGTGATAGCTACAGCGCCCTTCAAACCGGATCACGGTAATGTTTGTCGGCTGCGGTGGTACCTAGACGGTCTCCAGCAACAGAGACACTAACAGTAACTTATATGTCCCGTCTCAAAATCACGAGGTCAACAAACTGCATCGCCAGTGTATAGAGTGGACGACTTACTTGTGCCGTTGATTGTAAAAAAAAAAAAAAAATATTCTACCAAGTAAAGCGAAACTGAAGCAGAACCCGTTCAAGTTATCGCATACAATGGCGAGGGTCTGTTTATCGCGGTCTGACCTCGGCTCGCGAACGGCGTTAGCATGAGCTGGAGGTCGCGGCTTGAGCAAACGAGGCTCTACAGGGTGTTCTATTTATACATATATATATATTTATAAAATTTATGAGAAATAAAACACGACGAAATGTTCACGTGATGTTGAGTGATACGCCAAATCATACATCAAACAGTTGGCGTCTTACCTAGGATGATATACACTGCACCGGGGTGTACGGGATCCTACACAACTCACAAGACCGAAGCCAACCTCACCAGCTCGTGGTGCCAGCCTGCTAATCAACAAACGTGGGCTCTGGTTCCCGGCAACCCGCATTGGGCCAGCGTGATGAGAATTGGCCCAAATACCTCCATATGAACCTTTAGATACACCAGCTCCTAGTGTCCAGCGGTACCGGAGGCCATGCTGACTGTATGTGGAGATCTTCGAGGTCATGTCCAGCAGTGGACGTCTATCGATGATGATACTGCATCGCATTGTGCTCGACGGCAGAAATAAGATATCCAATTACCGCAGTAATTTCACAAGTTACAGCGCCCTTCAAGCCAGATAATATTTGTACACCGTAACCGCGATATTAACCTAACCTAAGAGGTCTTCAGCAACAGAGACCTATCATCAGTAAATTGGAGTTTATGACCCTCAAAGCTTACCTGATTGCTCTGATAACCTTGGGTTTACCACCGTCATAACATCAACTGAAATTGAGGTCATGGTGGACCGATAAAGACGTAGGTCTCCAAGCTTGTATGATATAGAGGTCACAAAAGAAAAAAAAAAATGTGGAAGTATGGAGCTCTTCGCTACTTGGTTTGGTTATAACGAGCATGCGACACGCCAGCGACTCCTTGACCCGAATGAAACGGAAATCGTTTTTATCGATCATCCTTTGAACGAGGACATTGCTACCCCAGCGGTGGGCAATATAAATACCAGTACAATTAAAATCTTCATACATTTATATATAAATGGTGAGTAGATAATTGGACCGTTACGTCATCCGTTGGGCGACTGGTTGACGTGACGTCATCGCTATCCTGCATACAGCGCCGATACAACGTTCATATACACAACTATTGCAAAATCAACTCTATTGCTCAGTACATAAAGATCAAGTTAGCTTGAAGCTGATCGAAGTTACGTATCGGTACATTCGTTATTATAACACGCTTATTTAAATGAACTCTATTGTATAGAGCACACAGTTCAAATTTGATTAAACGGTACTGTATTAACCGACTCAGTGCACGCGTCGTCGTCGCGCTGCCGGTATATATGAACATTGTGACCGTTTAATTGAGCCGCGTAATAATTCCCGCGTCGCGGCGCTGTACACCCGTCTATATAACACGCTTATTTAAATGGACTCTATGCTATAGATAACAAAGTTCAAATTTGATTAAACAAACGGTACTGTATTAACCGAATAAATGCACACGTCGTCGTCGCGCTTTCGGTATATATGAACATTGCGTATGTTTAATTTAGCCGTGTAATAATTCTATCAGTTGCCGCACGGGCCAGTTGAGCTTCGGACCGTTGACCCTTTTAGTAGCCTTTTACAGTCAAAGCTTACCTTAGTCCTATTATTAATATACAAGACCCCCCTCAATAGGACAGGCACCAAAATTAATGAGAGCCGCTGACTCAACGCAAGGCGATGATTTACGGAACATACATAGAGGTCAACAAATATTGGTGTTTTTTTTTTTTAGAGCGGTCTACGGTTAGATTACGTACCTCCGACTCGTCGGGCAGACAGAGCCGCGGCTGGAACTTGTGCTCCATCTGCAGGTACTCGTTGAGCGTCGCATACAGCTGCTGCGGCTCTTGATCTTCGCGCTGTGCCCCTGAGGAGCCTGGTGCGCAGTCGTCAGCATCCGGGTGCCTCGCGCCCGCTCTCGACATGGTCGGGCTGGGCGATTCGAGCGGCGGGTGAATCGGCACCTGGATGCACGACAGTTTACTGGTTGAAAGTCCGGAATACCGTTGGGGTAAGTACATCCATAGCCAGAGACAGTAGTGTGCATATATACTGTGTTCCGGTTTGAAGGCGCTTTAGCTAGTGTAATTACTGGAGTGACGAGACCCAATATCTTATGTGTCAGGTGACGACCGCAATGTGGTGCAGTATGCGTCATCCTAACCAGCACCACGACGCTCGTCTCCTCGCTTCGAAGAATTCATCAACTATGGAGACATGAGGACAACGACAGAGGATCGACCTTGAGGTTAAGCCTATGTCCAGCAGTGGACGTCTAACGGCTGATGATGATGGATCGATTGTGTGGTGTACTCACCAAAGCGTTTGCAGGAGTAGAGCGTCAGTCTTCGGTTCCTCCTCCCCACTTGCTGCTGCCGATCCGCCCACTGCCCGACCCGACGGTCCGAGCGACCGGGCTACGAGGCCTAGTACCTGACAATCGGGCGCCGGTCAGAGAGCTGCGCACCACGGTCCGGAGGACCACGGCTCGCAGACGGGTTGGACGGGAGTACGACGACGGATTTACGAAGGTGAGGAGGCTCAGGGTGTGGTGGGGATTGGGGACAGCAAACAGGTTACCGGGTACAATGTCTTGTTGAAAGACAATTGCCCAGCGGCCTCGGCGCTTAGTATCGTCAGATACTTCACAGCAGTGGTTGAGCAGTGCTGCAGGCCAGGAGCCGATACGGAGTATCAGCGTCACGACAATATTGGTAACATATATATAGCCACGGCCAATCCCACGCCCAATTAGTATACACCGGGTTTTTTGGTACCCTTGATACTACTTTTATGTCTCCAAAAGAGATGATGGGCCGCTTGATTGGGATTAAGTGCAAGCTCAGTAATAACCTGCGAAACGTTCATAACACATTTAGCATAAACAGCTGGTAACTATCCCACAGCTGGGACTGCGGTCGATTCCTTATAGATCAGCGGGAAACGAATCCAACTCAATTTTCAACCCAACCTAACCTAACCTAACCCAACAAATCGATCACTTGATTGGTAGCGAAAATCGAATTCAAATGGCAATCAAGTTGCCCACTCAATAGTCCCACTATTGGGACAAGAGTGTAGCAAGCGAGTTAAGGCCGTGAGTAAATTAACTTTTGTATATATATATATACATAGCGGAAATACTTCCGTTTTTTTTTATTTCATTAAGGGACGAGCGGCACGTTCACCTGGTGGTAAATGATACGCCTGCCTATAACATGGCGCTAGTTAGGATGATATATACTGCACCACATTACAGACACATAAGATGTTGAGTCTCGTTACGCCAGTAACACTAACAACAACGCCCTTCAAACTGTATCGCAGTAATGGCCGTGAAATACTGTTTGTCGTTGCGGTGGTGTTTACCTGAACGGTCTTCGGCAATAGACACTATGAAACGCAAATATCTCTATCTCTCTATCTCTCTCTCTCTCTCTCTCTCTTGTTCACAGTACACCAGACTGTAAGGCCTTTATCAGTCATCGTGATAATCTTGTTTTTAAAGATATACAAATGTTAACCTTGACAGTCAAATCAGCGCGAGAGTCGTGTGACTGGCGGATCATAGGGTTGTCGACTGTTGCTGCGGTGTGATAAGGACCAATGCTATCGGCAAACATTACTGTGATTCGGTTTGAAGGACCTGCAGCTATTACTGGTGGTAGTGTTTGTGGTGCCGGAGATCGTCTAGGTAGATACCACCGAGGCGACAAAGAGTACTGTGCAAACATTACTGTGATCCGGTTCGAAGGGCGCTGTAGATAGTGTAATTACTGGGATAACTAGACCACATTTTATGTCTCAGGCGACAAGCGCAATGTGGTGCATGGTAATCCTAACTAGCGCTACGTTGTGATGGACGGGCGTATCACTCACCATCAGGTGGACGTCCCGGTCGTCGCTGCTAGCTAGTAAATCAAAAATCTCTCTCCCACTCATCAGTGCGTAATTAAGACTAGTGGGTCCACGGCATATCCCACATGTGGTCAAAACTAATACAAAAATGATGAACAGCAAGAGGTGTGTAAAAAAAAATTTTTGTTCAATAAATATTGTTTTGCTCAAAACTTGTGACAACCCTAGCGCGCAAACATGTTTTCGTCGCAGAAAAAAAAAATTAACAACCGGTCGAGATTACCACATTCAGCGATAACGCTGTTCCGCCGAATGTATCGAAAACAATATGGCGGACGATACGCGCAAATACACAGCAATGTGGCTTTTTTTTATGTACCGTCTGAAAACCTGACGTATGAGAAGGATTTTACTAAACTCCTTCCCCAAAAAGGGGTGGTATAACGGGATGGGTTTAAGGGGGTGGCGGGAATATTTTTGAGAAAATTCAAACCTAATTCTATATTATGGCCAGCAAAGCGGGTAGTGAACAGCTGTTGTAGTAATGTGAGCCGAGAATGGTATCATCATCACCATCATCAGTCAACAGACGTCCACTGCTGGACATAGCCCCCCCCCCAAAGATTGATGTGAAGACATCGATCAATCCTGCGCTGCTCGCTTCCAGCTGAATGAGAATGGTATGTACCATCTTAATATTACTGGTGACGGGTAGAGGCTGTGATGATCAGTATAACCACGCTGCTGATGATAAACACCAGATGCCCGTCTCCTCGAGGATATTAAATGAACATTCATAAATATGGCGCTGACTGCAACGGGGAAGTATTATATAAATCATCATGAGATGATGATGATGTATACGTGTGAAGCACCAAATTTGGGGGGAGGGGGAGAATCCTACCTATCCATATTTGTTAGGTTCGTGCCGGAATATACCAGACGTCTTCCCCACGACTTATTACCATCACCCGGGTGAGAGATCTCCTCGAATCCGCTACCCAGAAAGGCCATGAGAGTTAATAGAGAAAATTCTCCAGAGAGAGCAGCGAAACCAGCTCAATACTGCCAGTCCTCATCTACGGTTGCCAAGAGGAATAATGCAAGGCTGCCACAACAGCCCATCAGCACAGATCCGTGGTGAGGTCACCTGAAGCGCCCACTTCGGGCCGGACCTTCGCCTTGGGTCGGCCGGGTAAGTTCCTCTTAGCTTCATCATGGATACTAAGCCCGACCGCTACCACCCGGGAATCTGTTCGATGTGTGGCCAAGCATCCGTTTTCAATTATATAAAAAAAAAAAAAAAAAACGCGAACTCCCCTCCCGTGTACCACCACACAACAGATGTTTTACAACGTACGACGCACACGATAGACGCAAGCGCAGATAATATATTATTTATAAAAGTGTTTCCAAAACAAACACAACCTTCATATATATTATATTGCGCATTAATTTTTAAACTTATATAAATATTGACAAGTGTTTAAATTGCTCGGTGTTGCCAGTATGATAATTTAAATAACAAATAAATAATTTGTTTTAACGCAAACCTTTTTATGATGCAATCATTTTTAATACATTCAAATATTGACAAGTGTTTAAATTGCTCGGTGTTGCCAGTGTGATAATTTAAATAACAAATAAATAATTTGTTTTAACACGAACCTTTATATGACGCAATCATTTTTAATACATTCAAATATTGACAAGTGCTTAAATCGCTTGGTGTTGCCAGTGCGATAAATTAAATAACAAATAGATATTTGTTTTTAAATACCTTTTTATATTGCGCTTAATTTTTAAAATATATCAAGCAACAGAAACTACATTTAATTTAGTGTTGCAAGTGCATAAATTAAATAAACATATTTTTACATTGAGCGGAACTTTTAAACTTATTAATATTAACAAGTCCTAGAACTTAACCGGATTTAGTGTTGCATGTGAATAAATTAAAAAAAAAAATAAAAAAAATTTATTGCGCAGAACTTTTTAAATAGTTGTAATGTTAACGAATATTAGACTTCTGTGTTGCTAGTTAAATAACTTTTTTTTTTTTAATAAGTTATCCAATAACATTATACAATATGGTGGTG
This sequence comes from Ornithoptera priamus, assembly GCA_029034505.1. Classification (NCBI taxonomy): domain Eukaryota; kingdom Metazoa; phylum Arthropoda; class Insecta; order Lepidoptera; family Papilionidae; genus Ornithoptera; species Ornithoptera priamus. Next base: position 880,612 of record JARDWD010000830.1, read on the forward strand.
AATAGCTGGAGCCTATCATATGAAATGAACCCTAATTAAGATTATGTACACTACACCGTATAATACTAATCTCGAAGTGAGAAGTTAGTCTTAATACATAAACAATATTACTAGCTACAGCGCACTTCAAACCGGAACATAGTCATTTTCGCACATTCTACTCGGTAGCTGCGGTGGTATATAGACGGTGTCCAGCAACAAAGACCTACAACGAATACATAGTCCGCTTGTCTTTGTTCGCATTAGACAGCTCATGTAATACTGGTCATGCGGACGCGGCCCCCACGGCCTACTACTTTTCAACCTAATATCCCTTAGGAGGTCGATGTTTATCGAACGCATGTTTACATTCGGTATAACCCCTCCCCAACCCCCATCCGTCTGCTCCTCCACCAGTCACCGACCTCGATACACGCGTTCAGCTTGGAAACAGCCATTCCGACTGAGGGCGTTGACACTGCTCATTATCTACTGATAACTCGCACTGAACGCCTGCAATGTCTAGATTTCTATATATAATTGTTAAAAAAAAAAAAAAAAGAATAATCAATTGTAAAAACAATGGTAATCACTTGGAACTGCTAAGTCGTACTCCATGACGTGATTGATCTCGAAGTAGGACACGATATTCTATCGCAGTGGTTTACTGGTGGTCTATTGCCTATTTCCGACGCCAAACAGTAGTATACAAAAATTCTTATATTCCGGTTTGCAGTGCGCTGTAGCTAGTAAAAATTTTAATAATGATACTTAAACTCACGTCTCTCGATCTTTTATTATATATCATAAGCTCCAGCAATCCACAACCATAATGTATTCCGACTCCGTATAAAGTACGAATCGATACTTCTTGATACTTGCGGCTACGTGACGCTCGACACGCCAGTCGTGCCCTAAAAAGCACAACTGGTTACTCGATAACACTACGCCATCGAATTTCATACTTTACTCCTAAGGCACAAGGTACAGAATCGTACGAAGCTAGTTTAATATGAATTGATACTAACTACTCTTTGTATCAAACGTTTCGAGTTGATCTATGAAACAAAGATGGCGGATCTTTTGACAGCTGTTTACATATTGGCGCGCGGCGTTGTTCCTTGCATAGGTACAGACGCCCGTCGCTTAACTAATACACAATTTTCAAAGTTGTATACAAGCACAAGCGTATTTAGAAAACCGCCCCTAAAGACGAGTTAAACTGTCTGTACTTTTTTTTCTGCTTCTAAGGGTGGGTGAGAATTATGTGTGATTTGTATACACTGGGACATGCTCGGTGGTCATCTTTAGGGCTTTGAAAGAGGCCCCGGGATCTTTTACTGATCACACCAGTGCCTCACTACATACTTCGTGTAAGCATTTACCCGCGAAAACTATCTACCCCTACAAATTTAAATTAGTTTATTTTTTTATTAAATTACTGCTGTTAGTTTTATGGACCACCTTGACATCCTCACGAGACTCAAGGCTCGCGAGTCTATAGTTGTTTTTATTTAAAAAAAAAAAAACAAACTCTTACCGACGACTCTCAATTAACTGATACACAATTTAAAGTTAACAAGCACACGCATACACACAGCCACGTTCCAAGATGAGAAGTAGCCACCACCAACGAAGCGACGAGACGAGATGTTCACCTGATGGTAAGGGATACGACCGCCGATGAGATCGTCGCCTTGATATAAGATGTCATAGGCGCTGCAGTGGTACCTACCCAGATGTTCTCCAGCAACAGCTATGGCTATATATGTTTTATGGTAACAAGCGTCATGATGCACTGTAAACACCCTAACCACAAAGCGGGTCTCGATAAAGCCGGTAAGGAATTTACACTATCCTCATAACAGCTGTGTATACGTTGGAGGTTGTTTACGTCAACGCAGCTCGACTTGATACACGACATTGACGTCATCGGTAATTGGATATGGTTATTTAGAGTCGCTTACGTTATGAAGTCTTAGAAATGTGCTAGTGTAGATAATCTAGGATCTGATCCCCGCCACAACCGATAGGGCTAAGACCGAGCGAGAGGTTTCACTTGACTGGTATTCATTGGTGGTAGCGTCTCTGTTGCCGGAGACTGTCTAGATACCACCGCAGCGCCTATTGCAGCCGACACACAGTACTGTGCGGACATTGCTGTGATCCGGTTCGAAAGACTCTGTAGCTATTACTGGTGGTAGTGTCTCTGTTGCCGGAGACCGTCTAGGTACCACCGCAGCGCCTATTGCAGCCGACACACAGTACTGTGCGGACATTGCTGTGATCCGGTTCGAAAGACTCTGTAGCTATTACTGGTGGTAGTGTCTCTGTTGCCGGAGACCGTCTAGGCACCGCCGCAGCGCCTATTGCAGCCTACAAACAGCAGTGTGCGAACATTACTGTGATCCGGTTCGAAAGACTCTGTAGCTATTACTGGTGGTAGTGTCTCTGTTGCCGGAGACCGTCTAGGCACCGCCGCAGCGCCTATTGCAGCCTACAAACAGCAGTTTGCGAACATTACTGTGATCCGGTTCGAAAGACTCTGTAGCTATTACTGGTGGTAGCGTCTCTTGCCGGAGACCGTCTAGGCACCGCCGCAGCGCCTATTGCAGCCGACACACAGTACTGTGCGGACATTGCTGTGATCCGGTTCGAAAGACTCTGTAGCTATTACTGGTGGTAGCGTCTATGTTGCCGGAGACCGTCTAGGTACCGCCGCAGCGCCTATTGCAGCCGACACACAATACCGTGCAAACATTAATATGTTCCGGTTTAAAAGACGCTGTAGGTAATATAACTGGGGTATCAAGACTGAACATGTCTTAAGGCGATACACTTTTAATGGATAGGCGTATCACTTAACATCAGATGATAGTACCGCAGCTTCTCGTTAAATAAAAAAAAACATTCGTCCATAACAATGTAACGCTGGTTAGGATGTTTATACTGCAATAAAATATTATCGTCGTTATGGCTTACAATGTTAATGTTACCGCGGGTACTTTCACTAGCTAATCCTTGAAGCCGGATAGCAACAGTAGTTGCATATTCTATGACGGTACCTAGACGGTCACTGGCGGTAGAACAAAAATAAATTGGGATCTAATCACCTATCTTTATATGCTCTTAAGATATACAATACACGAACACACGGTAAGAAAATAATATTCGGATTTATAATGCCTTACATTCTAGTGGCACCGTTCACAAGGTGCTGGTGTCCAAGCTCCTGAGCAGAAAGACCAAAATTCGTATATACAGGACGATGATAAGACCTGGACTCTAACGCTTAAAGAAGGGTTCCTGGTTGCCGAGAGGATAATCATGCGAAGGATCTTCAGCACGGCTCAATAATGAAATCGGGAGGTTGGTTGGCAAATCGAATATCTGGAACAAGCCAGAGCCCACAGACTTCGCTGGATGGGTCACCGTCAATGGATGGGAGACGATCGTAGAGTCAGAAAAGCTTTCCTCAGAACCCCAAGTGACCGGCACCTAGATACCGCTGGAAGGATGCCGTGGAGCAGGACTTACGCGAGCTCCAAGCAGTGAAGAGGCAAGAGGCAAGAGGCAGTGCGGGACAGACAACGCTGGCGCTCTCTTCAGGCTTCGGTGGTACCACCACCACCACGCCGTCAACCGTTATCGCATCGGAACCGGGAACCGAAACGGCGTGACGGCGGTACACCTTGCATCAGTCGGCACGTAAGTAGTGAAAGTTGCACACGACCACCGCCCCCACCACCAGCCGTCTAGCGTGAAAAGCGGCTCGTTAACGGCGCGGTACGAAAGCGAGATGGTCACGGCTTATCGATAACAAGAACGGAAATGGTCAACTCGCCACATTTCACCATCGCGTAGGGACCGAGGGTGTAAGCGGTCCCGCGTAACAGCTCACGGGACCCAAGCCAACCTCACCAGCTCGTGGTGTAGCCTGCTAATCAACAAACGAGGCTCTGGCTCTCACCGACCCGCTTTTAGCCAGCGTGGTGGGAAGTGGCCCAAATTCGCCAATATGAACCCTCACATACGTGGAGATTTTTAGAGAAGGCTTGTCCTGCAGTGGGTGTCTATCGCCTGATGATGAGGACCGGGAGTGACGGTATCGACACGAGCTGTACGTTCGCCTGATAGAATGTGATGCGCCAGTTAGGATGATATACACTGCACCATATTGTGCTGATCGCTTTGACACTTAAGATATAAAGTCTCGTTAGTAATATCTGCAGCTAAAGCGCCCTTCAAACCGGAACGCGTAATTGGTATGGTGTACACAGCATCAAGGTGTCCTGTAACTGGAGTTTAGAGGTATGTAAGGTTGGGTGTCATTCCGTGATGGTGAATGTGAAACGTGTTATGCAGTATGGGTGTATTGGGATAGACCAACGCTAAACTCTGTTTAGATAGCGTATGGTGACGTCACAGTTCATGGCATTGTATTTTACTGATTTGTGCGAGCGAAAGAAAGAGTGAGAGGGAGAGGAGGGATATATAAAATAGGTTAGGAGATTGGGTCAGGACGAGAGTAGAGGCAACAAAAGAAATCGTGTGAGAGGAGAGTGGCAAAAAGTGATAAAGATAGGGACTGCGAGATAAAAGACCGACAGAGGAAAGAGGGAGAGATATAGGTGGAGAGTGCCACAGATTTGATTTAAAAATATATGTGTGGAATTTTTTGTAATGTGACCTTACTCCTCCAGTATCTCTCTGCATGAGTATCCTGTATCGACCTTGGATACATATCCTTATCAGATCAACGCCACTAAAAGGACGCGTAGCCGCGATAACGGCGCATTCGCACGATCTATAGCAGAATGTATGTAGTTGGAGTATCGATACACGAACACTCGCCCACACTACATTGTATTGCATTCGCACGATCTATAGCAGAATGTATGTAGTTGAAGTATCGATACATGAACACCCGCCCACACTACATCACAACACTAACGCGCAGCGTTGCACGTAATTAATTAATTGCCATATGAATACATTTCACGCGGGCCGAGTCAACGTGTTTCACGCGCGGTTTGTTTTCAAGTAGAAGCTCTTATGCATGTGTGTGTGTTGTGTGTGTGCGTGCGCCCATGCATACGTATGTACGGGTGTGTGTATGCATGTGTGCGTACATGCGTTTACTATCGGTACGTTCATTTAATGGTGAGTGATTCGCCCGCTTATAAAGTGGCGCTAGTTAGGATGTTGTACACTGCACAACTTTGTACTAGTTGTGAGACATATAAATTATCGTTACCACAGTAATTACAGTACTAGCCCACAGCGACCGTAACACGTTAATGTTCGCACACTACTGTTTGCTGCTGCGGTGGTACCTAAACGATCACCAGCAACAGAGACACTACTTACTGGCGGTACCAAGTAGTGGTAGAGTCCACACCTTACCTTCTTTAAGGTAAATTTTGTTTGCCTATTCCCGGTTATGATGTCGTGTGCAAACATTACCATACATCACAGTTTTAATAGATCTATTGCTGGTTGCAGCGATGTGTTGCAGTATGAACATCTTAACCAGAATAACTTTTAATATAAACTCAAGGGGCCCAAGCCAACCCCACTAGCTCCTGATGCAGCCTGCTAATAAACAAACGAGGCCCCGGGTCCTACCGACCCGCATTGGGACAGTGTTGTGAGATATAACCCAAATCCCCCCCCCCCCCATATGAATCCCTACAGACGAGTCCTAGTGCCCGGCAGTGCCGGAGGCCATGATAATTACAGCGCAAGACACTCGATGTGGAGATTTTTGGGGGAGACCTATGTCCAGCAGTGGACGTCTTTCAGCTGATGGTTATGATGATGCTGATAATGATGATGACATATTCACCTATCATCCGACAAAGATACGAACGTATCGTAATAGCTACGACGGAGACTGCGCAGTGTATACATCTCAAGCCTGCTTTCAACTCATCTCCTACCATCTTTTCTTTGATTTCGGGACGGGAATCTTCATGGGATACCCTGCTTCTGGGGGAGGGGGGAAGTCAGGTTTGTGTCAGGTTCGCGTGTTCCGCGTTAAGGGTCCCCACCCTCAAGGCCCTACACTCCCACACCCTTTCAGTCGCCTTCTACTACAGGCAAGGCTCACCTTACTCCCATTCTTACTAGCGCGAGACAACAGATCCTATCTCCTACCATCTGGTAAATGTATTTTTTCTTAAATCGATTTTAAAATAATAGTATCGATTTCGAGAAGCGATATGAAATTTCACAATGCATGCCGTATGTGGGATACGCACACGAGCACAGGCGTCATGTTTTATATCCCATTGTTCTGTTCGGTAACAATAGAAGCTTGATGTTATATCGCGACTTGGAGAAATCGTGGTCGCTCTCTTTATTGGATGCAGTGTACTTAATTAATGACGCGTCAAAGGTATGGTAGAGGAACAGCTAGCTGGTGGTAGTGTCTCTGTTGCCGGAGACCGTATAAGTATCATCGCAGCCGACAAGGATTACCGTGATCTGGTTTCAAGGGCGCCGTAGCTATTACTGGTGGTAATGTCTGTTGCCGAAGTCCGTCTAGGTATCACCGCAGCCGATAAATAGTACTGTGCAAACATTGCTGTGATCCGGTTTGAAGCGCGCTGTAGCTGTTACTGGTGGTAATGTCTCCGTTTCCGGAGAACGTCTAGGTACAACCGCAGCCGATAAATAGTACTGTGCAAACATTGCTGTGATCCGGTTTGAAAGGCGCTGTAGCTGTTACTGGTGGTAATGTCTCCGTTTCCGGAGACCGTCTAGGTACAACCGCAGCCGATAAATAGTACTGTGCAAACATTGCTGTGATCCGGTTTGAAGGGCGCTGTAGCTATTACTGGTAATAGTGTCTCTGTGTCCGGAGACCGTCAAGGTATCACCGCAGCCGACAAATAGTACTGTGCAAACATTGCTGTGATCCGGTTTGAAGGGCGCTGTAGCTGTTACTGGTGGTAGTGTCTCCGTTTCAGGAGACCGTCTAGGTACAACCGCAGCCGATAAATAGTACTATGCAAACATTGCTGTGATCCGGTTTGAAGGGCGCTGTAGCTGTTACTGGTGGTAGTGTCTCCGTTTCAGGAGACCGTCTAGGTACAATTGCAGCCAATAAACAGTATTGCGCAAACATTACTTTGATCCGGTGTGAAGGACCTATAGCTATTACCACTATCTCATCTCTATCGGGTTTTCCACTAAACATTTCGGCGTAGGATAGAAATAGGGACGATGAGGGAGTAGTTCTGAGACGAGCGGTACGATCACTTGATAGTGAGTGATAAGCCCGTTTGTAACACCCAATATTACGTATTGTATTATCGATAAAAACTAAAGTATTGAAATTTGAATGTGGAAAAACTCTCAGCCTGTTTGAAGCGAATTGATTAACCATATCGTCAAATATGAGAATAAAAATATTTAGTAGGCTGTACGGTCTCCGATCTTTGGCCGTATTTATGATAGGTTTGAACAACTGTAGGAGAAATCAAAGATGGCGCCTACGCTGTCAAAATAAATATATACAGAGTTGTGTAAACCGGCTCTATTGCGACATACCCGCGCCTGGTGAAATCCGACAGATGTCCGCCACCAGTGTGACCATATATACGCCAGCTGTTTTGGTACCGTTAGCATATAAAGCGCGACGATAGGGTGACCATAATATAGGTATAGTTTTGAAAAAAAATTTTGATTTAATAGCACTGATGGTAGTAACGCAGCGAACCAACAGTAGCGTGAAAATATTGCCGTGTTCCGGTTTGAAGGGCGCTGTAGCTAACGAAGTCACTGACATAAACGGCATTTAACATATGTTTAAAGGAGATGAAGACGATACGGTGTAGTATGTATCACACTAACACCGCGTTGTTATGGGGGGAGGGTGGGGGGAGCTAACACTTACCATCAGGTGAACTTGTTGAATCAGATGTGGGTTGCTTCGTTCAATAAAAAAGGACACTGCTGAGAGCTGCTGTATACATCCTAAGATGAGATATTACATACGAAGAAATTAAAAAAAAAACTAATGTCAAATATTAATAACTCATCATCTCCACAATCATCAGCCCATAGACGTCCACTGTTGGACATAGGTCTTCCTCTGGGATCACCACATCTTTCGGTCTACAGTCAGCGTGGCCTCCAGTACCGTCGGGCACACGAAGCTGTCGTTTGTAAGGGTTCATAAGGGGGAGGATTTGGGTAATTTTCCACCACACAAGCCTAAAGCGGGTAGGTGGTAGCCAGAGCCTCGTTTGATTATCAGGCTGCACCAGGAGCTGGTGAGGTTGGCTCCAGGTCCCGTGAGTTGCTGTGCAGGAATCAATAACTGGGACTGTACTGGCAATAAATAAATTCATAGTCACTTTACTGAAGCAAGTGGTATGCGAGCCACATGGTGGTAACCAACGTGTGACCTAATTTAAAGACCCAATGGAGACACTAAATTTATGTCCTAAGTACTAATCCTCTCCCACCAAGTGAACCAATGGTGCCGTAATAACTAATTTCAAGTGACAACACCTGAGATATAAATACCATTTTTTTTATTAATGCCACGCTAGTTCGGATTATATTCACTACACCACATTGCGCTGGTTTCCTGATACATAAGATGCCGAATCTCGTTATTACAGTAATTTCGATAGGTACACCGTCCTTCAAACCGGATCACAGCAATGTTTGCGCTCCATTGCTCCTAGACATTCTCCGATAACAGACTGCATTCATGCACTACCGGCAGCTCCTATTTCTGCCAAACATTACTGTGTTCCGGTTTGAAGGGCGCCGTAGATAGTGTAATTACTAGTGTAAAGAGACAGCATCTTATGTCTCAGGAGACTAGCGCAATGTGGTGTAGTGTATATTATCCAAAATCCCGCCACATTGTTACGGGCGGCCCGTATCACTTACCATCAGGTGAACGTGCCGCTCGTATCATCGTTTAATACAATAAAAAAACAGACACTACCACTTGGTTCTCGAGCAACTCGAAATCACCACCAGATTGTCCACCATTTCCCACAAACGAGTCCCAAGTTACTTTAGCCACATTGGTCGGAAAGAACTGGATAATCTGGATGAGCTGGTTCTAGTAGAATAGATCGAGGACAAGAAATCATGAGGTCGAACGCCTGCTTGATGGAGCGACCAGATACAGGCAATCTTGGGCACCAACATCCCGAATGCCCTGAGACATGTCGAGAACAGACCGGTGTGGAGGCGGCTGGTTGACGCGTCATTACGAGCATTTCAGGACAAGCACGACCTTCAAAGGTGTAAGGGGTCCACAACTCACGGGAGCCAAGCCAACCTCACCAGCTCGTGGTGCAGCCTGCTAATCAACAATCGAGGCTCTGGTTTCCGCCAACCTGTATGTCAGCATGGTAGGAAATGGCCCAAGTCCTCCCATAGTGACCGATTGATGTGGAGATCTTTGAAGAAGGCCTATGTCCAGCAGTGGACGTCTCTCTGATCATGATAATGATGACCTTCAGCCACGAAGTACACGAAAGAAAAGAAGATCACTAGTACAGCTGTAGCAGTGGAAACATTACGAGGGTTGTTTAATAAAAAAAACTGGCAGCTTATAAAGATACGACAAACAAATTTGGAAACATTAAAAAGAATATTTTGATATTTCAAATTTGGAACTGTCCCGCTCGCCGCCATGTCCGCAGCCGCCGGCACCGTTACGCGGCGTCACCTACCGGCGCGGTCTATAATTCGGGATGCTATTTCCGACGCTCTCGTTGGCGGGAAAGTGGGCCGCCGAGTCAAAGATCGCGCCGCGTTCTGCCCGAGCGATGCGAATAGGTTTTAATGTATCGATTTTTATACTTTTCTTCGTGCAATTAATGGCAAGTGACACGTAACCATAACAACGTGGCGATAGTCGGCATGTTATAACAACACAATGCGCTCGTCGCCTGGGACAATATCTCATCACTGCACTAATTACACTAGCTACAGCGTCCTTCAAACCGGATCACAGCAATGTCTGCACAGTCTCCGGCAACAGAGACACTTCCACCAGTACCAGACAGTATAGTTTTTTTTTTTATTCCAAGCGACGAGACCAACGGGGCCTTCACCTGATGGTAAGTAACACGCCTGCACATAACGTCGCGTTAGATATACACTACACCGCATTGTGCTCATAGCCTTGACATATATACAGTTACACTAGTTACAGCGTCCTTCAATCCGGAACACGGCAATGTTTGCACACTGCTGTTGGTTCGCTGCGTTGGGGCCTACTTAGACGGCGCCCGGCTACAGCGGCTCCGCGATTTTTCATTCGGCAACCCGGAGCCGTTTCATAAGCGTCAGTGTCCAGCTCCCGCTGCCGTGGTGCCAGGATTAGTCGACTAAATATATTACATGATAGGTTCACGATTCAACCCTGAAGCTGTTTACAGTTTTTAAAAATAAACATTCAAGAGCGTTGAACCTTAAAATATCAGGCGGGTTGCGTAAACAACGTACGCGCCATTCAAATGTTTTCAACTTTGTATTACGCCCCAATGGCTCAGTGGTTAAGAGTACTCGGGTTCGAATCCCAATCGACCATGAAAATGACCAGCTGACAATGATGAAGATGATATCTATATATGGAGGACTTTGGAGGACTTAGAGCTGGAATGGAGAACCCGGTAACCGCTAAGTGTTTGCAGACCCAACACTAGCTGGACAGAGGGTATTTAAAAAATCGCTGGGGGCCACTGAATTCTAAAAGACCTATGCCCAGCAGTGGACGTCCATCGGTTGTGATGATATCGCCAATCACGTAAAAACTGGTGAACAATTCACGTAGGTACATGACCATATGGGTTATTTATTTTATTTACATACAGCGTGCTGGGAAATAACCCAAATACCTCCCCCCCCCTCCCATATGAATCCCTACCATCGTGGGGATTTTTAGAGGAGACCTATCAGCTGATAATGATGATGAGATATGTATACGTCTGTACCTGTGTACCTCTGTTCTGTTTAGGTTGGTGGAGGGTCTGGACGAAGCAGACCTTGGGACAGGCTACCCCAGCATTCCCGTGACCTTTCCGAACGCCGAAGGTGGACCGCCGAGGAGGTTTAGTGGGTAAAAATATCTACATAATTCTGATCTCCCCCCCAGAAGGCAGACTATAATTTCGAAGATCCCCCCCCCCCGAATACAAAAAAGAAAAAAGTTAGGTAAGTGCGGGTTGCGGCAGGGTCGCGGAAGTATGCTCGCGCATTCCCATGGCCCTGTCAATAGCGGAGAGAAGGAACACCGGTGGGGTTTAGTGGGTATCCGGATGCCCTTCAGGCGCTGGGAGCCCCACATACCACAGGGGAAGCTTATCTTCCCCCACGCCCCGTATGCATGCAATTCAATGCATTCCCCATGTAAAAAAAAAAAAAAAGTTAGTGCGGGTTGGTAGGAGTCTCTTCCTGTTTGATGTAAAGGAATCGAGATTGACGTGTGGTGGTCCTTTTTGGGAGAAGATATCCCACCAGTGGGCGTCAATCAACTGATGATGAAGTATTAGCCCCATCATCATCAGCGGATAGACGTCCATTGTATTAGTCTACTGTATATATCCTTCATTGCTGGTTAGTTCTATTATTAAAAAACGACGCCATTTTGTTTATCGGAGAATAAAAAGCTTATTTATGGCGGGAAAGCTGTGCCAGCTGTGACTAACCCGCCCACCCATCCGTCCGCGCGCCTACGTGACCGCCGAACGAACTCGCCCGACCATCGAGTCGTGGGCCAGCTCCACGTTGCCTAGGAAACCCCGCCAACCACAATACACTTTAAATTTTTTTTTTTAAGACGTTCATCTGATGGTAATTGATACGCCTGGATGGTATTCACTGGTATCATATTGCGCTCGTCCCCCCAGACATTGGATGTTAAGTATCGTTACAGCGCCCTTCAAACCGGATCACAGCAATGTATGCAGACTACTGTTTGTCCGCTGAAGTAGGCGCTGCGGTCGTATCTAAGTCTCCGGCAACAGAGACACTACCACCAGTATACTTCCCTCAGATATACAGACTGCTATTAATCTAGACTTCTAATCCGTGACTAAATATATTTTTATTTAGATATTCGTTTTTTTTATTAAATGCCTCCCAACGAAGTAAGAAACTACTGGAGTAACGAGACTTGATAGTGATGGTGCGTCGACGCATTCTCGTTAACGAAACTAGACCGTCCATTATCTGTTAGTCGACTAATCCGGCGACTGGTTGACGTGACGTCATCGCTATCCCGCACACAACGCAACTATTGCACAATCAACTCTATTGCGTACTGCATAAAGATCAAGTTAGCTTGTAATTGATTGAAAGTACGTATCGGTACATTCGTCTATACAACACGCATATTTAAATGGACTCTATTGCTATAGAGCACACAGTTCAAATTTGATTAAACAAACGGTACTGTATTAACCGACTCAGTGCAGGCGTCGCCGTCGCGCTGCCGGTATATACGAACATTGCGACCGTTTAATCGAACCGCGTAATAATTCCCGCGTCGCGGCGCTGTACACCCGTCTATACAACACGCTTGTTTAAATGGACTCTATGCTATAGAGACACACAGTTCAAATTTGATTAAACAAATAGAACTGCATTAACCGACTAAGTCGCGTCGTCGTCACGCCGCCAGTATACATGAACGTTGCGTCTGTTTAATTTAGCCGTGTAATAATTCTACTAGTCGACGCAACGGCGATTGTATTAAACTAGTCCCCTGTTCCTTCAACGGCCTCCGTTTGTATCAATGCGACGAGCGATCATCACCGCACCAGGTCATCCTCGAAGGTTAGTCAACGTCCAAAAATATCTAATCACTACGTTCAACGTGGATTTCAAAGTCAAGTTCAAACTTGTCTGTCATGTTTTTAACATGATATATCCTCAACGGTTAAGCTTTCGCCCACACACATTAAAGAAGGTGCAAGGGGTCCCCCGCACTACTCACGAGACCCAGGCCAATCTCAACTAACATGGCTCTGGCTCCAAACGGGCATGGAGCCAGCGTGGTGGGAGACAGTCAAAATGACTGCCCATGTTCTGGCAGTGGACACCTACGTCCAGCAGTGGACGTATGATGATGAAATACATTCGAAAATTTAATTCTTACATCCAATTTAATATTTCATTAATTTGACAATGACATATACGATAATGGCGCCAATTCCTTAGTACAGAAAAACGCATGCGCGCGCATGCGCACAACGCGCACGAATATATATATACGTCATACAATTGTATATTGAATGAGCTAATTTACAAGGTCATACGAGCATGGACAAAAACTACCCAAACTTGATACGACATGTATATATATATATATACATGTCGTAACAAGTCCGCGCAATATATATATATATATATATTGCGCGGGACCGATCGAATGTGGAGATCTTTGGTAGAGTACTGATGATGATGATATATGTATATATATATATATTGAATGAGTCATTTCTCTTTTTTGACACAATGAGTTATAACGTCCACATTCACAAGATCCATCATCATCAGCTGTTAGACATCCTCTGCTAGACATACACTTCCACCAGAGATCACCACATCGATCGGTCCCGCGCTACTCGCATCCAGTGGCTTCCCACAACTCTCACCAGATCGTAGTTCCATCTTATGGGGAGACCTTCCAACGCTCCGTCCACCATTACTCGCAACTTAAGGACTTTAACTTAGTTATGATGATGACAGCACCCTTCAAAATAAGCACTGAACCATATCTTAAATCTAATTACCCCAGTAATACCACCAACTATAGCACCCTTCAAACCGGAACGCAGGCATGTTATATTAATTAGGATGATATACACAATATATTCTTCTTATCATCTTGACCCATACATTAAGTCCATTACCCTAATAATTTCACCAGCTCATCCTTCAAACAGGAATATTTTCATAGTACTAGACAGTCTCCGGCAACAGAGACTTACCTGCGACTTTGATGTTTATGGTACAACTATAACGCAAGACCTAGGAGATATCTAGATACATAGTGATGATGTCCAACCGTTGCGCAATAGTGCGAAGGTTGTAATAAAGTTATCACTTCGCAATCATGTGAACATCAAATGATGCAAATTGGTAATGCCAACCGGTGTTGTCAGGTTGTGTATACAAAGGAAGAGAGAGAGGGGAGTATCCAAGGAATAGATGAGTGATATTAAATGTTAAGGATGTAAAGTAGGAGGTAAGTGAAGATGAGTAGTGAAGAAAGATTTTTTTTTTTTAATATAGCAGAATATGCCATTGGATGTTGAGGGTTAGGAATGGGAGTGGGAACGATGTAAAGTAGAACTATTGGTATACAGCTCATATACGGACAGTATACTGTATTGTTCATCATCCTAACTATCACCGCAATGTTAAAGGCAGGGGTCCTGCTTAAGTAGAGATTGAGAAATATATATCATCATCAGCCGATACACATCCACTGCTGGACATAAGCCTGCTGTAAAGATCACCATATCGATCAGTCCGGAATTAAAAGAAATCAGATATGTATATATTTATAGTTTTAATATGCTATAACGTGGGGAGAAGGAAAGTCATGGTTGAGGAATATCAGGGAATGTACTGGTGTATATAAAGCATCCGAGTTGTCCCTCCGAACTGGAGACAGCAAGGACTGTATCATACTGATTGCCAACATTCACCAGTTGGTGAGGAGCTTTAAGACAAGGGAATATGATTACTTTTCTCATCTACATAGACATGTGAATATAAACTTCATACATTTTAGCTTAACAGTAATGAATGAGTATAGCTGATGATCAGACTAAGTAGCATACCTTTGGAACTGCTTAACTCCAGTAGTGGTATGCCTTCGGCTGTTGATGATCTCAACGGTAATGAAATTTGCAAAAAAGAAATGTGAAATATTTACATCTGTCACTGGAGATTGTTTATGTACAACCGCAGCAACCAAGCAGTACTGTTCCCATTTAAGGGATGATGGAGCTGGTGAAATTACTGAGGTATATACACATCTGTCATGAGGCTAATAGTAAAATATAGTAGAATTATGTTTATATATATAATAATATGGATGTGAGCAACACGGGACTGATCTATGTGGATGGAGATCTTTTGGTGAAGGTGTATATCCAGCAGTGGAGGTCTATCGGCTGATGATGATATAATAATCTCGGAAAATAAACTTCCAATAAGACTTAATAATATACTACATATGTTTTTATTCAAACAATACAGATGGGACATTCACCTGATGATAAGTAATACTCCTACCCATAATAATGTCGAGCTACTTAATAATGTACCAGCTTTCCTCTGGCCCTAACACCGCTACCCATGGAGGAAAGGTTTTTGTAAAATCTTAGCTGACCCCTAAACAACAAAAGAAATATCTCTAGCAAATTTTAAGGGTTTAAACAATTTCATAGATCTTGTGATGAGTCGGTTAATCTGAATATATATATATGGAATTTATTAAGTTTCCAGATGGACCGACATCAGAGCAGTCGCAAGTCGGTGGATGCGAGGTGAGGATGTCGTTTGGTGGAAGACATCGGGGAACGCTTATATTCAGCAGTAGATAAACAAAGGCTGATAATGATGATGATGACTAAGTTTCTAGTGTCCATTATTTCCAAGACGAAGGCTTTAATAATAATATAAAAATAAATATAAAAACGGTTTAATTGCTTTATATTGTCATGAAGGATCTGATGATTAAATTCCTCTCATAAAATCTGATCTCACAGTATGAAGTTAAATCTGTGATATACTATAGACATCTTTAGTATGCTCTAATATACCAATAACCAGGTTTTCATCTAAGCATGCTCATATGAACACGAGTACAGGATATACATTTCTGGATGTGCTACGTGATCTCATTGTAACGGAAGCTGTAAAGGCAATGCGATGACATTTAACACGCTTATAACAATTATTGTGCACTTACGCAACCGTAGGCCCGATAATAATAGAACCGGGGGAAATTTCTAGAATCCTCCAACACAAACTACTATAGTCCAGTGTTAGGCAGTTGAAGTATAGCCGAGATAAATTTAGTATGAATAGTTTCGCTTTTTTTTTTATTATAGCAACTTTCTCCGAGATGAAGTTTCTCAAAGTCGTACGCGATCTACGCTTTACAACCTCAATAGGCTTCAAAGCTCGTATTATGGAAATATGGTCAGACTGGAAGCAGTTCTTACAAAGTTGATGACCCAAAAAAAAAAACCCTTGACGGATTTGAGGTTATATCAGACGTAGCGAAATGTTTCATTATCACAAAGAATCACTGTTAAGTTATAACAAATGAGTGCAACGGCAACTTCGGACTTACCCGGATGCTTCCGTGGTGGGTTTCGGTTAAAAGGACGCCTTATGTGTTGGGAAATTTTTGGTTACCAGCTCCAACGACAAATTCCAATTGGCACTTGACAGGTGACTGGTCGGCTGTCGCGATTGCAGTAAAAAAAAAAGATGGCCGAACGACACGACCGATTACGTCATTCCGCGGGAAAATTGAAATTGCCGTTACACTCATTTTTAATTAAATACTACAATGAATAATAAATATATAAAAAAAAAAACTTACCTCATAAAATAATCGTGAGTATGGAGAACCGGATGGTTCTGTGTGTTGTTCACAACATCAGTGTTGATGTAGGTGTACTCAGTTAGAATCGGCGCGCTGTTGCCAAACCGTTGTTGCGTCAGAAAGCGAGTGTCGTACAAATATACACATTTCAAAACACAAAAGCATTACTTTTATCTGTTTCCCTTAATTTATAACAATTTACCGATATCTGTGTATTACATACAACGATCGACCAACTAACGAACAAAGAAATCTAACGTCCGTACGAACGGCAACGTCGCTTTCACACCGAACAATTAATCACTAACGAAGAAATTGCAGTCGACTGTTAATAATGGCGATAATTATGATTTTATATTATTATATAGCAATGGAGTTGTTTAATAATTAATTTCGATTACAAACTGTGCTAATAATTATATCGTGATACTTGTTATACGCGCGACTGTACGGATTTAACTGAGCCCTCGACTTGTTTTTGTTTCGTCCGAGGCTACGGTAAACAAAGGTCGAATGTTGCCATGCCTATTATAAAGTTTCCCTTTAACAAATTTGGTAGAATCCGAACTATATTTATTTAATAAAAATGAAATTTTAAAAATATTTGCAATAATTTATAAAATTATTGTATATATTAAAAATATAATACAAATAATTATTTATAGTTAGTGAAATATAATCGATTATATTCTATCGTATCGATTATCATGAATTATTTTTTAATAATTTTTTTTTATTTAATAAAGTGTAAAAAAAAACAAATAAATTATGTAATAAATTTAAATTTATTTATTTTTAGTCTAGTATTCGATATTTTTTAAAATTCAACTATCCTCATGTAGTGGTACTGACGAGTTCGATAGTTGTCACATTTGAAGTTTAATTACTGGTAATCGTTTTACTCGTATGGTAACCCACCATCATCATATGGTAGTGTCTCTATTGCCATCGCAGCTAGTGCGCAAACATTACTGCTATGAATGGAGCTGCAGCCAGTACTATTACTGCGGTAACGCGACTTAACATCTCATCTCTCGAACGAGCACATTATGATGCAGTGGATATTATCCTAACTAACGAAGCATTAATTGTAATAATAAAATCAAATAAATAATATTAATATGAAAATATTTTATTATTAAATTTAACAAAACTATATACATATATCTCGTTAAGAAATAATAATAATAATACATCGAATGTCAAATATATAATTAATAATAATAATTAAAAAAAAAAACAATCTGTCAATAGAAATAGAGAAAAGGATCAAAATGGTGGGCGCCGCGTACATTCTCGATAAACATAACCTTAAAAACAAACTTACAATGTAACAAATCAAATATGTTAATAATAATAACGAAAAAAAAAAATTAAAAAAAATAATTAATAATATCAGATCGAAGTACGAAACTGAAGAGAGATCAATTTACAACGATTACGATTTTTTTTATTTATTTATTTATATATATATATAATAAAAAATATATTAAACTTAAAAAAATAATTATAACTAGAAAGAGAAGGCTTCGAAGGTTATGACGAGCGTCACGTAGTCGGTTGGTGCATTGTGATGCTGTGTAAACGTCCTAACTACAAACATATACATATTGTTATAATAAAGGGACGAGACGTGCGGGACGTTCACCCGATGTTAAGTGATACGCCCGCCCGCAACATGGCGCGAGTTATGATGAGTATTACGTCACGTTGTGCTCATCGAGTTAAGATATAAGCTATTAAATCTCTTTACTTCAATAACTTCACCTGTTGCAGCGCCCTTCAAACCGGATCACAGTAATGTTCGCACAGTACTGTGTGTCGGCTGCAATAGGCGCTGCGGTGGTACCTAGACGGTCTCCGGCAACAGAGACACTACCACCAGTGATAGCTATAGGTCCTTCAAACCGGATCACAGCAATGTCTCTGTTGCCGGAGACCGTCTAGGTACCACCGCAGCGCCTATTGCAGCCGACACACGGTACTGTGCAGACATTGCTGTGATCCGGTTTGAAGGGCGCTGTAATTATTACTGGTGGTAGTATCTCTGTTGCCGGAGACCGTCTATATATATATATATATCTATGACTGTTAACCTTAATACAAACTTAATATAACAACTACCAACTATATATAATTATAGAAAAAAAATATCAATCTCGAAATAAAACATCAGTGATGCCAACATGATACGAATATATGTGTATATATATATATATATATACACATATATATATACATCATCTCGACAGATAAAAGTGCATTGTAAAACATTAATCTCTTATAAGGTATATCGTGAAACACATTTGCGAGTTATAACTAGCCCACTCATTGTGCCCACTGCTGGGACTCGGAAACTTTCACTAACAGCCCGTCAAAGTTGTCCGCGACGCTAACCACGTTTTACACCTGTTATTCCCACAGCTGGGACACTAGAGGTTATCTCACAAGTTGCGCGTAGAAATTGTCTAACCACCAACTTCACCCCTCTTTGTTCCCACTGTTGGGGTTCTGGCCATTTTCATGCAAGCAGCGAGTTATGATGATAGCCAAACTCTTCATCTTTTGATCCCACAGCTGGGTCTCTGGATATTTTGCCACAAGGAGCGCGTAGAAGTTATCCACGACGCTGACCAAGTGCGCCGCCTATTATTCCCACAGCTGGGACTCTAAACATTTTCCCACGAGGATCGTCAAGTATATCCGCGTCGGTGGTCAAGTGTATTTATGTTCTCACACGCCCATAGAAACTGTTACTCCACCGGAAGTTCAAACTCGGTGGGGATTGAACCCACGTTTACACGAACACACATATATATATATATATGTTGTTGAACATTCGGTGAGTTGGAAAGGGAGGGTTCTTCCCTCCCTCACGAGGTGGGGCTGCATGAAACAGCCGGCGCTGTTTGGGACGCGGATGTGTGCGAAAGTGTACCCGTGACCCTGCCATAAGGCGACGAGGTGGACCATCATGAAGGTTTTAGTCGGAGCAAGTCCGACATAACCTGTCTTTGCCCCCGCGAGGGCAGGTATGCACAAGAATTTCCACGACGCAAATAAAAAAATAAGAAAAAAGGGCCGCGGTTGGATTCCAAACGGAGATCCCGTGACCTCTCCAAACGCCGAAGGTGACCACCGAGGGGGTTTTAGTGGGTAAAAATCTC
This sequence comes from Ornithoptera priamus, assembly GCA_029034505.1. Taxonomy (NCBI): domain Eukaryota; kingdom Metazoa; phylum Arthropoda; class Insecta; order Lepidoptera; family Papilionidae; genus Ornithoptera; species Ornithoptera priamus. Next base: position 900,373 of record JARDWD010000830.1, read on the forward strand.
CACATAACTTTAGACTTCCCCCCAGAAGGCAGAGTATCTTTTCGAAGATTTCTCCACTCGAAACCAAAAACAAATACATAAACAAAAAGGGTTGGGTTAGGTTAGGTTAGGAAGTCGGAAGAGTATTCTCTCTCGACTCCCATTGCCTTCTAGATGACGGGCTCTGGGGGGATCCGTTGCCCAGGTGATTGTAAGAGGCCGAGAGGAGGGCGCGCTATGTTCCGGCGTGCCCTTACAGAGGTGGAAAGGAGGGGTTCTTCCCTCCATCCTGAAATGGAGCTGCGTGGTGTAGCGGGCGCTGACGGGGTGGCGAATGTGTGCGAGAGCGTTCCCGTGATCCTGCGTTAAAATGATGAAGGTGGAACATCGTGGGGGTTTTAGTCGGTGCAAGTCCGACATAATCTGCCTTTGCCCCAGCGAGAGCAGGTTCCCCACGTTAAACAAAAAAAAAGGTTAGTTGAAGTCGTTACAATAAATAAAATTTTAATCACATAAGTAATTTTTTTATTACTATTTTTTTTATTATGTAGTATCTGTGTATTTTAAATTCTTAATCATTCCTTCCGGAAAGAGGGGGCGAAAAAGTAACCTCACCCTTGTGACGTTATATGGCGACTGAGTTACGGTAAAGAAAATATATACCTACAGCATGTTGAACATTAATGAGGGTACTTAGCAAATATTTCTGACACACACCAAATGGTTATATGAATGTTGACATTCACCGGTGAAAGTCGATATTGTCCGGTTTTCAGTGCTCCATTGTAACATATAACAATATATATAAACATATATATATATTAACACTTCTCTAACAACTATATAGATATGTTTTGATGATATAACAGCCCTTATCATAATTTGAAATGTCTGTGAAAAAAAAAAAAACAAAGTTCACTTAATAGTAAGTGAACGGACGCCGATAACAAAATGGCGCTGGCTACCATATACGGTATATCGCTTTGAGACGTTCGATTCAAGTCCCGTTAAAGCTACAGCGCCCTTCGAACTGGATCGGTAATGTCTGCGTATTACTTGATGGTCGCTCTACGGGAAGAGACCAAAAAAAAGGTTGACGACCGCTGTATTATTACATCGTGTGATGCAGGGGTCAGCAACATTTCGTTCGTGTAGTGTAGATATTATGCCGATGTGATGAGACACCAATGCTGCTGTGCACGTGCTTCCTCTCAGCGGCACTTCTTGAGGAACTCGAGCACCTCGTGTGGGTAGTTCTGCCTGGTGGTGGACTTGATCGCCGAGCGCGCGTACTCCAGCGGGGTCACCGAACTGTTGATTGAAGTTATCAATGTTAAGTGGGATGCGACGGGCGGGACGTTCACTTGATAGTTGGGATTGTTACACTGCACTTAGGATGATATACACTGCAACACATTAAACTCGTCGTTAGAAGTGGCTATAGCGCCCTTCAAATCGGAAAACATTAATGTTTGCTTGTTACTGATCGACGTTCTGTGGTCATATAAAATCTTGTTACTCAAGTAATTTTAGTAGCCACAGCGTCCTTCGAACCGGACCACAGATACATTATGTTAGGATGACATAAACTGTAATACACGGTACTCGTCGTGAGACACGAGTTTCGTTAACCCAGTAACTTCGCTCGCTACAGCGTCCTTCAAACCGGAACGCGGTAATGTTCGCATACTTCTGTTTGTCGCTGCTGTGGTGTCCACCTCGACGGGCTCCAGCAACAGAGCTACTCGTATCACCAGTAAATGAGTGCCTTCACACATAGGGTATGTGAACAGTAAGCGTCCTCACCTCCTGTTGTGCGCATGCGCGAGCCTCTTCCACATCTTCCTATCGATGTGCCGGAACACGATCATGACCATGCGGAGGTCGCACGTCGGCGAGTTGATCGCGAGGTGCACCGCCGTGTCGCCGCCTTTCACGTCCTGCAACGTCCAGAAGTAATTACCTTTTTTTTTTTTTTTTTATGTAAAATAAGAGGCAAACGAGCAAGACGGGTCACCTGATGGTAAGTGATTCACCGCCGCCCACGTCACCAGCGACGCCAGTGCGTTGCCTACCCTTCAGGTAAGAATATGCTCTTTTCTTGAATGGATAATACCTGATGGTAACTGATTCATCAGCTATTTTTTTTTTTTTAATTCATTAAAGCGACGAAACGAGCCGGACTTCCCACCTGATTGTAAGTGATAGGAGTGACCATAACAAAGTAGCGTTAGGTAACTTGAGATATAAGTTATCGAGTCTTGTTACCTCAATAATATAATTACACTAGCTACAGCGTCCTTCAAACCGGATCACAGTAATGTCCACACAGTACTGTGTGTCGGCTGCAATAGGCGCTGCGGTGGTACCTAGACGGTCTCCGGCAACAGAGACACTACCACCAGTGATAGCTATAGGTCCTTCAAACCGGATCACAGCAATGTCCGCACAGTACTGTGTCGGCTGCAATAGGCGCTGCGGTGGTACCTAGACGGTCTCCGGCAACAGAGACACTACCACCAGTGATAGCTATAGGTCCTTCAAACCGGATCACAGCAATGTCCGCACAGTACTGTGTCGGCTGCAATAGGCGCTGCGGTGGTACCTAGACGGTCTTCGGCAACAGAGACACTACCACCAGTGATAGCTATAGGTCCTTCAAACCGGATCACAGCAATGTCCGCACAGTACTGTGTGTCGGCTGCAATAGGCGCTGCGGTGGTACCTAGACGGTCTCCGGCAACAGAGACACTACCACCAGTGATAGCTATAGGTCCTTCAAACCGGATCACAGCAATGTCCGCACAGTACTGTGTGTCGGCTGCAATAGGCGCTGCGGCGGTACCTAGACGGTCTCCGGCAACAGAGACACTACCACCAGTGATAGCTATAGGTCCTTCAAACCGGATCACAGCAATGTCCGCACAGTACTGTGTGTCGGCTGCAATAGGCGCTGCGGTGGTACCTAGACGGTCTCCGGCAACAGAGACACTACCACCAGTGATAGCTATAGGTCCTTCAAACCGGATCACAGCAATGTCCGCACAGTACTGTGTCGGCTGCAATAGGCGCTGCGGTGGTACCGTCAACAGAGCCAAACAGTAGTGCGCAAATATTACTATGTTCCGGTTTGAAAGGCGTTATAGTTATTTAAACAACTCGAGGTAGAGTCAATATCTTATGCCTTAAAGCCCCAAGCACGACGCGGTGCTGCATATTATTCTAAAAAACGTCCCATTCTTATAAGCATGTCCATCACTCATTATCAGGTGAATGTAATTGCTTTGTAAAATAAAAAAAAATTACACAACACTAAAGTACGGCGTTATAATTATTACTATTTTATTTTGGACCGACACATCACTTAAAATTAAGTGAACGTAGATCAAAAACCCTTCGCTTAGAGACAGGCTGATCACTCCTAATACTCCAGTAATTTCACTAGCAGCTCCCTCCACAACACGGTAATGTCTGCTTACTACTGTATAGTATCTAGAGCGCAGTAGACACTACCACCAGTAAACGGTCTTCGACAGTAAGGTCAGCAGCATCAACTCACCCCTCTCCAGACGTCGGCGTCACCGTGCTGTAGGAGGACGTGGACGGTGTGCAGCTTGGGCGCGTCGGCGCTGTGCAGGCTGCAGGCCACGTGGAGCGCCGTGTACCCTGGGGAGGAAGGCGGTACCGTCAGCAGGAGCACGAGTGGGTGGGTGGATCCTCATCGTTACCATCACTAGATGCTGCTAATCAAGCGATGAGAAGAACAAGGTGTCCACCTGTTGGTAACTGATTCACCGATATCAATATGGCGCTCAGAATGATGTACACTACAATATATTTTACTCGTTAGAAGTGGGTACAGCGCCCTTCAAACCGGAACACGGTAATGTTTGCTTTCTACTGATCGGAGTTCTGTGGTCACATCAAAACGTCAGATTTTAAATTTTGTTACTGAAGTAATTTCAGTAGCTGCAGCGCCCTTCAAACCGGAACACTGATACGTTCGATGTTAGGATGACATATACTGCAACACATTGTACTCATCGTGAGACACGAGTCTCGTTAGTCCAGTAATTTTGTTAGCTACAGCGCCCTTCAAACCGGATCACGTTAATGCACACTACTAAACAATAGTAAAGAGACTTTATATTCCATGTTTCCAGAGGACATTACGATGCAGCGTGTATCACCATGAGCGCCATATTGCTTATGGGCTGGCGCATCATTCGATCCTGAAGATGAGAGCGTCCTCACCGTCGGTGTTCGTGTGGTGCACGTCGAAGAGCGGCAGCTCGCCGCTGCCACGCCTCACCAGCTCGCCGAGTACGTCGGCGCGCGAGTCACCGGCGCGCGCGCACGCTATCAGCAGGTTGTCGCCGATAGCGTCCACCTGAAGATTGACCGTCATCCTCGATCAGAGAATGGAGACGGTAGGATGCAGGTCTCCATGTTGCGGAGACTAAGTTACACATGGTGTTATATGTCCATCAGGTCTTCGATGGTGAAACTTTTTTTTTATTCCACGAAGCGACAAGACAAGCGGGACGGTCACCTGATAGTAAGTGATACACCTGCGCGTTAGTGTCGACAAGTTAGGATATTATATACTGCACCACACGTGTGGACGTCGCCTTAAGACATAAGATGTTGAATCTCATTATCCAGGTAATTCCAATAGTTACAGCGCCCTTCAAACCGGATAACTGTAATATATGAATACTAGTGTTTGGGTAGAGAAATAGAAGCTGCAGTGGTATCTACCCGTACTCCATGTATAGTATGATGGTGGCAGATAGTCAAGTGGATTCGAAGAGTCTACCACCTGCTTCGTATGTGACTCCAGGATCGAACCAGGGACCTGCTGTAAGGCAATCTCTTGGACACGGAGAACAGCTGGTGACGTTAGTGCTGGCCAAGAGATACGGTAAGGACCAGGCCTACTCCTCATCCGTCGTGTTTGTTACCTCGTGGAAGACGTGCTCCAGGGTCGGCGGTGGTGTGGTGGCTTTGAGTGCGGCGCGCACGCACTGCACCAGGTACCTCGTGAGCACCGGCCGCCGGTGGCAGCGGAGCGCCGCCGACTTGATCAGGCTCAGTCCTGGAATCATCGAGGACATTATAAACATGCACATCATGGTAATGGAGCCCTAGGATTTAATCTACGAGGAAACGAAAATGAAAACCTTACCAAAGTCACTGAGGAACAGCTCCGACTTCTGCGCCATGATGCGCTCGCAGATCAGGCTGAAGAGGGCGAGCTGGAAGTCCTCATCCGACTCGCTCGACGACAGATTGAGTAGTACGTGGTGGAGGACTCTGGAAGGTGTAATGAGCAATGTAACCAGCGCCATATTGTGAACAGTGCGTCAGGTTTTGTTAGAACGCTCCGTCTGCCGTAAAATGTCGAGAGTGAAGAGAGAAAGAGAGAGAGAAAGAGAAGGAGAGAAAGAGAAGGAGAGGAGAGAAAGAGACGGAGAGAAGGAGAGAAAGAGAAGGAGTGAAAGAGGGAGGGAAAGAGAAGGAGAAAGAGGAGAGAAAGAGAAGGAGAGAAAGAGACGGATAGGAGAGAAAGAGAAGGAGAGAAAGAGGAGAGAAAGAGAAGGAGAGAAAGAGAAACTGAGTGAGAGAAGTGGTAAAATGTTTTTATTATATATAATTATAAGTGATTGCGTATTTTTTACTGGGTATTGTTAACATAATATGAGCCAGATATAAATTTGTATAATACTTGATAAAATACTGAGTAAATCGAAGTATAAGTCGTATCAAGTATTTCTGTTGCGTTCAGTTGATTGTTGTTATTTATTGCAAATGGCTGTATATATGGTGTAAGGTTTCCGGCACAACAGCTCACAGGATCTAAGCCAATCTCACCAGCTCGTGGTGCACCCTGCTAATGAACAAACGAGGCTCTGGCTTCCACCAGCCTGCATTGGGCCAGTGTGGTGGGAAATGGCCCAAATAACCCCATATGAACTGTTATCCAATCGTATGGGAATCTTTGAGATAGGCCCTATGTCTTATGATGATTTATATAATGAAGTATAAAAATACTAGGTTTCTATCACTAGTACGATACTAGTACGAGTCTCACTGCGAACGTCCGCGATAACGGAACAGTTCCGATGCAAATCGGTCGTTAGTTTAAAAAGCACAAGTATTGACGAATCATCCGGTTCAGAGAAAATATCATTATACTAGCTGTTATCTCGACCGTTCCGAGAAACGTTATCGCGTGTTAATTTTTTATGTCGTTACCGCAGTAATGATATACGGCACTAAGCTTAGCAGCACAGAGTAATGTAAACACCAAAACTCAGGGTTACTGCATGGAATTACTTTGGACTTAATTTTCGAGAAGTACCTACACGAGCGGGACGTTCACCTGATGTTAAGTGATACGCCTGCAATGATATTATACTCTACTCCATAATATGCTCTTCGCCTGAGACATGAGATGTTAAGTCTCGTTTCTCCAGTAATTTCATTACTTACAACGTCCTTCAAACCGGATAACGGCATTGTTTGCGCACTAGTGTTTTTCGATAGAAATAGGCGTTGCGTTGATACTTACCTGGACAGTCTTCGGCAACCGAAACTTACTAATAGGTGGTATCCCACTGCTGGACATAGCTCCTGGTTGTATTGTATAAAAAAAAATTCGTAATACTATTGCCAAAAAGAAAATACTGTCACCAACATAAGTTAATTATCATCATTTCAACCATTGGAAGTCCACTGCTGGGCATAGGTCCTCCTGAAGGAGGCTGCCAGCGATTCTTTGACCAACATAAGTTGCCGTTAAGTAACCTCGCCTTAAGTTAGTGGATGGAAGCGCCGACCCCAATTTCACCAAGCGGACGTGAAAACCATTAGTACCCTCATATTTCACTAACGGACCTTTAAATTAAAAAAAAAAATACTAACTTTTAGTATACGCAATGTATGAACAAAAGTAATATCAATCGATTGTCAAACTTTTACCCTGGTGGTAGTGTCTCCGTTGCCTTATTCCGGTTTGAACGTTGTTGTAGAAAAGAAAATTAATGGATTAACGAGACTCGATATTTTATACGCCATGGCGAACACAGTGTGTTTGATTTAGACCGCTAATAAATATTATCATACATTACCGTATTCCGGTTTGAAGGGCGCTGTGCTGAAATTACTGCAATGATGAAACTGAACATCATAACGTCATAAGCGCGAGTATAATGTGGTGGCAGTGTATACCATCCTAACTAGCCTCACGTTATGCGCAAGTATATCACTTACCATCAGGTGATGGTCACTTTGTTGAATAAAAAAAAAAACCACATCAGAACTATTAACTATTACTTTTATGCAGCACAAAATGCCTTTGGACAGTTTGTTGTCTACCCTCTCGTTCTATTTCATATGAAAAAGCTACACTTGTCAACAAACAAAAAAAAATATACTTATTTCACACAAATCGGATGACAGAAACCTGTTATAGATACTAGTTACTAAACGCAAAATCAAATAATTATTTCATACAAAACAACTGACACAAAGACCAATTACAAATAATTGGCATTAAATGCATAATAAAATATTTCATACTAAACAGCAGGCGCAGAGACCTGTTATAGATACTAAGTATTAAACGCAGAATCAAATTATTTTATACAAAACAGTTGGACACAAATAAATGGCACTAAATGCATAATAAACTATTTCATACCAAACGGCAGATTTAGAAACCTGTGATCGATACTAGGTACTAAACGCAGAATGAAATAATTATTTTATATAAAACGGCAAACAAAGAGACCGGTTACAGATAGGTACTAAACGCTGAAAAAAATTTTGATACAAAAACAGCAGACATCGAGACCTGTTACGGATACTAGGTATTAGACTTTTATTGATAAGTCACGACCCGGGTAAGGTGAAGTGTTTTCCTGTGAACAAATAAATTAGTCGTATTGCGATAACCCATTGACGTAGATAACAAATTAAATACCACTTTGCAGTTTTTTTTTTTTTTTTAATATATATTTACCTCGTATTTTTTTGTATTATCTACCTACCCACTGCATAAGGTTATTGACAATCGCTGATGATCTTGACTTGTAAGAGCGATCTCAATAACTGTGGGAAGTCATATCTTAGAAGGCAATGACCCTAGATATGAAATGATGAGCTGTAGAGGACGATACTCCCGTGTGCAGGTACACCTGGTGGAACTGGAACTACTGGTGGTGGTGTCTTGCCGGAGACCGTTTAGGTAAACAGTAGTGTTCATACATTACTGCTATCCGGATCGAAGGAGTAACAACTAATAAAATTACTGGAGTAAAGATATTTTAGTTGGTGTAAGGATTACCGCACAACTCACGGGTTCCAAGCGAACCTCACCAGCTGGTGGTGCATCCTGCTAATCAACAGACGAGGCTCTGGCTCCCACCAACTCGCATTGGGGCAGCGTGAAGAGAAGGGAGCTAATCACCCTATATAAATCCGACGTGGGAATCTTTGGAGGAAGCCTATCTCCAACAGTGGAACGTCAATCGCCTGATGATGATGAAAGAACATCTTTATAGGTCGTATAGATGTGAAGAATTTGTTGCAGTGTGAACATCCTAACCAGCGCAACATTGTTATAATAATATCGATGACCTTCAGATGAAGGTTTCGCTCGTCTCGTTGCTTGGTCGAGTAATAAAAAAAAAACTAACTTTGCCATTTGATTGCGTCCATATATATATATATATATATATATATATATATATATATATATATATATATAGATTCTGTTTGTTTTCAAATCACGTGAAAACGAGTGAACGTATCGACACTGCAACACGAGCATCCGACGCGGGATGAACTGCAGATGGTTACAGGATGTTCATTTTTTAATTTCCATAGATCCCTCATCGTCTTATTGCTAATCAACTTTTATAAACATTTTCGTTTGGTGTTATTCATGCGGTTGCTATGGTAACGGGTTGCGGTTGCTCTCAAGGAATATTTCAGATAAATTAAGTCTAGTTTTATATTACGGCTAGCACAGCCGGCCGAGAACAGCTAGTATATATATATATATATATATATATACACTGTAAGGAGCCCAAGGTCGCCATGGAAAGTAAGGCTGGTGTTCCTCCAAGAGAGGAGTTCTGTAGAACAGTCGCTGATCATAATCCAGCGATTCACGAAGGCGGAAGATGGGAAGGCTGGTGAAGCGGTGATATCCATATTTCAGGTTAGCAAGATTCCACGACATTAACCACCTATAATTTTTTTTGGTAATATTCATGTTAATATGACGGGTAGGTTAAAAAAAATTTTTTTTGTTTTTTTTTTTTTTGTATCATCACGGCCTTTTTCCCAGTAGGAGTAGGCAGAGATGAGTAAACACCCCGCTTTTCACTAGATGTGGTCATAGGTGTAATGTAAGAGGGGGCGAGCCTGTTGCCGCTTCACCAGGGCCACCACACACAGGCGAGGATAATTCCCGTGTGAGGGTTTCCTCGCGATGGTATCCTCGGCCGTTTGTATTCCGCTGCGTTACTTAAGTTCACAAATGTGCATAACTTAAGTATTAAGGTACATGCCGAGGTCCGAGCCCGCGACCTTCGGATTGAAGGTCGCACGCTCTGACCAATAGGTGGGCGAGTTTTTATTATGAGGTATGTCATTAAGTTATTTTTTTTTTTTAATACGACTTAATTGGATTTGTATATAAAATATTTCTCTTATTACATTACACGTGACTAGCTTTTTTTTTTTTTTATTATAACTAGGACGTTACGATATCGAGGACTTCGAAGTGCACGAACGTAAATCCCGCACCAGGTAACAATACGTGAGCCATCTGGGGACTGGACCAAGTCCACTCTTATTCGTACAGAATTTTTTTTTTGTTAACCTCTTTGGGGCGGGGGGGGCGGGGCAAAGATAGGTTATGTCGGACTTGCACCGACTAAAACCCTCACGATGTTCCAGCTCGTTCGCTCATGGCGGAGTTGCGAGAACGCTTTCGCAGCATCCGCGAGCCGCCAGACAGTAGTGTGCAAACATTACTCTGTCCAGCTTTGAAAGGGGCTGTAGCTAGTGTAATAACATCTTATGTGTGAAGGTGACGAGGACAATGCGGTGCCGTGTACATCCTCACTTGCGCCATGAGCTGAACACCTGGCCTGTCTCATCAGATCGTTAAATAAAAATTAACTTTTACCTAGTATATAATATTAGTATAAAAATATATCATCAGATCTTCCGTGATAATATCTTGGTTATTGAAAACTATCGTATCGGTTAATGTAGTGTATAATTCTTATTAGCTCATCCCCGCGCGCTGCTGACCTTAACACCCCCACCTAGGAACCTGGCGCCGCGACCGACAAGGGCCGTCGGACCGGCGCTCCCCTTGGAAAGGGTTCCTGGGGCGCACCTGGCGACGCGTCTCGTATTCCGACGCGTCGTCGCTAAGTGATAGGGATTTGTCAATTGGGAGGGATGCTTCACATCCCTCCCCGAGGCGGGCCCGTTCGATCCGGACACCGAACGGGGGTTGCGGAAGAAATGTCCAAAGCGTTATCCCGTGACCCTCGTGCATTCCTTGCGGATGTGATGGAATACCGTGTGAAGCTTTTTAGTCGGTTGGAGTCCGACACTACCCCACTACCGGCCCAGTATTGGTACGGAGTGTGCAATCCGTTAGCATTTTGTTACACACTTTAATAAAAAAAAAAAAACACCCCCACCTGTCTTTGGGGAAGGAATGTGAAATCCGTTCTTAGCTGACTTATACTCGATTAATATATTCCTACTAAAATTCGTCTCCAGGCCTTATGGTACCAGATATCACGTGTCATGCAAATATTTTATGTATCTTCCTCCTCCTGGCCTTTACCAGATACGTGGGGTCAGCACAAAATGTACTCCTCTTCCGTATCCCTCTATCAGCCGCCATATCTGAATCCACACTCTTCTCACGCATGCCATCTATCACGCAATCCATCAACACTTTCGGTCTCCCTCTACCCTCATACCTTCATTACTTTCTCTGTCATACGTCCTTCATCCCTCCCCACAACATGCCCGCACCACGCTGACCCCTTTTTTTTTTTTTTTTTTTTTTTTTTATTAACGTGTGTAACAAAATGCTAACGGATTGCACACCCCGTACCAATACTGGGCCGGTAGTGGGGTAGTGTCGGACTCCAACCGACTAAAAAGCTTCACACGGTATTCCATCTCTTCCGAAAAGAATGCACGAGGGTCACGGGATAACGCTCTGGGCAGTTTTCCGCAACCCCCGTTCGGTGCCCGGATCGAACGGGCCCGCCTCGGGGAGGGATGTGAAGCATCCCTCCCAATTGACAAGATCCCTAAATTATCCCTAAACGGCAACGCGTCAGAATACGAGACGCGTCGCCAGATACGCCCCAGGAACCCTTTCCAAGGGGGGCGCCGGACCGACGGCCCTTGTCGATCGCGACGCCAGGTTCCTCTGCCTAAGGAGGCAAGCGGCGGTCGTGCGCTCGGCTCCGCCCGTTGGCGACGAGCTGTCTGCGCACTACAACAACCGCCTCTTGCCCCCTCGGCGCCCGCTCTCTTTGACGCTCGGTCTCTCGCTTCTGCGACATAATGATATCGCAGAATCGGGATACCGCGTCCCATGACGCCTCGCTTCTGACCATGGTCCGTACCACGGCCGGCAGCGAGAGGTCAGTCCCTATCGCCGCTACGAGCGCGGCCCTATCCTCTCCCCATCGCGGGCAATCGGCCAAGGTGTGGGACGATGTGTCCACCGACGCTGACCCCTTGCTCTTCTACTTCTCTACATTAATAATATATGTATTGTTAAAAATAGTTGAATAACACAAAACCCGATTCGCCGTATAAATGTGACGTCACCCGTCCGACAGACAAACAACATCTGTCGCAACGCGCCCCCCACCCCCTCCACTACCGGCACTACTTCATTAGATTATACAGGATGATAGGTAATATGTGTAAAAGCTGTGTAGGTGCTAAAGTATATCTCGTATACTATCTATGTATGTATGTATGGAGTACACCGTATAAACACAATGGTACTGGAGTTATTCATTTTTTAAATATTAAAAAAAAAAAATCCGATTTTATAGAAAAAAAAATCGATGATTTAATTTCTTATTTATTTCTACACAAATTTTAATGTAATAATAGTTTAATAATTGTTTTATTATATTTAATTAACTAATCATTTAGAGGCTATATGCTTCTGAAACCTGGACACTAAAAGCGGTGCAGTGACGATACGAGTCGTACTTGGCGTCTAGAATGCTGAGGATTATCCTATTTGTACGTGATACGTACAAAGCACATAATCATGCAATCAATCACATCATGAATCCATGTTGAACCAACTCGAAACAATCACTAGGCTCTCAACAATCTGCTAGGCAGAGAGTCCATCAAATTCTTTCGGACACACGGTCAGGCGAGACCCAGACAGTCTGGAAAGACTGATTATTACTGGTTGTGCTGGAAGGAAGACGAGCGCAGAGGACGGTACTCCTACCACATGGATGGAGAGCGGTGACAACTCAGGACGCTACGGGTAGCTAGCCTACAATCATCCATCCAACTAGCGCAAGACAGAAATGTCTGGAAAGAAATGGTAGCCAGGGCAACGCACCATAGTCACGCCCCTCAGTCATGAGGTTACGACAAAGAAGAAGAAGAATTGTTTTATTAAAAAAAAATCCCAATTTTCTAGAAAAAAATAAAATTATTTTAATATTAAATACAAATGTAAGTACGACGCCATATTGTTTACTGTCACCACTTTCAAAGAGCCTAAGTAAAAAGTTTTAGCCTCTAAGTGATGATTATTTATTTAATTTAATAAAACAATTATTAAACAATAATTATTACATTAAAATTTGCGTAGAAATAAATAAGAAATTAAATCATCGAATTTTTTTCTAGAAAATCGGGATTTTTTTTTAATATTTAAAAAATAAATAACTCCAGTACCATTGTGTCTGTACGGTGTACTCCATACATACATACATACATACATACATACATACATACATACATAGATAGTGTACGAGATATACTTTAGCACCTACACAGCTTTTACACATATTACCCATCAGCCTGTATATACATATAGATATTAAAATAATTAAGTGCGGATAACGTTTTATGATGATGGATAGCATTTAGCTGATGAAGTGATGATGACGTGGTCTTAAACATCATCATGGTCATATTATACCAAGTGCGTGTAAAGACTTGTGTAAACTTACCCGTAAGCAGTTTTCAAATCCAAGCTCGCCACTTTAACGCACAGCTCTCTCCGATCTTCCATCTTCAGCTTCTCCATATTTTCTAGAAAGATCTGCTTGCAGGTCCTCCTGCTCGTCTGGCAGCACTCCTTCTTAGAGAAGCCAGTCGATATATCCTTCTGCAGATCCTTGTACTGTTTCATCGTCATCGAGGAGGTTGATGTCCTCTCCTTCTTCGATCTGTCGAAGGAGTCGGCTTCTAAACTGGTCACGCAGCTGGGGTAATCCTGGTTGCTGACATCGTAAGGTATGTCCTGGTACTTCTCGTTGTCGCTGTTGTAAAGTGGTGACGACACTTCTGGTGATAGGGTGTTGTATGTGTCGGACATGGGGCTGGCCAGGGTTTCGGACCGCGGTGGTGTTGGGAATATGGACGTCTTATCGACACGCGTGGTGTTGTCGTCGATGTAGTCGGTGATCGAGGCCAGCTCCAAGTCGCTGAATTGCTCGTAAGCAGCGTGGTTCGCCGTGGTGAACTCCTCAACTGGGTTCAGCTCCGGCTGCGAGGGCGGGTAGGGATTTATGACGTTGTACTCCTGCGCAATCTCTTCTTCCGGGAAGCCGTGGAGGATGTGCTTCGGCTCGGAGGTCTTGAGGTACTCCATCGCAACCTGCCAATAGCTCTCCTGGTCAGCGGAGTTCTGCGCGAAGTTCTGCACGTTCTGCTCGACCTGCTTCAGCACGTAGTTGATGTCGGAGACGTAGTCGGTCGGCGTGCATTTGGTCAGGACGTGGCCGCCTGAGAAGGTCTGCTTGTTGATCTGGTTTATCTGCGAAGACCAACATATATAATTAAATTTCCGGTCTAATTCGGTACATTCTAGATCTCACTCTTGAACAGCTAGGAAGGTAAGCGTGTGCAGAATTTCTGTCACCATCTATTCTGGGAGTCGAACCTGGGACTTCGGTCTTATAAGGCAGGCTGTTATCCACTGCATCATCAAGACAGCTACTATACTACACTATGCTTGGGCTTATATGTATGTGACAAGGGAAGCGTGTAGGTAGTTTGAATTTTGAGGGGGGGCTCTCGGATCTCGATATGGCAGCCTTAGGAGAACGGCGAATGCATGGTGGTCTGGCATTCGCAGTACCATAGCGTGGGTGTTGAAGGGTTTGCCCTTCCGTGGAATGTTTTATCCAGAGTGCAGAGAGACACCGGTGCGTTGCATGAAATCTCGGAGCTTGAATTAATGCACTGACAGATACCACCAAGGGAGTTTTAGTGGGAAGAAATCCCACGCAACCTTGTCTTCCCCCAGAAGAGGGGTGTCTTTTATGAAGATTTCATTGCCACTAGATATTCCCTTAATGCGCTGACAGATACCACCAAGGGTGTTTTAGTGGGAAGAAATCCCACGCAACCTTGTCTGCCCCCCAGAAGAGGGGTGTCTTTCATGAAGATTTCATTGCAACCAGAGATTCCCTTAATGCACTGGCAGATACCACCAAGGGAGTTTTAGTGGGAAGAAATCCCACGCAACCTTGTCTTCCCCCCAGAAGAGGGGTGTCTTTCATGAAGATTTCATTGCAACCAGAGATTCCTTTAATGCACTGGCAGATACCACCAAGGGAGTTTTAGTGGGAAGAAATCCCACGCAACCTTGTCTTCCCCCAGAAGAGGGGTGTCTTTTATGAAGACTTCATTGCCACTAGATATTCCCTTAATGTACTGACAGATACCACCAAGGGAGTTTTAGTGGGAAGAAATCCCACGCAACCTTGTCTTCCCCCCAGAAGAGGGGTGTCTTTCATGAAGATTTCATTGCAACCAGAAATTCCCTTAATGCATTGGCAGATACCACCAAGGGAGCTTTAGTGGAAAGAAATCCCACGTAACTTTCTCTCCCCTCCAGAAGAGGGGTGTCTGTTATGAAGATTTCATTGCCACCAGAGATTCTCTAAATGCACTGGCAGGTACCACCAAGGGAGTTTTAGTGGGAAGAAATCCCACGTAACTTTCTCTCCCCTCCAGAAGAGGGCTGTCTTTTATGAAGATTTCCTTGCCACCAGAGATTCCCTTAATGCACTGGCAGATACCACCAAGAGAGTTTTAGTGGGGAAAAATCCCACGTAACTTTCTCTCCCCTCCAGAAGAGGGGTGTCTGTTATGAAGATTTCATTGCCACCAGATTCCTGCCGACGGCCATGACTAAGCGGAATCTAGCGTTAGGTAGTAATAAAAAAGTGGATTAGTCATGCTGAACGGTAACTGATCGGTCAGGAGGCTTCCGTCGCGAATCACATTTCACGGCTCTCGCCATCATCACCATCTTTATCATATCGGTCATGGCCATTCACCATTTGACACGGGCCCGCTTTATCGTACAACGGCACGCTTGTATCATCAGCCGGATAACGCCCACTGCTGGACATCGGTCTCCGTCAAGGGTCTGAGAGTTGAGGGGAATATGGGACTTGATCACGCTGGCACAGTGCGGATTGGTGGATTGCCAGAGCCAGTACTGTGCAATTATTGTCGTGTTCCGGTTTGAAGGACGCTGCGAAGTGATGGACTAATTACTGGGATAATCTAATTTAATATCTTATGGTTGCGAGCGCAATGTGCTGCAGTGTATATCATCCTAACTGGAATCGCGTTACGAGCGGGCGTGTTACTCACTATGAACATCTCGTCGCTTAGTCCTGATGATGAGATGGAACCAGCTGTTCGTTTTCCTGTACGAGTTCGAGTTTTTTTTTTTTTAAGTCTATATCACTAAACCGCGATAAGATCTTAACAGCTGAATTCGCTTGAAATTACTCACTGGTCTGCAGTGTGCCAATGTTATGATAATAGGTTTGTTGTGGATGTAATTCGCAACAGTGCTTAGTGGCGCAGTGGTTAACGCCTCTTGGTACATTGGTGTCCCAGCTTCGATTCCAATAGCAAATAACTGGCGGTAGGTCTCTGACGGTGCTGTGTATATCATCCTAACTAGCGTCGCATTGTTATGTACGGCTATTTCCGCGGCCAAATAGCAGTGTGCAAACATTACCGTGCTCCGATTTTAAAGGCGCTGGAGCTAGTGAAGTTATTGAGGTATGAACACTTGATATTCCGTTGCAGTGTACATCATCCTAACTAGCGCAACGTTGTTATGGGCAAGTCCTATTTCTGCTGTCAAATAATAGTAAGCAAATATTATCACGCTCCGGTTTGAAGGAAGCTGTAGTCAGTGAAATTACTGACGTAACAACACTTGACATACTATGTCTCAAAACGCCAAGCGTAATACGATGCAGTGTATATCATCCTAACTAGAGTGACATTGTTATGTATCAGCTCATATTTCTGCGGCCAAATAATAGTTCGCAAACATTACCGTAATCCGGTTTGAGGGACACTGTAGTCACTTGGAATCAGGTGAACCTCTCGTGGCTTAGTTAAATAAAAAAATAAACCATTACCTGTCTATAGACACTATCCTGCGCCTTCTCTTGTCCTGCACTGTAAGGGTGAGCCGCAGCTCCATAATCGCTGACCCGGTTCCTGACGGGTTTCCTCGATATGAATACATTCTGGACCTTCTTCTTCTTCTTCTCACCATCCGCTTTAGTCACTTCTAACTTATTCAACGACTCCACCAATTGTTCATCTTTATCCTTCTCCAAGTCCACTTCAGGTGGACATTTCTCCGAGAAGCCGCTGTCTTCCGAAGAGTGCGAGTCAGTTCGTATCGGGGCTCTGTCATTCTCCTCTTCTATGATTTGACGAGAGAAGTTTGCGAACTCGTCTTCCTCGTCGTCCTTCTTTTCTATTTCTAGATTCTGAAACTTCTCCAGGATTGTCCGTACCGGTGTGACCTTTGCTGGTGCTTTGGTCGCGCTGATTTCTGTCACAACCACCTGTTTCTTCTCTTTCTTCTTCTCCTTCTGGAATAAGGCCTGGAAGGGCTTCTTGAGGATGCTCTTTATCGATTTCCTATCGCTTTCAGCCATTGGTAAGTGCGGTTTCACGTCTGGTCTCTCGGCACTTCCCATAATTAGAAGGTGATTAAACATAGGTATTTCTTTGCGGTCGTTGCCTTTGGGAATCTGAAACCGAAAAAAAAAAAATTATCATCTTAACAAGTTGGGTTAGGTTAGGTTAGTTTTATAGTCTGTGGGTATATAAAAAAAATATATTAGCGGCTGGTCCTTTTTTTTATATGATCAAGTTGACAAATTGCACTCGCCGTTTTATACATGCAATGTCAAGTCTCATTACCGCAGTAACTTCATTAGCTGCGGCGGCCTTCAAACCGGAACATAGTAGTGTTTGTACACTACTGTTTGATCGCAGCAATTCTACTTATCTAGACGGTCTCCGGTAACAGAGACGTTACCACCCTCACACGTCTGTCTCACACATGGAGGTTTCAAGACACACAGACCAGAGGTTGTGATGGTGACGTAACCAAAGTTGATCTTATCTCCAGGTCTAGTGTGAGTCAGCGCTAAACGGAACCAAGATAACGCTACATTTGTAATGTCAAGTGCGCTCGTATCGCAGGGTTGTGTAAACTGTTTACTGGTGAGACAGCTGATAAGTTTGATACGTAGCGATAAGCTGAATAACTGCGAATTCCGGTTTGTAGGGCGCTGTGGCTTATGTAGAGTTAACAAGAGTATTGGTTATAAAAATGACGATCACCTTATTAGAGCATTGATTTAGTGTCTGGTGATAGTTAGCGCTGTGGCGCGGTGTAAAAATCTTAGGTTCTGTTGTCTTTGGGTATACATGGTGCTGCGTCAGTGGCCGAATACACGGCGCCGTGTAAGCGAAAGCGCACAGAGATTTCATGTAGGGTATACAATACCAACTGTATCCGAAACCTGTGTGCTTATCTATACTTAGAAATAACTTAGCGGTTTTCATTGAGCATAATTATTTACCTTTTCTAGTGAGTGGAGAGTTTAGATAAGTTTAAGTAAATGTTAATTATATGACAGGCCGGCTACACGGCGCCGTGTAAGCAGGAGCGTGGACAGGGATTACGTGTTGTATGCATATCATATTAATCATATGTTTAGGTAGTAAGGGTATGTAGTATTTATTTGTTTATATTAAGTGCTTTCACCTGCTTCTGCGAGGCCGACTACACGGCGCCGTGTAACATAATTCATATACAACAGATGAGAAGGGTACTTAGTTAATACAAGAGTCAACCCTAGCGGAAGCTGATATATAAAAAGTGAAACTAATGAAAATAATTTACGTGTCCAAAAAAAAAAAAAAACAATTTTCCTCAATTCCGTTACTCGAGATTAAGATCCGCACATGCGCGATGGTATTGCCATGATCACCAAGTCGAGCCACAAAAAACGAGCAATTGTTTTCGTTTATTATTGCATTCAAAGAAAAAAACTTTACGAAATTAAACTTAGGGTAATGTTATCATTTAGTAGCGGTTGCTATGGTAACGGTCGCTATAGAAAGTCATTGGCGGATGCTGTTGCTAATTTTGTATTGCGGCTAGTAAAGCGGGCCACGTATGTATATAAGGGTATGATGTGCAAACGTTACTGTGATCAGGCTTGAAGGGCGCTGTAGCCAGTGAAATCACCGAGGTAACGAGATTGAACATCTGGCGACTAAAGACTACCACCGCAGCTCTAACCTGTAGTGGATAAAAATTATCGCATTCCGGTTCGAAGGGCGCTGTAGCTAGTTGGGTCAGTTGAATTTATACGTGTTGAGGATAGATCCCGGTCGGAGACGAAGCAGTCATGGCGCTGGCGCACGGCGTCACGGTGATCACCCTCCCTAAATGGGGCCTTTAGGGTCGCTGGCGTACAGGATGGTGGTTCCCATCGCCTTCCGAACGACCCTGATGAGGACAAATGGCTGGCCGTCCTTCCGCTATTGAGGACTCGCGAGGACAGTAGATCAGCAGAATTTCACATTTCACTGTAGAGCAATAATATGCAGTGTAAACATCCCAATCATCATCTTGTTTAGTTAAATGAATAGTATTTTTTTTTTTTTAATTTCTTAGAAAGCATTAGGTTCCTTTGCTTCGAGGGTCATGTTCAGTCAGCTGATGATTATGAATCTAACCAGCACCATTGCGGTTCGTTACCGTTACCGAGTAATGCTTTCTATGAGCATTAAGCGATTAAACATTTCTGAATACGCGTTTGCGGTTAATGTTAATAGATTCGCCTTTCACCCGGAAGCGGAAACTGCAACAGTGAGTACGTAAAGCGAATGTCTGATACTAAACGGATTATTTTTATTAGCTACGGCGGCCTTCACATGGGCACGGGACAATGTTTCTATAGACTACTGTTTGGAGCAGTAGTGGCCGACTTGAGACTATCAGACGTTAAATTGCGTTACCGCAGTAATTTTGGTAGCTACAGCGCCCTTCACTCCGAAACGAGACAATGTTTGCACAGACTACTGCTTGAAGCAGTAGTGGCCGACTTTAGACGTTAAATCTCGTGACGGCAGTAATTTTAATAGCTACAGCGCCCTTCACTCCGAAACGAGACAATGTTTGTACAGGCTACTGCTTGAAGCAGTAGAGGCCGACTTCAGACGGTAAATCTCGTTGTCGCAGTAATTTTAATAGCTACAGCGCCCTTCACTCCGAAACGAGACAATGTTTGCACAGGCTACTGCTTGAAGCAGTAGTGGCCGACTTCAGACGGTAAATCTCGTTGTCGCAGTAATTTTAATAGCTACAGCGCCCTTCACTCCGAAACGAGACAATGTTTGCACAGACTACTGCTTGAAGCAGTAGAGGCCGACTTCAGACGGTAAATCTCGTTGTCGCAGTAATTTTAATAGCTACAGCGCCCTTCACTCCGAAACGAGACAATGTTTGCACAGACTACTGCTTGAAGCAGTAGAGGCCGACTTCAGACGGTAAATCTCGTTGTCGCAGTAATTTTAATAGCTACAGCGCCCTTCACTCCGAAACGAGACAATGTTTGCACAGGCTACTGCTTGAAGCAGTAGAGGCCGACTTCAGACGGTAAATCTCGTTGTCGCAGTAATTTTAATAGCTACAGCGCCCTTCACTCCGAAACGAGACAATGTTTGCACAGACTACTGCTTGAAGCAGTAGTGGCCGACTTCAGACGGTAAATCTCGTTGTCGCAGTAATTTTAATAGCTACAGCGCCCTTCACTCCGAAACGAGACAATGTTTGCACAGACTACTGCTTGAAGCAGTAGAGGCCGACTTCAGACGGTAAATCTCGTTGTCGCAGTAATTTTAATAGCTACAGCGCCCTTCACTCCGAAACGAGACAATGTTTGCACAGACTACTGCTTGAAGCAGTAGAGGCCGACTTCAGACGGTAAATCTCGTTGTCGCAGTAATTTTAATAGCTACAGCGCCCTTCACTCCGAAACGAGACAATGTTTGCACAGACTACTGCTTGAAGCAGTAGAGGCCGACTTCAGACGGTAAATCTCGTTGTCGCAGTAATTTTAATAGCTACAGCGCCCTTCACTCCGAAACGAGACAATGTTTGCACAGACTACTGCTTGAAGCAGTAGAGGCCGACTTCAGACGGTAAATCTCGTTGTCGCAGTAATTTTAATAGCTACAGCGCCCTTCACTCCGAAACGAGACAATGTTTGCACAGACTACTGCTTGAAGCAGTAGAGGCCGACTTCAGACGTTAAATCTCGTCGCAGTAATTTTAATAGCTACAGCGCCCTTCACTCCGAAACGAGACAATGTTTGCACAGACTACTGCTTGAAGCAGTAGAGGCCGACTTCAGACGTTAAATCTCGTCGCAGTAATTTTAATAGCTACAGCGCCCTTCACTCCGAAACGAGACAATGTTTGCACAGACTACTGCTTGAAGCAGTAGAAGCCGACTTCAGACGGTAAATCTCGTTGTCGCAGTAATTTTAATAGCTACAGTGCCCTTCACTCCGAAACGAGACAATGTTTGCACAGGCTACTGCTTGAAGCAGTAGTGGCCGACTTTAGACGTTAAATCTCGTGACGGCAGTAATTTTAATAGCTACAGCGCCCTTCACTCCGAAACGAGACAATGTTTGCACAGGCTACTGCTTGAAGCAGTAGAAGCCGACTTCAGACGGTAAATCTCGTCGCAGTAATTTTAATAGCTACAGCGCCCTTCACTCCGAAACGAAACAATGCTTGCACAGGCTACTGCTTGAAGCAGTAGAAGCCGACTTCAGACGGTAAATCTCGTTGTCGCAGTAATTTTAATAGCTACAGCGCCCTTCACTCCGAAACGAGACAATGTTTGCACAGACTATTGCTTGAAGCAGTAGAAGCCGATTTCAGACGGTAAATCTCGTTACCACAGTAATTTTAATAGCTACAGCGCCCTTCACTCGCTTTTCACACGGAAACAAAACAATGTTTGCACACGCTACGGTTTCGAGCAGTAGTGGCCGGCTTGAGACGTCAGCAATTACAGCAACTACAGCGCCCTCCGATCCGGAACATGGTAATATTTGCACACTACTGTCTGGTCACTGCGGTGCTACCTACACGGTCTCCGGCACTATATACACTAACACCGGTAAAGAGTGCCTGGTGACACCAGCCCCAGAACGACACGAATATCAAATGAAGTTTCAAGGAAAGAATACCCATTTCCGTTTCCTTCTATTTCGCCTTCGCAGTACGCTCATCAACTACAAACTACGAACGGGACCTCGTCCTCGGAACTGGATGAGGACAATTTTTTTTTTTGGACAAGGTCATCGCTTGACCACGGTCCCCCACCTGATGTTGAGGGTTGATGTGATCTGTGGTGGTGCGGCGCAGTAACGGCCTATTCACTATTTTCGCGAAGACCATTCACGTCGTATTACGATGGTAACACCGGAGTTGTTCTGAAGATTGAGGAGCTGAATATCTTTGTTCGGAACTTAGGGATGTCCACAGCATATGGATGGTGGGCCGCCGTGCGTCTGGTCGTCCGGTGGTGAAAAGGGGATGGGTAATTATATCTTATACTTCCATCGCAAACTCTTCAAAATGAACCAAGAATGTCAAGCCTGGTTGTGGACAAGATGTTTGGTGCTGGCGTGGTCGACTGGCGACGTCAGGCGTTATATTTCGTTACCGCAGTAATTTCATTAGCGACATCGCTCTCCATACCGACAACATGGTAATGTTTGACGCTGTGATGTTTGACTGGAGACGTCAGATATTATAACTCGTTACCGCAGTAATTTCATTAGCGACATCGCTCTTCATACCGAAACATGGTAATGTTTGGCGCTGTGATGTTCGTCTGGATACGTCAGATATTATAACTCGTTACCGCAGTAATTTCATTAGCTACACCGCCCTAATACCGAAATAGGGTAATGTTTGCAGTCAACTGGTCTACAAGCCCAATATAAGTGTAATTACTACGGTAACTAAACCTTAACTAACATATGTCATAAAAGCGATGCAAACAATGTAGGGTATATCATAACTAGAACTACATTGTTGCGAGCTGTTAAAAAAAAAATATTATATAACGACTTATTTCTAAAGGAGTACAACAAACAAAATGGCGGACGACATGATTGATGCAACATTGTCCATTTTCCCTCTAATAAATTAGTGCATCGTTTATCACCTACAAGGTCACAGTATAACATATATGCTAATTAATTAAACGGCATCGTCTCGCGGCGTCGTTGCGGCCGGCGGCCATTTTGTTCTATTTATAGTACGCGGGATTGACGTAAGCCATTTGATAAGCGAGGTAGGGCCGCCATTTTTTTTTTCCGGTGTCCAGCCGATTGCTGTAGCAGAGCACCGGACAGAATTCTAAATTGAGTTCATTCTGCATCCGTTGGACCGTCAGATTTGACCGTCGCACACACACACACACACATACACACACACACACACACACACACACACACACACACGCAAAAGATACTTGTTGGAATTTTTTTTTTTCGACGATTGCGGTTTTCTCGATGGGACTCACATGGTCACACAATTATACATCAACACGTGTTTCGTTAGCTACAGCGTCCTTCAAACCGGAACAGCGTTATAAGCAGACGCTGGTGGTCTGATCTCGCTGTACCGTCTCCGGCAACTGACACATCACCAGCTTTCCCATAAATTTAGTAGGAGACCAACATAAGAGGGGGGATAAGAGAAAAACGAATTAGGGTTCCGCATAAAGATCCTTAACATTAGATTCTTGTTTGGTTCCTTTAAAATTTCTTTTGGCAGTACATGTTAGTAAGATTGACTAAAACTGTAGGGTACTTGAAAAACCACATATTCACACAAACCCCAAATTCCCAACAGTGGGGGGATTTCAGATCTGTTAATTTTACTTTGATAACTATTGCCCAGATTGGAATTGTGTGTGTAATAAAATGTACTTATTAATCGTCATGCTCTCTACCGATGGTTGTCCACTGCTGGGTTTAGGAGCATTGTAATATATTTCACAGAGCACTGTGATCATTTGAAGTGATGCCGCGGGCTTTCCTACACTGTGTCGTACACGTGGGCAAAGCGTGTTGGTATTTACCGCGTCGATACAGTAATACAAATTCCTCTAGAAACGGTAATGTTATATGTTAAACTAATTTATATACATACACACACATTCACAAGTAAGCACTACACACATGCTCGATCGCTCGAATGCTCATTCGCTCGCAAGTACGTCGCACACATATTCGTTCGCTCGGATGCTCATTCGCTCGCTAGTACGTTTAAAGGCAAGCACCACACATATTCGTTCGCTCGGATGCTCATTCGCTCGCAAGTACGTTTACAGGCAAGCACTACACACATGCTCGCTCGAATGCTCATTCGCTCGCAAGTACGTTTACAGGCAAGCACCACACATACATGCTCCCTCGCTCGAATGCTTGTTCACTCGCATGTACGTTTACATCGAATAATGTAAAAAAAAAACAGAAGCAGTAATTTTTTAATTAAGTAATTAAACGCTTTCCTTTTATAACTTGACTACTATCTGATGGTAAGTGGTGATATAAGTCTCATGGTGAAGTACACATAGTATAGAAAGTCTATTTACACTTCTCTAAGGATTCCCACGTGTTCCGAACAGCACGCGTGTGCGTACATGGTATAGTGTATGTATGTGACAGGGGCTGTGGAGGAAGGAAGGGGGTGGTGGGATGGGAGGGGGTAAGATTGATAAGACAAACATATTTGCGAATACCACGCAAGCACACCGTCCAGATGTATTCACGACATGACGTATCCTCGCTGGCAGCCTGCCGGGAATTTTAACGAGGGCGCCTGTCACACCGAAGTGGTCCCGATTTGTTTATTACTACTGGCGATATCTCGTCGGACGATTTTTTTATTACTAACCCTTAAAAGTGGGTGCTTTAAATCTGTATCTCCAAACGAATCGATAAATTATTAGAGAGAGAGAGAGAGAGAGCGTTGTAGCTAGAGAAATTACTGCGGTAACGATAATTAACATCGTCTCTAATTGATTTGCACAATACCGATCACTTACAATCAGGTGAAACTCTCGATCCTCTGGTCGCTTTATGAAATACAAATTTCAATAAAAACCCAGGAACGAGAGTAGCTGGCAGCTTGTCGAGGACAAATGTTAAGTCAATACCCCCCTCCCTCCCCAATTATACCATAAATCAGACGGTACACCGTGCGCCGTATATCATTGTATAAATTACCAAGTCGAGTGTTTTCCTCGTGGTACTTTATAACGGCGTACATATATAAATTCATCCCACGGACGTCACCGGCGTTGTGCAATGGTTTTATACTTAAAAAAAAAAAAAAACAATACAATTTATATTTTGTCTATGTATTCAAGGTCGTAAACTCAGAACTACCGCCCATTTTGTTTTACGAGGCGGAAATACTGTCGCATATTTGCCTTCGCGGGGGCAGATAGGTTATGTCGGACTTGCACCGACTAAAACCTCCACGATGTTCCACCGTCGTTGGTTTACGACGGGGCCATGGGATCCCATACTTCCGCACTCCGGATAACGTTGGCTGCGCCGAGCAGCTCCGTCTTGAAGAGTGAGACCCCCTTTCCTTCTCTCTAGAGCGCATCATCTCCGCCTCTTATCGTCACCTAGACACCGGATGCCCTCAAATTCGTCACCCAGAGGCCTTAGAAGCCAAGAGAGAAGATTCTCCTGACTCTGCGGCGAATCTGGTCTTGGACTCCGCCGACAACAGTTATACAGCCGTGGAGGATAAGGAAAGGGGTAAAAAGCCGTCTTCAAAAGTGAGACCCTCTTTCCATCTCTCTAAAGGCGCGTCGGACTACAGAGCACATCATCGTCTCTTATCGTCCCCTAGGCAACGGATCCCCTTGAATTCATCACCCAGAGACCTTAGAAGCCAAGACCGAAAATTCTCCTGACTTGTGCAGTGAATCTGGTCTTGGACTCCACCCACAACAGTTATACAACCGCGGAGGATAAGGAGAAGGGTAAAATGCAATACCGACACTCCTCTTCCCTCGCAGCCGCCGCAACAGCGAGACAACATCGCTTAGTCGAAGAGGGGAGGAAGAGTGATGAACCGCATTACCAATACTCCCCTCCCTCCGCGACTTCACTACCGCTGCGAAGTGCAGTGCAAACCTGTCCCCGCAGCCAATCGGCACGCGGAAGTTTGCATTGATGGTCAAGCCCCGAGAGTTGAGAGGAGCCTAGTAATCTGGGTACGTGCCTACTTCCTCCCAACCCATTCTTCTTCTTAAAGAGCCTCTCCACTACTTTTGGTACTCTCCACTACGTTGGTAATTAGTTGCTAATTCATCTCCGTTTTGAACCATAGGGAACACCTTTTGCAACAGACTCCGCACCAGATTTCTTGTGTAGAACCCTCACGTTCAAGAGGGAGGTGGTTTTTCGACATTTATCCCATTTTTAAGTCTCTACCTTTCCTCCAAAGCCACCACAAAGGTTAAAATATTTAGACTATGAATAATAAGGAAATAGTCTAGTTCTTCTGGGACTACAAGTCTCCACTCTTAGAGAGAGAGTTAAACCCATTTATTCACCCAGAGCGGGTTGGCGGATGTCACACGTCCACAAAAGCTGTTGCCTTCGACATCTTCCATCGTTTTTCTCATCTGTAGAACTGCCGAAGTGGGGTTTAGAAATTCTTACCACCAATCTGTAACTGGAGGTATGTCAATTTTCCTTTTAGTGGACTAAGTGATTCATATATGAATAATAAAAACCGCAATTACATTAAGTAAGATATATGATACATACGGTGTGACACGATGACAAATATATACCAGAGCATGATGCAGCAAAATCGTTGTTTACCTGTGCTATATCTTGTCTTAAGGTCTCTGTTGCCGGAGACGGTTTAAGTACCATCGCAGCGCCTATTTCTGCCGTCAAATAGTAGTGCAAAAACATTAGTGTTCCGGTTTAGAGGGCGCTGTAGCTAGTGAAATTACTGCGGTAACGAGACTTACTACTACAACTACCTACTTATTCACCCAACAAATTGCGGGGCCACAGGCCAACCTCACCAGCTCGTGGTGCAGCCTGCTAATCAACAAACGAAGCTCTGGCTCCCACCAACCCGCTTTGGACTAGCGTGGCGGGGAATAACCCAAATCCCTCCATATGAACTCCTGGATACAACAGACCCTGAGTACCCAGCGGTACCACAGGCCATACTGACTCTATTTGGAGATCTTTGGGGGAGGTCTATGTCCAGCAGTGGACGTCTATCGGCTGATGACGATGATGATCTCAAAACGACGAGCATACGGTGCAGTGTATAACATCTAAACTAGAACCACGTTGTTATAGGCAGACGTATTACTTACCATCAGGTCAACGTCCCGCTCGTGTCGTTAGTTGAATAGATAAGAAAATTAATCACAGGACTGGAGTGAACCTGTCTTTGAAGTCGACTAAAATGGCCTTGAGGTTTCAGGCTTTGAAGCTCTTCATAACCCACTAAGCCAGGGTAGGATTCCGTGTTTTCTAGTAGCGCAAGAAACCTGCTAAAGATAGACCTATAGCCCTCCTTACGTAACGTTCTTTAGAGGACCACTGATGCTCTCTGAAACGCGCTAATGGTATTTACTGATCGAGTTTTAATTGGATTTCTTCCCAAGGTATCTATAAAAATCCTCTCTTCCATCCCTCAACCCTGACCTTCAAAAGTAACAAAAAATTAATAATATGACAAGGATAGACAGTTCAAATGTTTATACAAGTATTTAACTTCGTCTGCAATTTTTGATTTAAAAATATATATATATATAGAAATATAATCAGTGGACGGTGTGATAGGCGGCCGTATGATATAAAATGATGTCTTTGTTCTGTTGCAACGTTGGGAAACTTTATAGAGCGTGCGCGCGTAGGAAAATGAAGCGATTATCTGTACGTGAACACATTACGCCCCCGCTGACACAGCGCAGCGCGTGCGCAGCCCAGTGGCGTTCGAATCCCAGTAGGCGACATTAAAGCTTGATATTAATTTCAGACTTTTGCGGTACATCTCTGTTGCGAGAGACCGTCTAGGTAGACCACCAAGGCAGCTGCTATTTCCACCGACAAACAGTACTGTGTTCCGGGTTGAAGGGAGTTGTAGCTATAGAAATTACTGGGGTAACGAGACTCAACATGCTATGTTCGGCGAGAAGCGCAATGTGGTGCTGTTTATCTTACCAAAACTAACGTCTCGATGTTATGGGCGGGCGTATCACTTACCATCAGGTGAACGTACTGAAATGTCGTCCTCTGGAAACTAAAGGGCGCTGTAACTAGTGAAATTACTGCGGTAACGAGACTTAAACTTGACGTCTCGACGCAACCACCGCGGCTCAAAATAATGATATGCTAACATAACCATGTACCGGTTTGAAGGTCGCTATAGCTAGTGAAATTATTTCAGTTACGGGACTTAAGACAAAGTATATATGTAGATACATATAATTATACAAAATGCCAATGGTTATACATATATATATATATATAAAGAAAGTGGGTTTCGTTAGTTCGCCGATCACGTGAAAACGAGTGAACGTACCGACACGACAACACCAGCATCCGACGCGGAATGTTTTGCAGATGATTACAGGATAATTGTTTTTTATATTTCATATATCCTTCGTAGTTTAATATCTAAGCAACTTTTATAAACGTTATCACTCGGTATTATTTATGCGGTTGCCATGGTAACGGTTAATGAGTTCCCAAGGTTATGGTCTAGACGGCAACATTCCTGGAAAAGGTGAACCCGGTAGACGGTGTAAGAAATGCTTTGACGACATAAAGGAGTGGAACGGGTTTGAATACCATCAGTCAAAAGGAATAGCTGAGGAGGTCATTGGTTATCACAATCTGATCGCCGACCTTCAGTTTGAAGTGGGCAGCTAATGATGATGATCAAGTGGATGACGTCATCACAATATCATTCTCTTTTACTCTCAATATGGACTTTATAGACGAACCGGTTCTCAGCCGTACCTGTCGCGGTACCCACACCACACCCAGATATTTGGTAGCCGTTAGGACGTTGACAAACTAGTGCGATTGCGGAATAAACCGAAATGTGCGGGCCAATTACTGCGGTAATTATATCAACCTAGTATGTTTTACCGCAGTGCGATTTTAACAAATGCAACATGCCCGTGTTCAAGTTTGAAGGGCGCCGTAACTAGCGAAATTACTGCGGTAACGAAACTTAGTATGTTATATTTCAATGCGATGCAATGAATGCCATCCTAACTAACACATCCATGTTCCCGTTTGAATGGTAACCAGTGAAATTACTGGGGTAACTAGACTCAAATTACGTACGACAGGCATAAGGCCGCATTGTTATGTGATGACCTATAATTTATGATCAGCTGAAGACCCCACGTTAGCTAGAAAAAAAAAATGCGTTGCAGCGAACTTTATGATGGTAACGGTTGCCATAGAAACTCATTTACAGTTGTGTTTGCTACAGAGGAGTATTCACAAATATCAACTCTATTTTAGTATTACGGCCACCAAACCGGCCGGGGGATAACTAATATATATATATATATATATATAACAACCTAACCTAACCTAACTTTTGGCCCGAGGGGGCAGGAGGCGGTCGCAGTGCGCAGACAGCTCGTCGCCAATGGGCGGAGCCGAGCGCACGACCGCCGCTTGCCTCCTTAGGCAGAGGAACCTGGCGCCGCGACCGACAAGGGCCGTCGGTCCGGCGCCCCCCTTGGAAAGGGTTCCTGGGGCGTACCTGGCGACGCATCTCGTATTCCGACGCGTCGCCGCTAAGTGATAGGGATTTGTCAATTGGGAGGGATGCTTCACATCCCTCCCCGAGGCGGGCCCGTTCGATCCGGGCACCGAACGGGGGTTGCGGAAGAACTGTTCAAAGCGTTATCCCGTGACCCTCGTGCATTCCTTGCGGATGTGATGGAATACCGTGTGAAGCTTTTTAGTCGGTTGGAGTCCGACACTACCCCACTACCGGCCCAGTATTGGTACGGGGTGTGCAATCCGTTAGCATTTTGTTACACACGTTAATAAACCTAACCTTTGGCATTTCGTAACAAGTATCAAAGTGCGGACAATTAAAATAACTTTTTATTGTTACCGCGAAACATCGTCTGGTATTTAAATAGCTGTTGATACACGAACAGGGGGAAGTACCGAATTCTCGGAATACAAACTTTAATCAATAATTTATTTATTACCAAGTATATCGTACGCACGCGGCTTGTATAGAGCAACACGGGGGGTTCCTGGTTTGATGCTGAAGCACCAAGTAGCGATCCAGTCTCGGGATACCGTAGACTGTCTAGATGTCACCGCAGCGGGAATTTCGTTAATATTACTGCGGTAACTAGACTAAGCATTTGAAATCTCGATTCGACGACCGAGTATACTAACACTACCGTGTTCTGTTTAGAAGGATGCTATATAGCTAGTGTTACTGGGGTAATAAGACATATAATCTCATGTATCGAGAAACAATGTGATGTAGTGTATATCTTCCTAACTAGCATTGCGTTATAAGCGAGTATTACCGACAGTTGAACATTTCATTTCATCAAATAAAAAATACTTTATAGTATTTATGTAACTTCGCTGCGGTTAGTTTCAATGGAGAGGCAATACAGCCCATGTCTGAATATAAAAGGTGTTGTGTAAATATATTAATTAGCGCCGCTTGGGCTTGCGTGACATATCATCAGGTGAACGTAGCACCGCGTCATTCAAGTTACAAAAAAAGAAAAAAAAAACTTTCACTTAGAAAGGTAATACGATAATCAATTGCGGTTATAGACAAGCGTAACGTAGTATTTGTATCTAGTACAAATATCACATGGTGTTAGTCAAGAACAGGGATATTCGGAGTCGTGGTGTTTACTGATAGTAAACATCACCACCACCTTCCTGCTAATGCCACTTGCGAATGAAATGGAAAATGAAGAGAGTGCAACATCCTCCGGATATCGTCTTTTTTTCGGTCAAGTTAGTGCTGTTAGTTTTCTTGACAAATATGACAGCTTGTGTATAACCACTAGGTGTTAGGATGGTATAACTGCATCATATTGCATTAATAGCTATTAGTCCTGCAAACCGAAACCACAGCAATGTCTGCACACTATTATTTAGTCGCTGCGGTGGTTGCCCATCTAGACGGTCTCCGGCAACAGAGACACTACCACCAGTAATAGCGGTTAGTCCTTCAAACCGAAACCACAGCAATGTCTGCACACTATTATTTAGTCGCTGCGGTGGTTGCCCATCTAGACGGTCTCCGGCCAACAGAGACACTACCACCAGTGATAGCGGTTAGTCCTTCAAACCGAAACCACAGCAATGTCTGCACACTATTATTTAGTCGCTGCGGTGGTTGCCCATCTAGACGGTCTCCGGCCAACAGAGACACTACCACCAGTAATAGCGGTTAGTCCTTCAAACCGAAACCACAGCAATGTCTGCACACTATTATTTAGTCGCTGCGGTGGTTGCCCATCTAGACGGTCTCCGGCCAACAGAGACACTACCACCAGTAATAGCGGTTAGTCCTTCAAACCGAAACCACAGCAATGTCTGCACACTATTATTTAGTCGCTGCGGTGGTTGCCCATCTAGACGGTCTCCGGCACATGAAACGTGAGTCACATTTAAAAGTAAACAAACACTCCGAACAGCTTCAACACCAACGCAAGCTCATCCACCATGAACATTAAAAACGTGACCATGCGATCTTGAGGAGTCGCTCGTTCAATGATCCCCGCCGTCTACCGTTCCACCGTCCATCAGCACAGCTCCAGATCAATCCGTCAAATTGCAATTGGCCATGGTCGTGCAATATTATCACAATTTCACAATCGCTCTTGCATAGAACGCGGCTGTACGATACCAGTATATACCAACTAGTATTTATCGCCTAATACAGGGTGGTGCAAAAGTAATCCTCCTATCAGAAAATGCTATAAATTTTGCCTTGATGTAAAAAATTAAAAGACAATTAAAAAAAAAAAACAAAAAACATCGGAAGGTTATTTTTGCGCCACCTTGTATATATATATATATATATATTTTTGCGCCACCTTGTATATATATATATAATATTTTTGCGCCACCTTGTATATACATATATATATACAAGGTGGCGCAAAAATAACCCTCCGATGTTTTTTGTTTTTTTTTTTTAATTGTCTTTTAATTTTTTACATCAAGGCAAAATTTATAGCATTTTCTGATAGGAGGATTACTTTTGCACCAACCTGTATATATATCAAGTAGTATATATGAACTAAGTACAAAGTTATAAATAGAAGAGATATATTTTATAATGGGATTAACATTTGTCCTCATTAACATGATTAATAACGACCTGATGGATGAAGCACGGTCTAGCCTTAACACTGAGTTATATGGAACACCGTCGTGCAGTGTATATCATCCTAACCATATATCATATGTTCACCAACCCACACCACCAGTACGTACCTGTAAAAGAAATAGAAATATTTAGAGCTTCTATGAATAATACTATTACCATAAGTTTAATACGTAATAACTTTTATGTTAGCTATGAATTAACTTAATTACTTTATTAATAACATAAGTTATGTTACAGTCGTAACATGAAGTGGTTTTTTTTTTGTATTATGATAACGTAGAGGAAAAACGGACACGACGGCTGAAACAAGTGTAATTTGAAAAATATTACTGAAGGTCGTAGAAAAATTGGATATTCATGGTTGTTTATTGTTTAACGTGGGGGGAAATGCCTGCGCATACCTGCCCTAGCGGGGGTAAGGACAGGTTATGTCGGACTTGCACCGACTAAAACCCCTATGATGTTCCGCCTCGTCGCTTTAAGGCGGAGTTATGGGAAGGCTCTCGCACACATCCGCTGGCTATACCTGGGGAGGGAGTAAAGAACCCTCCCTTTCTACCTTTGTGGGGGCACGTCGGAAAACAACGCGGGCCTTCGTGGTCTCTTGCAGTCGTGCGGGCAACGGATTCCCTCGAACCCGTCACTTAGAGACCATGGTAGCCAAAAGAGAAAATTGTCCAGACTCCCTGTGGCAGATTCTGTCTTGGGCACGCCGCCACCCGTTATACGGCCGCGGAGGAAGGGAGAGCGGTGCATCGCAATACCGACATTACTCTTCCCCCGCAGCCCCACAGCCGCCGCATCAGCGGTGCGGGCACCGCTTAGTCGCAGAGGGTACTCTCTCCGCGACTTCACCACGGCCGCAGAGGGTAGTATAAAACCGCCCCTGCAGCTAACCAGCACGCGTCCGAGGTGAGCTTAACGGTGGATTACTGAAGCTCTAACCTGGAGCGGCCGCCTCGAGCCGACCAGGTAGGTCCTCTTCGCTTCACCGTGGGCGACCCAGCCACGGCTACTGAAGCCCTCCGCCACGACAAGGCGGGAACCTGTTGGGGGGAATCGTTTATGGTTAGGTTAGGTTTTGGTCCTGAGTACAATGGCTGGAAGTCGTCTCCGATTCTTGCGGTAGTATTCGCGAGGCTGGTAGGGGCTGCATAAAACAGACCCTGGGACGGGCATCCCAGCATAGCATTAGATAGGCCCAGGTTGTGTTCCTAACGGAGATTTCGAACTGCCCCCCAGACGGCAGTACCTTTTCGAAGATATCCTCCACCCCCGAAAACATAAAATAAATATTAGGGTTTATTTTTCTAGAATCGCGGGTAGTAATGATTGGGGTCTTCATCGCTCTCTACTCGATTTCGAGGAGGACGATGGTTGAACGTGATCAGCCCTGAACAGCCATCGAGGCCGTACTCACAAGTGGTAGAGATCCGTGCGGAGACCCCCCTACCTCTCCAAATGTTGGAGCTGTGCCTCTATACTAGGTATACAACGACAGCCGTTACCGTACTCTTGAAAGTTCGAGAACCTTCCACGCTATTTAGGAAGTTTATATCTGTAATGGAAATCTGAAGGCTTTAATTAAGTATGCGCATGTAAATTAAATCTAAAATTGCTTTCATTGTGTTGCTATCAGTACATAATTGATACTGATCGTGCGGTACACCAGCCTCTCTCTCTGTCATTAAGATTTTTCTTATTTCATTTCCTTATCAGATTCGATATAAAAAAAAAAATTTTTTTTTTTAGCATGGCTTTATAAATTTAGGATCCTTTATTTCATTTCACATGTAACATCACTTGAACTAAATGCCCAACGCTGGGCATAAACGAAACAAAAATTGTTTATTGATAATATAGCGCATGTTGGACAGAGATTAGAAAGGCATATGTTCAACAGTGGACAAATTGTCGCCCACGGCGGAAATGGTCATGATGATTATGATGGTGACTTAAAGAATATGTTCACTATGTAAGAGATAATATTTTTTTTTTTTTTTTTTAGTACCGCGAAACTACTACGGGTGAGACATTCACCATTTTTTGTCTATGACAACATAACATTGTTAGGACCATATCACTGCAACATGCCGTGATCATCATCTGGTGACGAGATTACTTGTGGCAGGTCTCTACCTGAAAGTGGTGGGTAGGAGGAAATAGAATCGTTGAAATCTATAATACATTTTACTCTTCTCTCTAGTTCTTTTCTACTTTAATGACTTCTCTCTGTTTACCACCTCCGCAGTATATCTATATCGTTCCCCTACAACTTAACCATGCCTGATGGTAACACACCCATGCTACGATATAGAGCCAGTTACGATGATATACACTGCATCACGTGTTTATTGATTAGTCTCGTTATCGCAGTAATTACATTAGTAACAGCGCCCTTCAAGCCGGAACACAGTAATGTTTGCACGGTACAATATATATGGGATCTGTGTAATAGTAGATAAAGTTCACGTCTATATATATATATACTTACATATATACTAGCGGTATACTAGTATATACTATATATATATTAGTATACCGCTAGTATATATATACTAGCTGTTCCCCGCCCGCCTTGCTGGCCATAATATAGAATTAGATTAGAATTTAACTGAAATACTTCTTGAGAGCGAAACCACAAGCGTCTATAGAAACCGTTACCATAGCAACCGCATAAACAATACTGACCAATAATGACTATTATAAAAATTTGCTTGCACAGTAGTTTGACTGCAGCAGGCGCTGCGGTGGTACCTAGATGGTCTCCGGCAACAGAGATATACCAGTAACCGCTATAGGTCCTTCAAACCGGATCACTATAATGTTTGCACAGTGCAGTTTGCCGGCTGCAGTAGATACTGGGGTGATGCCTACCTAGATGGTCTCCGGCAACAGGGACCTTTTTTTTATCGCGAGAGAAATCCTCTTAAAAGATACCCTGAATCTGGAGAGAAGACCATGTTATCTAGGGTTTCTACCCATTAAAACCCCTTTGGTGGTCTCCATCAGCGCAATAGCTCGGACTTCGGGATCTCCTACGCAACGGTACCCCCATGCACTCCGGCTAAATCATCCCACAGAAGAGCAAAGCCCTCCTCAGCACTCACGCTGTGCTACGCCAAATACAAGACCTTTATGAGCCCCCACCCTCAAGGCTCAAGAACTCGAGGACCCTTTTAGTCGCCTTGTACGACAGGCAGGGTACACCTTAGTCCTACTCTAAATAGCCCGAGATAGAACCACCAGTAAGTTGCACTGATGGTTCAGCTCGGTAGCTAATCACTTGACTAATCCACCTGGTACCTTCAGCAGGTTACAGCGCGATTCGTTTCTGCGAAACGTTGCCATAACAACGCGATGTATAAATTTCGAATTTTGTTTATCTAAAACTCGGAACGTTAAATGGACCAGCAAAACAAAATACTTTCGGGAATACGAGCAGGATGTTTTGTCGACCACGTCCAGGTCAGAGGTTAAATTTCGCAATACACCTCTTTTAGTTGTCGGCTAAAAATTAACTGATAATATAATCAGTTTTTAGGAAAATCATGAGTAGGATCATCGGCCCGATGCAGACAGAGTAGGAAAATCATGAGTAGGATCTTCGGCCCGATGCAGACAGAGTAGGAAAATCATGAGTAGGATCTTCGGCCCGATGCAGACAGAGTAGGAAAATCATGAGTAGGATCTTCGGCCCGATGCAGACAGAGTAGGAAAATCATGAGTAGGATCTTCGGCCCGATGCAGACAGAGTAGGAAAATCATGAGTAGGATCTTCGGTCCGACCCAAAGTAGGAAAATCATGAGTAGGATCTTCGGCCCGACCCAGAGTAGGAAAATCATGAGTAGGATCTTCGGCCCGATGCAGAGTAGGAAAATCATGAGTAGGATCTTCGGTCCGACCCAAAGTAGGAAAATCATGAGTAGGATCTTCGGCCCGACCCAGAGTAGGAAAATCATGAGTAGGATCTTCGGCCCGACCCAGAGTAGGAAAATCATGAGTAGGATCTTCGGCCCGATGCAGAGTAGGAAAATCATGCGTAGGATCTTCGGTCCGACCCAGAGTAGGAAAATCATGAGTAGGATCTTCGGCCCGATCCAGAGTAGGAAAATCATGAGTAGGATCTTCGGCCCGATCCAGAGTAGAAAAATCATGCGTAGGATCTTCGGCCCGACCCAGAGTAGAAAAATCATGCGTAGGATCTTCGGCCCGACCCAGAGTAAGAAAATCATGCGTAGGATTTTCAGCCCGACCCATGGTAGGAAAATTATGCGTAGGATCTCCGGCCCGACCCGGAGTAGGAAAATCATGCGTAGGATCTTCGGCCCGATGCAGAGTAGGAAAATCATGCGTAGGATCTCCGGCCTGACCCAGAGTAGGAAAATCATGCGTAGGATTTTGGCCAGAGCCAGAGAGTGGACGGTAGGTGGCGAGCCCGATCCGTGTAGTCTCCGGCTAGTAAGACTAGGAGTAAGGTAAGCCCTGCCTGTAGTAGAAGGTGACTGAAAGGGTGTGGGAGCTTCGCGGGCCTTGAGGGTGGAGACCCTTATCGCTCAACAAGCGAACCTGCGTGGGACAGCCTAGGAAGGTAGAGACGTGATAACGCAGAGTATAGAGAGGCACCGGTGCGTTCTATAAGGGATCCCGGAGCCTCTCCGAATGCACTGATGAATGAGGTTTTAGTGAGTACAAATCTCACATAACCCTGACTTGGGCCATGTCCCACCAAGCTGGCCCAAAGCGTGGTTGGTGGGAACCAGAGCCTCGTTTGTTGATTAGCAGAGAGCACCACGAGCTGGTGAGGTCAGCTTGGATCCTGTGAGCTTTTCTGCGGGTACTCATACATACAGCCATTGGCAATAAATAAAAAAATCCACTGAGTATAATAGAAATACTTGATAAGAATTATACTTCGATTTACTTAGTATTTAAACAAGTATTTAATAAATATATCTCTAGAGCATACTATGTTAATAATACGCGGAAAAAAAAATCAATTTATTAATTATATTAATTTATCATATTTGAGTATTTTCTTTTGCCTTTTTTTTTGAAGAAGCGATGCTACGAGCAAGCTTTGAGACGTAATATGTTGTCTTGTTACTCCAGTAATTAGACTAGTTATAGCATCCTTCAAACCGGAACACAGTAATGTTCATACAAAAAGAAATCAATCAGATGGTAGAAGACCACTGTTGGATATAGACCTCTCCCAAAGATTTTCACATCGTTCGATCCTGCTCTGCTGGCATCCAGCAGCTTCCCCTCACGTTTGAAGAAGTTCTTGTGGGGGTATTAGTACATTTCCCATCAGGCTAGCTAATTGTGGGTTGGTGTGACCCAGAGCCTCGTTTGTTGATTAGCAGGCTGCACCACCAGCTGGTGAATTTGGCTTGGATCCCGTGAGTTATCGTGCGGGAATCCTTATACCCCTCTAGAGTTATAGGATATTTATCTTTAAATTTGATGTTATTCACGCGGTTGCTATGGTAACGGTTGATATAAAAACCGAGGTGCAGGTGAGGTCGGCTTGGGTTCCGTGACACCAATTAACACCCCATTACGCAGCAGTTTAAAGAGTTTTGTGCGTGTGATGAGCCTATTTGGAAGCTAATACTAGGTTTTAATACTTAGTACGTACAGGTCATAGCTGATTCGGGGAAACGTAACGGCTGTTATTTATCAGGTTTAATATATTTGATTATTTTTTTTATAAATACTCAATGATATCCCAATATCAGGACCCTCACAGTAACGGACTAACATTTATCAGCGACGAGATCGTGGTCGGCTGAAGCTGTGACAACGCCGTTGCCATAGCAACGTTGAAGATATGGTGTTTAACAAGTGACGGGTTCCACGCTATCCACGGAATCGGACCAGGGAACCTTCGCGTTCAAGGTTTAATCATCAAGGTACGTTTAATAAGAACATGTATAACCCATATTCATCTGCCAGATGAACCCACTGAGAGGATGTGATGGTAACGGCCGCAGAAACATGATGCTGACCTGGATGTTTCCTTCTTCAGTCGCCTAAATCCCACATTACCCGTTGTTACTGCGTAATTCGCCAGTCGCTAACCAGGATACCCAGCGTGGTGGCTTATGGGCAATGGTCCTCTATGGGAAGACATGGGCGACGGCCCATACCCAGTAGTGGATAAATATGAGCTGATAATGGCGACGATATAAACAGTAGTGTATATAACCTAGTATTTGTTTACGCACTCGTTGTCAAGGTTACCAGTAAATACCAGTGTACGTA
This sequence comes from Ornithoptera priamus, assembly GCA_029034505.1. Lineage (NCBI taxonomy): Eukaryota > Metazoa > Arthropoda > Insecta > Lepidoptera > Papilionidae > Ornithoptera > Ornithoptera priamus. Next base: position 938,745 of record JARDWD010000830.1, read on the forward strand.
ACGTTTACCGATTTATGTTTTTAGTGACGGTGTCAAGGTGTTTTTTTTTTTTTTTTTTTTAATTAACCTTTGTAATAAAATGGTAACGAACGCACACCCCGAAATCAAGGGCCGGTGACGAGGTAGTGTCGGACTCCAACCGACTAAAAAGCTTGACACGGCGTTCCAATCACTTCTGAAGATATGCACGAGGGTCACGGGATAACATCGAGCAGTTCTTCCGCAACCCCTGAGTGTCAAGGATATTTGGATACTGGTCGAGCTGGACGTTCACCTAGTAGACGAGCGTGGGGTCTTTAGCTGATCATAACAGTGCGGCCTTATGTCTGTCGCACGTAAGATGTTGAATCTGGTTACCGCGGTAATTTCGCTGGTTACCATTCAAACAGGAACATGGATATATGTCAGTTGGAGCGGCATACATTGCATAGTATACATAACATGTTAAGTTTCGTTACCGCAGTAATTTCACTGGTTACCGTACAAACAGGAACATAGATATATGCTAGTTGGAGCGGCATACATTGTATCGTATACATAACATGTTAAGTTTCGTTACCGCAGTAATTTCGCTAGTTACGGCGCCCCTCAAACCGGAACACGGATACGTTGCGTGTGCTAAGATGATATAGAGCACACCGCGGTAAAACATAGTACGTTGATATAATTACCGCAGTAATTGGCCCGCACATTTCGGTTTATTCCGCAACCGCACTAGTTTGTCAACGTCCTAACGGCTACCAAATATCTGGGTGTGGTGTGGGTACCGCGACAGGTACGGCTGAGAACCGGTTCGTCTATAACGTCCATATTGAGAGTAAAAGAGAATGATATTGTGATGACGTCATCCACTTACCGCTTCTAAAATGTTGTAAAAATTTTTATGTTGTGTAAATATACTCTTTTCAAATGCTATATGTTGTGAAATATATATATACATCCAAGGTTGTGTGCGAGTGTTCCCGTGGTTAGACCAAAGGCCCTGAATGAGGAACCGTGGGGTTTTAGCCGGTAAGAGTTCGGCATAACTCTTCTGTTGCAGAAGAGCATCCAATGCAGGATTTACCCACGGAAACTCTTCCCCTCCCACAGCCCTATAGTCTCGGGCTAGTAAGGTAAGCCCTGCCTGTAGATAGGCGACTGAAAGGGTGTAGGAGTTTCGCGGGCCTTGAGGATGGGGACCCTTATCGCTCAACACGCGAACCTGCGTGATACAGCGTATAGCTCAGCGATGGTGTCTAGGATGGATAGGCTCCTCCTCACAGGCGTGTACCACAAGAGGAGTGTGGTCACGGGCATCTCCGAATGCAGATGCAGACCGAGTAAGAAGCTCACATAACCCTGACTTCCCCCACAAAAGCAGGGTATCACTCGAAGATTTCCGCCCGAAAAAAAAAAAAAAGCCACATGCAAGGTAGACCGACAATCTGGTGAGAGTCGCAAGTAGCCACTGGATGCAAGCAACGCGGTACCGATCGATGTGGTGATGATCTTTGTGTTGGCAGTCGCGCCATGAGAAGCTAATTGAATCAAAAATGTGGGTAGTGCTAAATAATAAGTCCAAATAGTACAAAAGCAGCCGGTGTATGCGTCAACGGGTTCAGATACCTCGGCGTGACGCTCGACGCCAGGCTCAACTTCTTCGTGGGGCGAGAGATAAAGTGGCCCAAGTGCTGGGCAAGCTATACCCCCTGCTGGGCATAAAGAGCAAGTTCTCTCTCAGGCACAAGCTCCACCTCTACAAGGTGTGCGTAACACCTATAATGCCATACGCCAGCGTAGTCTTCGCCCACTCCTCCGAAGCACGCCTCAAACCCCTGCAGGTTATCCAAAACCGCTTCACCCGCATCGCAGCCGGTGCCGGATGGTACCAGCGCAACGTGGACCTCCACAGCGACCTCAAACTCCCGACCATTGCTGAACACTTCAGAGAGTGCTCCGAATCATATTTCCACAAGGCTTCGACCCACCCGAACCCTCTGGTGGCCAAAGCGGCTGACTAATAGGAACTGGGCAAGTATGAAGAAGAAAGGTTAATAGGGATGGAGAAGAAGAAAGAAATAAAGAAGGAATGCGACAGTGAATGATTGTGTTTCAGGCTCCCCCCCCCCCACCCTCTTCAGAAGGCGTCTTCACTCCAAGAGGATGGATGACAGAAGGAAATGGAATGTAGAACGACCGAGAAATGAAGTGTGTAAGATAAGCACAGAATGGAAGATGGAAGAATGAGTGATGATAAGAAAGGAAGATCAGTAAATCAATAACTGATGACAAGTGAAAGGAAAGTAAAAGGCCCTGACCCAAAACACGCAAGAGGAACAATCAAAAAAAAAAAAAAAACCAGACACAAAACCTCCGCCTATATCTATATATATATATATGTATGTGTATATATATAAATATAAATATTCAGTATAAATTAATAATGCGGTTTGTTATTTATAATACAGGGTAATGTTTATATCAGAGACGTTGCCAAGCCAAGTGAAACAGGGAAAGGATATATATATATATATGAGAAAGACTGATGGTTCACGTTGTGACCACTCTAAATGTTGGCGTGACATGATGTTGTGTAAACATCCTAACTAGACATTGAGACAGTATATGAAATTACAGCGTATTATATACTAAGGTCACCGACATAGATTGGTAGCCTCAACTGGCTATGGGCAGGACAGATCGCTTGAAGGACTGACAGCTGATGGGGCAGCAAGGTCCTCGAACGGTGACCGCGTGCCGGAAGGCAGTGTTGGCAGGCCCCTGACCAGGTGGCGCCAGCTGGATGCGATCAGCGCAGGATCGATCGATGTGGAGATTTTTGGGTGAGGACGTCCATCAGCTGATAACGATGACGATTATATATTCTGATGAAGCCGGATTACCCAATACCACTTTAAAGCGAACTGTAGCTAGTCAAACTGGTGGTGGTAAAATGATACATCTCGTGCTCAACGATGGGCATTGTCGTAGTGTATATCATCCTAACTAGCGCCATATCAGTCGGCATCACGCCACTCCCGGTGAGTATAGTCCATCACCAGTCCAACGTCTGGTACCTTTGAGCGTCAACTCTCTCCACACTGCGACCTGCATTGACCTGATAACAGCCACGTCATCTGCACGTGCTTTATATAGTCTAAGAAATTTAAAAAAAAAAACAATCGGGTAGTAGTGGAGCTTGGGTATTCTATTGTGCTTATAGATATACTCCACTCCAGCTCCACGCTGGTGACCGGAGACAGAGAACGAGAAAGAGTAAAATTGTGTACTATGGATTTCGGTGATCCCATCTCCCTCTTCATATGTCTAGAGCTGGAGTAGTGGGCACACTGCGGACGTGGAGACGCGCGGTACGGAGAGTATTTCTACGACTATCTCCGTCTCGCTCGCACGCGTTGATACCTTTATATAACCGTCTCTTTCCTTTCATAAAACCTATTCACACCGTCTCAAAAAGAAGCTTCTTGCCCAGAGGTGAGTGTTAGTCCTATAAGATTTTTTATTACTATTAAATAGTCTAGTGCTCGAGTATAAGTACTAGAAATTTTGGAAGTACTAACATTCTAATTTTAAATATTCTAGTATCGAAGCCATAGTGGAATCGTCGTTTTTTCCGTTTCTCGTGAAAGCGTCCCCAATACAGAACCTCCACAGCGCGGCGCTGTATTTTTTTTTTTTAATCCAGCGACGAATCGGCCAGGATGTTCACCTGATGGTGAGTGATACGCCCACTCATAAAATGGCGCCAGTTGTGATGGTACACATTGTACCACATTGCGCTCGTCGCCTGACTTAGACGTCGATTCTCGTTATTCCAATAATTGCACTAATTACAACGCCCTTGCAAACCGGATCACAGCAATGTTCGGCCACTACTGCTTGTCGCTGCGGTGATACCTAAACGGTCTTCAGCAACAGAGACACTACCACCAGTGATAGCTATAGAACCTTCAAACCGGATCGTTTTTTTTATTTGATAAATAATCATCATCATCAGCCGATAGACATCCACAGTTGGACATAGGCATACGTCACAAATATTACCGGTAACGAGCAGTGTGACGCAATGTAAGTACCCTAAGTAATGTAATTTTTCGGTTGAAGTTGTTTTATATGTAACGTATAGACCGATATAGTGGTCATGAGCTCGATGTGGTGCAGTGTAAACATCCTAAGTAATGTTATACTTATTTATTTTTTATTCAATATATTGACTTTTTAAATATACTGTAGAAGAGCTCGATGAGGTGTAGTGTAAACATCCTAAGTAATATCACTTTATTGTAAATGTTATTTGAATTGAATAGGGCCCGTTACAAATGTTTCCGGTGTTGTGTGGGATAATATAATGCATTGTACTACTACTACAGCTGATAAACGCCCACAGCTGGGCATAGGCCTTCCCAAAGATCTATATTTGTAGAGGTTCATATCGAGGGATTTGGGGTTATTCCCCGTCACGCTAACCACAATGCGGGTTGGTAGGAGCCAGAGTCTCGTCTGTTGATTATCAGGGTTACACCACGAGCAGATGAGGTTGGCTCGGGTCCCGAGAATGGTTGTGTAAATATTCTAAATGATATTGTCCGTCACAAATGTACTGGCGGTGCGATGTAAACATCCTAAGTGTTGCTACTTTTTCCTTTGTTACCCTTTGTTACATATATACCGATGACGAATACGATGCGGTGCAGTGTAAATATCCTATTGTTTATATATATATATATATATATATGACATAACGAGTAAACAAGAATATTAGGCTAATTGGTCTTAACAAGGTCAAAGCGATTACTGCTTTATCAGTAATGTGAAGCGGCTAGGGTCAGTTGTGGTGCTATACCTATATAAGTACTATCTAGGTATAGTACTCATTTCTTACTACCGAACTGACTCTAGGCTCTCGTTAACCCCCCCCCCCTCCCTCATTAACATTAACGGCGGTAGTGTCTCTGTTGCCGCAGATAGTCTTGGTACCATCGCAGCCACTAAAAAAAGGATTAATGCGGGCGGTCGGTGAAATTACTGTGGTAACGATACTTAACATGTTACGTGTTAACGTGACTAGTGTGGTGTAGTGTGTATCGTCTTAACTCGGGCGGCTGTGTCGTGACGTCATCGCTGTCCCGCACACGGCGCGGTACGTTCATATATGCAACGTAAAGTCAACTCTATTGCTTAGTATATAAAGGTCGAGTTGGCTTGAAGTACGTCGAGTTTCAATCTTCTATATAAAACGCATATTGAAATGAGCTCTACGTACATGAAATAAGGTTCACATTTGCTTAAACAATTAAACTGTATTAACCGACTGAATGTATATGTCGTCGTCGCACTGCTATTGTATACGAACTTTGTCAGCATTTGATTTAGTCGATTAAAAAAAAAATATGTGAACGTTTATAGAAAAAAAATAAAAAAATAAGGCAGAGTATCTTTTCGAAGATTTCCTCTCGCAAACGGAAAAGGTTAGGAGCAAAATGGCGCCAGTAAATATTTACACTGCCGGCGTATGTTTGAAGGCGGTTATAGTATGGAAGCTGGAACAGTAGCTGGTACGTAGCTCGCGTGTGGTGGTGAAGAGTACCTTCGAAACCGTGAGATGGTGACCACTCTTTGTACTTTACCGTCCGACAGCAATTTCTAAAGTTATTTCGATTAAAATGGAATTGTGTATCAAAGTGCTGAACACTGCAGTGTATACATCCTAACTGGAAGCACTAAAAAAGAACTGAAGTTGCACATTTATATCGGTGTTAGAATTATTCTTAATATTGTTGTTGAGAGCCCAGTTTATGTTCCCACAGCTGGGACTGGATGCCTTCTCATAAATCACTGTTCGTGCATTCCGTAGGTACTAATTTGTTGAGCAGTTTTTTTTTTTTAATTTCAATGAAGTGACCAGTCGAGCGGGATGTTCACCTGATGGTAAGTGATACGACTGTCCATAACTGTGATACATCAAATTGCGCTCGTCGCCTTGGACGTAATATGTTGAGTCTGGTTACTGCAGTAATTACAGCGCCCTTCAAACACGAACAGTGATGTTTGCACAAATATTATTTGGCGGCAAAAATAGTTGTAGTCGGCGTCTGGTAAGGTGACCCAACCGACTGGTTCGAAGCGGCGATGACGTAAACAAGATGGCGGCCGGTCCGCCATTTTGAGCGCGTGACGTCATCGCGCTACCGAGAACTAATAAAGAGCGGTGGCTGTAGAAAAGTTTTATTGAAATAAAACCTAAGTCACGAATATAACTCGGCGGCTGTTCAGCTTACTAACGAGGAGTTCCTAGGTTCGATTCCGGCACCAGGTGTCGCAGGGATCCGGTTCATGGTATCTTGCATGGCCAATAATGGTAATGTCTCTGTTGCCGGAAACGGTGTAGGTAAGACCATTGCGGCGAACGGTAGTGTGCAAACTTTGTATCGGGCCGATGAGGGTAATGTTGCAGTGTGAACATCCTAACTATAGCAATATTATAATGGACGGACGTATTACCATCAGGTGAACGTCTCGCTCGTGTATCTTGAAAAGAGAAGCATTCTTTTTTAGTCAACCTGATAAGTTATACGTCTATCAACAATGTGGCGCTAGTTAGGATGATATACACTACACCACATTGTGCTTCTCGCCTTGTGACGTAAGATAATAAACATTGTCGCTGTAGTAAATAAATTATAGCGACCTTCAGACCGGAACAAATTAGCATGCTCACTACTTGACGGCTATATATACAGTGATGAGGCGAGCGGGACGTTCACCTGATGGTAAGTGATACACCAATCTGTCGGTTTGATACATAAGTTAAATCTCGTTACTTCAGTAATTTCACTAGATGCAACGCCCTTCAAACCGGATCACGCTAGTTTTTGCACACTACTATTTGGCAGCAGAAATATGAGCTGCGGGTGGTACCTACTTATACGACCTCCGGAAACAGACAGTCATCATCATCATCATCAGCCTTTCTCAATCCACTGCTGGATGGAGAACTACTGTAGTATCTTCCACCAGATATGGTCCTCAGCTTTTCGCATCCAACCACTTCCGACCGCACTTATGTCGTCCATCTCAACCAAGGCGTCTTACTCCTCGGCGTCCTTCATTCCAAGACAATCCATCCCCACCCACCACCAGCGTATATATACAGTAGTATAAATAGTACGTCATTATCATCATCACCATCAGCCGATAGACGTCCACTACTGGCCATGGCTTCCACCAGAGATCACCATATTGATCAGTTCCGCGTTGCTCGCATCCAGTGGCTTCCCGCGATTCTCACCACATCGTTGCTTCAGCTTGTGGCAGCCTCCCAGCTACTACGTCTACCGCCACTCCAGGTCCTTACTGCCCCATCGGCTGTCGGACCTTGGACCCCCGTGCCCCACCCACCGCCGCTTAAATCTAGCAATCTATTAGGCTATATCGGTGACCTTAGTTCTTCGGCGGTTCTCAACATTTCTGATAAATACGATTGTTCGTGTATCATTTACGCGCCTTTCTCTTTTACCGTATACGCGGTTACGTATAATTTTTTTTTTTTTCGCTACTGTCGGTAATAAAAAGAAAGATATATATATATACACTATAATTACCGTTCGGCTGTGTTTGTGTATAATTTGTAGGCGAGTAGGAGAGCTCGCCTAATGCTGTTTTAATGGGAGCCATGATTACATTTGTAGTGTATCGGAGATGGCGGTACGTGGTTGTATGATAATTTTGGAAAGTTCTCGAAGAACGTAGGGAGAGGGGGTGGAGGGTTTTATAGATGAGGGGGCGAGGGTGAGAGGAAAAGGGGTGACGGGACACACCATGCAGGAACACAGATTCGGCTGGCCGCAGAAAGCGGCTTTTATATACGGTGTTGCAGTGTGATCATCAGCTGATAGAAGTCCACTGTTATACATTGGTGTCCACCAGATATCTCCACATCGATCGGTCCCGAGTTGCTGGCATCCAGTGGATTCCCGCGGTTCTAACTAGATCGTCGGTCTATCTTGTGATTAAGGTTATGTTGCAGTGTATATCATCCTAACTAGCGCCCTATGTCTTAGACGGTCACCAGCAAGAGACACTACCACTGATAAATATTTTACTAGTGGTAATGTCTCTGTTGCCGGCGACTGCCTAGGTACCACCGCAGCGCCTATTTTTTTTTTATGTAAGATACTAGGCAAACGAGCAAGACGGGTCACCTGATGGTAAGTGATTCACCGCCGCCCACGTCACCAGCGACGCCAGTGCGTTGCCTACCCTTCAGGTAAGAATATGCTCTTTACTTGAATAACCCAATGTCGCAGTTGTCGGGGAAGACCGCTGATGGCAACGAGTTCCAGATATTTGCCGATAGACAGTACTGTGTTAACATTGCTGTGATCCGGTTTGAAGGGCGCTGTAACTATCACTGGTGGTAGTGTCTCTGTTGCCGGCGACTGTCTAGGTACCACCGCAGCGCCTATTGCAGCCGACACACAGTACTGTGTTAACATTGCTATGATTCGGTTTGAAGGGCGCTGTAGCTATCACTGGTGGTAGTGTCTCTGTTGCCGGCGATTGTCTATGTACCACCGCAGCGCCTATTGCAGCCGATAGACAGTACTGTGCGGACATTGCTGTGATCCGGTTTGAAGGACCTATAGCTATCACTGGTGGTAGTGTCTCTGTTGCCGGAGACCGTCTAGGTACCACCGCAGCGCCTATTGCAGCCGACACACAGTACTGTGCGGACATTGCTGTGATCCGGTTTGAAGGACTTATAGCTATCACTGGTGGTAGTGTCTCTGTTGCCGGAGACTGTCTAGGTACCACCGCAGCGCCTATTGCAGCCGATAGACAGTACTGTGCGGACATTGCTGTGATCCGGTTTGAAGGACCTATAGCTATCACTGGTGGTAGTGTCTCTGTTGCCGGAGACCGTCTAGGTACCACCGCAGCGCCTATTGCAGCCGATAGACAGTACTGTGCGGACATTGCTGTGATCCGGTTTGAAGGACCTATAGCTATCACTGGTGGTAGTGTCTCTGTTGTCGGAGACCGTCTAGGTACCACCGCAGCGCCTATTGCAGCCGACACACAGTACTGTGCAGACATTGCTGTGATCCGGTTTGAAGGACTCTATAGCTATCACTGGTGGTAGTGTCTCTGTTGCCGGAGACCGTCTAGGTACCACCGCAGCGCCTATTGCAGCCGACAGACAGTACTGTGCGGACATTGCTGTGATCCGGTTTGAAGGACCTATAGCTATCACTGGTGGTAGTGTCTCTGTTGCCGGAGACCGTCTAGGTACCACCGCAGCGCCTATTGCAGCCGACACACAGTACTGTGCAGACATTGCTGTGATCCGGTTTGAAGGACTTATAGCTATCACTGGTGGTAGTGTCTCTGTTGCCGGAGACTGTCTAGGTACCACCGCAGCGCCTATTGCAGCCGATAGACAGTACTGTGCGGACATTGCTGTGATCCGGTTTGAAGGACCTATAGCTATCACTGGTGGTAGTGTCTCTGTTGCCGGAGACCGTCTAGGTACCACCGCAGCGCCTATTGCAGCCGACACACAGTACTGTGCAGACATTGCTGTGATCCGGTTTGAAGGACTTATAGCTATCACTGGTGGTAGTGTCTCTGTTGCCGGAGACTGTCTAGGTACCACCGCAGCGCCTATTGCAGCCGACACACAGTACTGTGCAGACATTGCTGTAATCCGGTTTGAAGGACCTATAGCTATCACTGGTGGTAGTGTCTCTGTTGCCGGAGACCGTCTAGGTACCACCGTAGCGCCTATTGCAGCCGACACACAGTACTGTGCGGACATTGCTGTGATCCGGTTTGAAGGACCTATAGCTATCACTGGTGGTAGTGTCTCTGTTGTCGGCGACTGTCTAGGTACCACCGCAGCGCCTATTGCAGCCGACACACAGTACTGTGTGAACATTGCTGTGATCCGGTTTGAAGGACGCTGTAGCTATCACTGGTGGTAGTGTCTCTGTTGCCGGAGATTGTCTAGGTACCACCGCAGCGCCTATTGCAGCCGACACACAGTACTGTGCAGACATTGCTGTGATCCGGTTTGAAGGACTTATAGCTATCACTGGTGGTAGTGTCTCTGTTGCCGGCGACTGTCTAGGTACCACCGCAGCGCCTATTGCAGGCAATAGACAGTACTGTGCGGACATTGCTGTGATCCGGTTTGAAGGACCTATAGCTATCACTGGTGGTAGTGTCTCTGTTGCCGGAGACCGTCTAGGTACCACCGCAGCGCCTATTGCAGCCAACACACAGTACTGTGCGGACATTGCTGTGATCCGGTTTGAAGGACTTATAGCTATCACTGGTGGTAGTGTCTCTGTCGCCGGAGACCGTCTAGGTACCACCGCAGCGCCTATTGCAGCCGACACACAGTACTGTGCAGACATCGCTGTGATCCGGTTTGAAGGACTTATAGCTATCACTGGTGGTAGTGTCTCTGTTGCCGGAGACCGTCTAGGTACCACCGCAGCGCCTATTGCAGCCGACACACAGTACTGTGCAGACATTGCTGTGATCCGGTTTGAAGGACCTATAGCTATCACTGGTGGTAGTGTCTCTGTTGCCGGAGACCGTCTAGGTACCACCGCAGCCGACACACAGTACTGTGTGGACATTGCTGTGATCCGGTTTGAAGGACCTATAGCTATCACTGGTGGTAGTGTCTCTGTTGCCGGAGACCGTCTAGGTACCACCGCAGCGCCTATTGCAGCCGACACACAGTACTGTGCGGACATTGCTGTGATCCGGTTTGAAGGATCTATAGCTATCACTGGTGGTAGTGTCTCTGTTGCCGGAGACCGTCTAGGTACCACCGCAGCGCCTATTGCAGCCGACACACAGTACTGTGCAGACATTGCTGTAATCCGGTTTGAAGGACCTATAGCTATCACTGGTGGTAGTGTCTCTGTTGCCGGAGACCGTCTAGGTACCACCGCAGCCGACACACAGTACTGTGTGGACATTGCTGTGATCCGGTTTGAAGGACCTATAGCTATCACTGGTGGTAGTGTCTCTGTTGCCGGAGACCGTCTAGGTATCACCGCAGCGCCTATTGCAGCCGACACACAGTACTGTGCGGACATTGCTGTGATCCGGTTTGAAGGACCAATAGCTAGTAGAATTATATATACGTGACCCCACGAAACTCGACAACTTATATATCAGACGATGAACGTAATATAGCGTAATGCTTAACATTATAACTAGCGCCACGTTGTTATGGTCATTTCGTCGCTTAGTTGTATAAAAAACGGATATATACAGGGTGTTAGGCGACAGCTTCCGCAAACGAAGACAGACGATAGTACTAATGACAGCTTTGACGGTGGAACGAAAAAAAAAAAACCAGCAATGAAACACAAAATCAAAAACAGCCGATGCTCGGATCAACGAACGCGCGCGCAATCTAAATGCACCGTGTCGCTGCGGAATAAGGTGCTAATTGGAACCGAATATATGTCGAGTACGCGCCGCGCGCGTTCGTTGATCCGAGCATCGGCTGTCTTTGATTTTGTGTTTCATTGCTGGTTTTTTTTTTTTTAATAATTTATTTTTAATGAAACTATCGATTCATTTAGATGCACTAACTTGATGGAGCGTAAATAATGCTATTAAAACGTTTTAAAGACTATGATTTTTTTCTTTTTTTTTTTTTTGTCGTTCAATCATCAAAGGCGTCATCAGTACTATTGTCCGTCTTTGTTTCCGGAAGCGGTCTCCTAACGCGCAATGTACATCAGTAATATCCCAAGTATATACCTTTAATATGGTCACAATGTCGCACGCATAAATGTTTTCCTTATCTAAATGTACAAGATTTTCCTTAAAAATATTCCGGTATTAAATCCCAGCGAAAATAGCGCAATTATCCTTACCGTGGTAAATCTTCACTTCCTTGACCCTAAAGACATGAGCATCCAGTCCCATTACCGCGGTAATTTCACTAGCTACGACGCCCTACAAACCGGAACACGGCAAATGCTTGCTACAGTACTGTATGTCGGCTGCATTGAGAGCAGCGGTGGTACTTGTCCAGACGGACATTACCACCAGTAAACATCAATATGGTGGTCATCAGTTTAGTTGGTGGTGGGATAATTCCGACCCTGCCTACTCGGCTATCAATATGGAGCATTATGAGCGAGTAATCTTTGACGAGACTAGTGAGACGTTCACCTGATGGTAAGCAATAACCAGCGCGTAATACAAGATTTCTTAGGGTGATATACACTGCACAGCATTGTGCTCGACGATGTGATGAGACGAGCGGAACGTTCACCCGATGGTAAGTGATACGCTTGCTCATAACAACGTGGCGTTGGCTAGGATAATATACACAGCACCACATTGTACTTGACGATGTGATGAGACGAGCGGGGCGTTCACCCGATGGTAAGTAATACGCTTGCTCAAAACAACGTGGCGCTGCATGGCATAACATACACAGCACCACATTGTACTTGACGATGTGATGAGACGAGCGGGACGTTCACCCGATGGTAAGTGATACGCCCGCTCATAACAACATGGCGCTGGATATTACAATATACAGAGCACCTCATGCTCGACGATGCTACGACACGAGCGGAACGTTCACCCGGTGGTAAGTGATACGCCCGCTCATAGCAACGTGGTGTTGGATACGATAATATACACAGCATCTCATTGTGCTCGACGACGCCATCTGACGAGCGGGATGTTCACCCGATGGTAAATGATACGCCCGCTCATAACAACATGGCGCTGGATAGGATAATATACACAGCACCTCATTATGTTTGACGATGCTACATAAGATGTCGAGTTGTGTGGGGGTCACGAATAATTACACTAGATAATGATCCTTCAAACCGGATCACAGTACTGCCTATAAGCTGCAATAGGCGCTGCGGTGGTACCTACCTAGAGGGTCTCCGACAACCACTTACCACCAGTATAATTAAAACATTATCACTCATTGACACTGAGCTAATGACGAGCCATTAAGACACGTGTAAACCCAGAATGGAACCGTGGACCCTCAGTGTTCACTGAACAAGAGGCAAACTGCTACTGGTGGGAGACCCTGTTGCTGGAGACCGTCTAGGTAGTTGCCATCTCAGCCGACAAACGGTTCTGTACTAACATTAGTGTGATCTGGTTTGAAGGGCGTTGTAGCTAGTGTAAATACTGGGGGTGATAAAATTTGACGTTTTGTATCAGGCTATGAATGCAATGTGGTGCAGTGTATATCATCCTGACCAGCGGTACATTATGGGCAGGCGTATCACTTACCATCAGGTGGACATCTTAATTGAAATAAAGAAAAAAATCTACTCGCTACTATTCATAGCTTATCACTATACTAATTCCTAGTTTATCATCATTGGTCGAATAAATACTTTAATGGGGAGTATTCACAAGTGGTATTTATAAAAACCCAAAAATGGGGAGGGGGGTTATAAAAGTTGGTAATGTAAATGTACATAGATGACATTAGCATTTATTTAATCACTAGAATGTTTATACAACGATAAGATAACTTATTACAAGTTGGTCGCGCTGACGAATATTAGATGTAACCGATGTATCAGAGCTTAAGATAAGTACATAACTGGGCTATCTGGTGTATACAGAAGTGTCGATTACAATGTAATCTTTTTTTTTTTAGTAAGTTTTATAAATATCTTGAACACTTGCTCTAACGATGAACAATGAGAAACAAATAGAGTGAGCAACTGCGAACAGGTTGAACGCAGGTAGAAAGTAATGTGTAGCTCTGGTAGTTTTGTCAGTGGACACTGTAGGCTGATGTTCCACCAATAACGATTGATAGAGAAATGGATAGACCTAATAACTATGAACCATTTGCCGAGCATCAAGTAGCGAGTGTCTAGATTGGAAAGTTTTGTCGGTGGACTATAGGGTGATATTCCACCAACAACAATGAAAGAGAAATGGATATATCTGACAAGTATGAACATTTTGACGACCAGCTAGTAGCAAGTGTCTAGATCAGAAAGTTTTGTCAGTGGACTATAGGCAGTTGTTCTACCGCCTATGACGGAGTAGAATTAGCAACAATGAACAGGTTCGCCAGCAGCGAGTAGCATTACCATAGGTCTGGCAGTTACAATGGTAGTATACCAATTTGGTATTATTATTATCTATTAATAATAACAAAATAAATATTCGTTTTCTATCTCTTTCTAATTGTGCTATAATAAAGTTCCACTGTTCAAGCTGGATACCTATGCTGATGTATTGTGGGCTCATACAGTATACTCCGCCTGTCATTGGTCGAAGGCTGAAACATAATGATACTAACTAGTAACTAGCTGAGCATATATGTTTTCTACCTGGTCCGTTCAATTGTATATTCATAAAGGAAGTCTTTAGCGAGTGGTTTTGCCAATTAATTCTCCAACTTTATTCAGAGTTACACCGGATAAATAATTTATAAAGGCATTATCATGTTGGTAGTCAATTAATCACAAAATTAATAATAATTAATTCTAAATATTTATATGTTGAGGTCTATACTCGTCAGAAATTTTTCGACTGATAATAGTAATGATATACTGATATATTCCACAAAGCGGTAAAACCTGTGTATGCGAGGTATTGTAACTTTTAACAGTTTGAACAATTAATATTAAAATAAATAGGAATATGTGAAGATAAACTTATGTTATTCTTATGCATTAAAAATAACTGTAAGAATAGCTTGTCGTAGCAATGACACTTGAACAATGTTACATCAATTTTGAGGGCATTCTAAGAGACCAGTAGTAGATACCTATATCAACCTTATTGATGAGGGATAATGAAGTAATGACTAAGTTTAAAAATTGGGTTGTTTATTATCTTCATCTTAGTATAATAACATTAATTAGTAGTAAAGTATAGCCTTTCTCAAGTCATTGTATTAACTTTGTAATAGCCTAATCTCTTATAATGTTGAAAAATACAATAAAGTCTTAAATATCTGAAACAATTCATCTATCTATTGTACTTGATGAATTATACCGTAATTTTTTCCAGATTAATGACTCGCAGATTCAGAATAATATTGTGTTAGTTTGAGTGGTATAATTCTATACTCTAAGTACCATTATCCCAGTAATTTCAATAGCTACACATCAAATGGGAACACTACTATTTAGCGGCAAAAATAACTTGTGCAGTAGTTCCTATCTAGATAATCTCCATCAATAGATCACCAGGAGAATTTATTATTTAATTTGAACCACTGGTCACAAGTGAACTTTGATTTTGGCGGCAAAATAAATCTTCCTTGTTATACCAATTGATCCTATATAAACTAGCATTAAAAATAAATCGAGTATAATTTTCTTATCAATGATTAAAAAAAATATTGATAACGCTTAAAAACATTTTTATAAATGATTTAAAAATAAAGTTTCTTCTTAGAAACAATACAATGTTCATTAGTAATGCATAAGGAAAATTTTGTAAATGTATTATTTATTTGGAACACCTACCTCATGTGGTTATAATTGTACATACAGATGCAAATATCCAATAATTTACACAATTTATTTTGCACTATATCATTGTCACATAATTCACTGCAATCCAGATTATATTCGAAGGTCGCACAGTGAAATGTTAATACGACACCAATATTCAGGATATTACTTAAATGGCGATTTTGTTTTGTTATTTGCAAAATTACAAATTGCACATGACACACCACGGCACTTTTGCGCACGAGTGCGTAGTAGCGGTCCGTAAAACGCTTTCACAGATTATAACAGGTGTCCAACTCCACAGATTATACATACCTATTGACATAAATAAACATTATATTAAAATCTATTTTATTTTTATCAAACAATTAAAAGATTGCTTTGCAATAAAATAAAATATTAAATATGAGTTAATCAAAATGTAAACGCGAATATTGATAACGGTTAATAATTTGCATAGCCACGAACATTATTATTATTAAAAGAGAATACTAGTTCTTATTTATTTTCAACATAATCGTCAAATAATGCTCTATTTAATATATAAAGAACAACAAGAGTATTTTGGTGAAATATAAATATATTGAATATACTTTATTTTATCATGAATATAAATAAAACGTTAATGCTTACGAAAACATTATTAAATTTTTTTTTGGATTTTTGGCTGAAAACAATAATGCAATAGGCAACTTTTTTTTTTCTTATGTAAATAATAACGTGGGTAGTAAAAGTGGTTTAATATTAATAATTGTTTAAATAAATACAGGTGTTTTAAGAATTTAGACAATTGTTATACGTTCAGCATATTTAAGTAAACGAATTGGGATGAAACACAAAATATATTATTTAAAAGCATTGCCACGTAGGTTATTAAATGTCGCGAAACAGAGTTTAATTATGTCGGTGATGCAACAATCTATTTTAGGTGTGGTTTACGATTTAATAGTTTCTTATTAGTAGCGTTTAAAGCAAGTTTCAGTGTTTAGTATTGAGTAGACTGCAAAATGTAATTCCCCTTAAAACTTGTTTCACCAGTATTTTGTATTGCGCGTTATGCATTTGAAGTGCATTAAACAGTAGCAAAAAAAAATAACAAGAATTAACAAATTAAGTGATTTTCTTGTTTGTATATGAATAATTGTCGCAAAATGACAGATAATTGCATAGAAAAAGTTATCAGGTTTGAGGATTTAAGGGGTCTCCCACAACCTAACCTAACCTAACCTCACCTCATCTGTCCGTGGCATCCATGCAATCCGCATCAGGTCGAGGTGGTGGGAAATGACCCAAACCAACCCATATGAACCTTTACGTACGACAGCCCTTAGTGCCCAGCGGTACCGGAGGCCATGCTGATTGTGTAGAGATCCTTGATAGAGGTCTTTGTCCAGCAGTGGACGTCTATCGACCGATGATGATATATGTATATATATATATATACATTTGCCGGAGACCGTCTAGGTAGGTACCGACGCAGCGACAAACACTACAGTGAAAACATTACATCGTTCCGGTTTGAAGGGCGTTGTAGCTAGTGAAATTACCGCGTTGACGGGATTTAACATCTTATGTGCAGTGTATATCATCTCAACCAGTATATAAATAAAAGGTTTCTTCTCTGTGAATTTTCTTCACACCTCGATGATTGACCAGTGATGACTTGATGATGATCCAATAACATCACCTGTTACTCGTGAACCGCATATATGGTCTATGCACTTAATGTTTTATCACGACCATTAAATAGACTTCACTTCAAGTCCAGTAAGGTCGCATGTTGCTGGTATGCAGTCATAATTGCGAGGACCGGTTTGGTCGGAATCGCTTCGTCTTACTTATACTTAACTTGATATTAACTTTATACAGTGCTGTGTAGGTTCGTACTTGATGTTTTTTTTTAATTAACGAAGCGATGAGTAGTGTGAAGTAAGTGATGCTGGTTTATAACAGCGTGGCGCTGGTTAGGATGCTTGAAACGGAAGATGACGAATCTCGTTAACCCAGTAATTGCAATAGCTGCAGCGCCCTTCAAACCGGAACACTACAATGTTTATATACTGGTGCTCGGCGGCTGCAATAGGCGCTGCGGTGGTACCTACTTAGACGTTCTAGGTGCACTGTTTCATAACAGCGATGGTTTTTCGCTACTACCCTCGTCATACTCCAATGGAGATACTAGACGCAACGCAGCCGCCACCCCTCTGGTGTTGCTACTGTCTATGGGCGGCAGTGATCACTTACCAACAGGTGAACTGTTCGCTCGTTTGCCCGTCACTACATATAAAAAAAAAAATTGTACACGCACTCGCGCGCACACACCTACCCGCACTCAAACGCACACATTAATGTTTAAAATACTTGAAGGTGACTGCTGCTGGAGACCATCTAGACAGGTACCACCGCAGCGCCTATTTCAACCAACAAACAGTATTGTGCAAAGATTACATTTATCCGGCTCAAAGGGCGCTCTAGATAGTATAATAACTGGCGTAACGAGACTCGACATCATATCGCAGGAAACGAGCGCTATGTACTGCAGTGTATATCATCCTAAGCGCCACGTTGTAATCGGCAAGCGTATCACTTACCATCAGGTGAACGTCTCGCTCGTCTCGTCGCTTAGTAAAATTAAAAAAAAAGAACGGTATATTTAATAATGGAACGCATTTCGTATGAATCGATAACCAGTTCTTAAAGGGGCTCCATGTTTAAAAACCTGTTGGCAAATAAAAAAAAACTCACGATAAAGATGGCGGTTGGGTTGACAAGCTTGTAATCGGAAGCGTGTATTTCACTTTGCAACTTTATATGTGAATGGTGTTAAATAGTTATACTAATATTCCCACTATTGGGAATCGTGGGCTTCTCACAGATGTCAAGGTCATTTGTCCACTGCGTTAGTGTGGGCTGATGGACATCGCATTCACATATATAGATTTATTCTATTAGGCGGTGAAACGAACTGGACGTTCACCTGATGGTAAGTGATATGCTTAAGATGTTAAGTTATAGGTCTTTCAAACCGGATCACTGTAATGTTTGCACAGTACTGTGTCGGCTGCAATAGGCGCTGCGGTGGTACCTAGACGGTCCCCGGCAACAGAGACACTACCACCAGTGATAGCTATAGGTCCTTCAAACCGGATCACAGCAATGTCTGCACAGTACTGTGTGTCGGCTGCAATAGGCGCTGCGGCGGTACCTAGACGGTTTCCGGCGACAGAGACACTACCATCAGTGATAGCTATAGGTCCTTCAAACCGGATACATACAGAATAATAAAGTAAGATTACCATTACGGAGTATCGGCTGAATGTAAAGTGGAAAATCAAAGACGTGCAAATTACGAAATCGGTCGTTATGTTGGCAACACTGCAAGAGACTAACTTCAGTCGAAGAAAGTTTACCTGAACGCGGTGGCAGGTGGCAGCACTTTGTATGGCGGCGAAGAAACTTATCGAATCAAAACGAGCGACATTGATAGTGCAGCCACGGTTGGCTGTAATGACGATTTATTCAAGATGGCGTCTGCGCATCGAAATCAAGATGGCGTCATTGCGCAGAATATAAACGAACCAATAAACCTTTGAAGAGCGTGCGAATGTCGGATTGAAGTATTATTGTGAACTTCCGTTACCAGCTGACGATGACAGCTCGAAAATTGCAATAATTGTTTTCGGACAAGCTAAGATGAAATCTTTTGGCAAACTGGCTACTCACTACAATGCAGAGGATTGATTGATACGATGTGGAGAAGGCAGATCTTCTCCCTGAAGGGCTTAATAAGACTTCAACCTTCGCAGACCATATGGAACGATGGCCAGACGCCACTGAAGACTGACCAGTCTGTGGTGAGTTGCATATTGTTCATTTTAAGGGATGTATGTCACACGCACACGCGCATGCGCACACACACACACATATATACTAACTCCCGGACCTTCTTCGCTGATAGTAAAACCACTGCAACTCCTTTTCAGGAAGGAATTTCTTGTAAACCATTATCAGCTGACCTATAAATCGCACAAGCAATATCGCCACCTAATTTTGAGTGTTCACGTCCAAGTCGTTTCGGAGATGAGTCAATGAATCTCTACTTGCTCTGGTATGTTACAGACTAAATAAAATCAGTTGCGTCATGATTTAATGTAAAATTAAAAAATGTTATGTAACCTCTATATACGTAAATTCGATAGCGCGGGAAAATCAATGGCGGGGAAAAGATGGCGGCAAAGTTTGAGGATAAACTTGTTATCAGCATTCCGTTAACTATTAAATGTCCTTGTTAGTTTGAATCTGTTTTTTTTTTTTTTAACAAAGTAATGAGACGAGTAAGATGTTCACCTGATAACTTTAAAACCTGGCGCTAGTTAAAGTGGTGTTCTTATCACCACATTGCGCTCGTCTAGTTGACGATGTTGAGTTTCGCTAACTCTGTAATTACACTAGCTATAGCGCCCTTCAAACCGGAAAACAATAATGTTTACACATTGCAGTAGAAGCTACAGTGGTACCTACTCATGATCTCCGGCAACAGAGACACTACCAGCTAAAATGGTTACCAAAGCGAATGCAGGGTGTACTTTCATCACCATGTCCGACATGGTGATGTCATATTTTGTATCGCACAGTACTTAGGTTTCGTAGATCCTTTCACCTTCACCATAAAAACCATGGAACCCTCGCACCTGAATTCAGGTTATTTTTGTCCGTTTCAGATCTTGACAGCACTGCTACTGCTGATGCAGCAACTTTGAATAAGATTTCAAATTCTAGAACAATCAGACCAATGTTGGTAACCAGGTCATTACTCGATTGCTGGTCTCTGGCTAGCATGAATAGGACGAAGGTAGGCTCTATTAGTCGTAGAAGGCGACTAAAAGGCGTTTCGGGTTCGAGGGTATTGAAGGTGGAGACCCTCATTGTTCACTTGACGACCGCAAGAGGAACAATGAAGAAGAGGTGGTGTAACACTTGTGGCAGCAAAGCGAGACAGTTGAGGGTTACAACCCTGGGAAGTGTTTGAGGAGTTGTGCCAGGAGACGCTGGTGTGTTACATAGGATATCCCGGAGCCTCTCCCAACGCACTGAGGATGACCACTGAATGGGTTTTATCTAGTAGTATCTTTCCACCAAAAGCAGGGTATTGTTAGAAAATTTCCTACCTCCATTTTTAAAATCCCATTGATAAAAAAAAAAAATATGCTTTAATTATTTATTTATTTATAAACATTTTTTTGTTTGACACGGGGTCATTTTTTATATTTGCTGAATTAAAAAAAAAACAAAATATCATTCCTTTCGCAAATGGCTCGTGGTGCTGATTACCAACTCATCCTTTTTTAGAGTCCCAAAGACTTTCTGAGATATCTGGGCACTCCAAAGATGGAGTCGAAACATACGCATATCTTTCCTCTGCCTAATAGAGGACCTAATGAACCTGAATTGCCTGGTTGTAATGGTCCATCATCACAAGGCTCTTGCCCTTGGTCGCCGGGCTGTGAAGGTTTACCACCGCCTGGTTGAGAAGATCCAGGGCTGCCGGGCTGTGAAGGTTTACCACCGCCTGGTTGAGAAGATCCAGGGCTGCCGGGCTGTGAAGGTTTACCACCGCCTGGTTGAGAAGATCCAGGGCTGCCGGGCTGTGAAGGTTTACCACCGCCTGGTTGAGAAGATCCAGGGCTGCCGGGCTGTGAAGGTTTACCACCGCCTGGTTGAGAAGATCCAGGGCTGCCGGGCTGTGAAGGTTTACCACCGCCTGGTTGAGAAGATCCAGGGCTGCCGGGCTGTGAAGGTTTACCACCGCCTGGTTGAGAAGATCCAGGGCTGCCGGGCTGTGAAGGTTTACCACCGCCTGGTTGAGAAGATCCAGGGCTGCCAGGCTGTGAAGGTTTACCACCGCCTGGTTGGGAAGATCCGGGGCTGCCGGGCTGTGAAGGTTTACCACCGCCTGGTTGAGAAGATCCAGGGCTGCCGGGCTGTGAAGGTTTACCACCGCCTGGTTGAGAAGATCCAGGGCTGCCTGGTTGCGATGGTTGACCACCGCCTGGTTGGGAAGATCCGGGGCTACCTGGTTGCGATGGTTGGTTACCGCCTGGTTGGGAAGATCCGGGATTGCCGGGCTGTGATGGTTGACCACCGCCTGGTTGGGAAGATCCGGGGCTGCCTGGTTGCGATGGTTGGTTACCGCCTGGTTGGGAAGATCCGGGGCTGCCTGGTTGCGATGGTTGGTTACCGCCTGGTTGGGAAGATCCGGGATTGCCTGGCTGTGATGGTTGCCAACCGCCTGGTTGAGAAGATCCGGGGCTGCCTGGTTGCGA
Source organism: Ornithoptera priamus (assembly GCA_029034505.1). Lineage (NCBI taxonomy): Eukaryota > Metazoa > Arthropoda > Insecta > Lepidoptera > Papilionidae > Ornithoptera > Ornithoptera priamus. The sequence continues at coordinate 960,574 of JARDWD010000830.1, forward strand.
TGGTTGACCACCGCCTGGTTGGGAAGATCCGGGGCTGCCTGGTTGCGATGGTTGGTTACCGCTTGGTTGGGAAGATCCGGGGCTGCCTGGTTGCGATGGTTGGTTACCGCCTGGTTGGGAAGATCCGGGATTGCCGGGCTGTGATGGTTGACCACCGCCTGGTTGGGAAGATCCGGGATTGCCGGGTTGTGATGGTTGCCAACCGCCTGGTTGAGAAGATCCGGGGCTGCCTGGTTGCGATGGTTGGTTACCGCCTGGTTGGGAAGATCCGGGGCTGCCTGGTTGCGATGGTTGGTTACCGCCTGGTTGGGAAGATCCGGGATTGCCGGGCTGTGATGGTTGACCACCGCCTGGTTGGGAAGATCCGGGGCTGCCTGGTTGCGATGGTTGCCAACCGCCTGGTTGAGAAGATCCGGGGCTGCCTGGTTGCGATGGTTGGTTACCGCCTGGTTGGGAAGATCCGGGATTGCCGGGCTGTGATGGTTGCCAACCGCCTGGTTGAGAAGATCCGGGGCTGCCTGGTTGCGATGGTTGGTTACCGCCTGGTTGGGAAGATCCGGGATTGCCGGGCTGTGATGGTTGCCAACCGCCTGGTTGAGAAGATCCGGGGCTGCCTGGTTGCGATGGTTGGTTACCGCCTGGTTGGGAAGATCCGGGACTGCCGGGCTGCGATGGTTGGTTACCGCCTGGTTGGGAAGATCCGGGATTGCCGGGCTGTGATGGTTGACCACCGCCTGGTTGAGAAGATCCGGGATTGCCGGGTTGTGATGGTTGCCAACCGCCTGGTTGAGAAGATCCGGGGCTGCCTGGTTGCGATGGTTGGTTACCGCCTGGTTGGGAAGATCCGGGGCTGCCTGGTTGCGATGGTTGGTTACCGCCTGGTTGGGAAGATCCGGGATTGCCGGGCTGTGATGGTTGACCACCGCCTGGTTGAGAAGATCCGGGGCTGCCTGGTTGCGATGGTTGGTTACCGCCTGGTTGGGAAGATCCGGGATTGCCTGGCTGTGATGGTTGCCAACCGCCTGGTTGAGAAGATCCGGGGCTGCCTGGTTGCGATGGTTGGTTACCGCCTGGTTGGGAAGATCCGGGATTGCCGGGCTGTGATGGTTGCCAACCGCCTGGTTGAGAAGATCCGGGGCTGCCTGGTTGCGATGGTTGATTACCGCCTGGTTGAGAAGATCCGGGATTGCCGGGCTGTGATGGTTGCCAACCGCCTGGTTGAGAAGATCCGGGGCTGCCTGGTTGCGATGGTTGGTTACCGCCTGGTTGGGAAGATCCGGGATTGCCGGGCTGTGATGGTTGACCACCGCCTGGTTGAGAAGATCCGGGGCTGCCTGGTTGCGATGGTTGGTTACCGCCTGGTTGGGAAGATCCGGGATTGCCGGGCTGTGATGGTTGCCAACCGCCTGGTTGAGAAGATCCGGGGCTGCCTGGTTGCGATGGTTGATTACCGCCTGGTTGGGAAGAGCCAGGATTGCCGGGCTGTGATGGTTGACCACCGCCTGGTTGAGAAGATCCGGGATTGCTGGGTTGTGATGGTTGCCAACCGCCTGGTTGAGAAGATCCGGGGCTGCCTGGTTGCGATGGTTGGTTACCGCCTGGTTGGGAAGATCCGGGGCTGCCTGGTTGCGATGGTTGGTTACCGCCTGGTTGGGAAGATCCGGGATTGCCGGGCTGTGATGGTTGACCACCGCCTGGTTGAGAAGATCCGGGATTGCCGGGTTGTGATGGTTGCCAACCGCCTGGTTGAGAAGATCCGGGGCTGCCTGGTTGCGATGGTTGGTTACCGCCTGGTTGGGAAGATCCGGGATTGCCGGGCTGTGATGGTTGACCACCGCCTGGTTGAGAAGATCCGGGATTGCCGGGTTGTGATGGTTGCCAACCGCCTGGTTGAGAAGATCCGGGGCTGCCTGGTTGCGATGGTTGGTTACCGCCTGGTTGGGAAGATCCGGGATTGCCGGGCTGTGATGGTTGACCACCGCCTGGTTGGGAAGATCCGGGATTGCCGGGTTGTGATGGTTGCCAACCGCCTGGTTGAGAAGATCCGGGGCTGCCTGGTTGCGATGGTTGGTTACCGCCTGGTTGGGAAGATCCGGGGCTACCTGGTTGCGATGGTTGGTTACCGCCTGGTTGGGAAGATCCGGGATTGCCGGGCTGTGATGGTTGACCACCGCCTGGTTGGGAAGATCCGGGGCTGCCTGGTTGCGATGGTTGCCAACCGCCTGGTTGAGAAGATCCGGGGCTGCCAGGTTGCGATGGTTGGTTACCACCTGGTTGGGAAGATCCGGGATTGCCGGGCTGTGATGGTTGCCAACCGCCTGGTTGAGAAGATCCGGGGCTGCCTGGTTGCGATGGTTGGTTACCGCCTGGTTGGGAAGATCCGGGATTGCCGGGCTGTGATGGTTGACCACCGCCTGGTTGAGAAGATCCGGGATTGCCGGGTTGTGATGGTTGCCAACCGCCTGGTTGAGAAGATCCGGGGCTGCCAGGTTGCGATGGTTGGTTACCACCTGGTTGGGAAGATCCGGGATTGCCGGGCTGTGATGGTTGCCAACCGCCTGGTTGAGAAGATCCGGGGCTGCCTGGTTGCGATGGTTGATTACCGCCTGGTTGAGAAGATCCGGGATTGCCGGGCTGTGATGGTTGCCAACCGCCTGGTTGAGAAGATCCGGGGCTGCCTGGTTGCGATGGTTGGTTACCGCCTGGTTGGGAAGATCCGGGATTGCCGGGCTGTGATGGTTGACCACCGCCTGGTTGAGAAGATCCGGGATTGCCGGGTTGTGATGGTTGCCAACCGCCTGGTTGAGAAGATCCGGGGCTGCCTGGTTGCGATGGTTGGTTACCACCTGGTTGGGAAGATCCGGGATTGCCGGGCTGTGATGGTTGCCAACCGCCTGGTTGAGAAGATCCGGGGCTGCCTGGTTGCGATGGTTGATTACCGCCTGGTTGGGAAGATCCGGGGCTGCCTGGTTGCGATGGTTGATTACCGCCTGGTTGGGAAGAGCCGGGATTGCCGGGCTGTGATGGTTGCCCACCGCCTGGTTGAGAAGATCCGGGACTGCCGGGCTGCGATGGTTGGTTACCACCTGGTTGGGAAGAACCGGGGCTGCCTGGTTGCGATGGTTGGTTACCGCTTGGTTGGGAAGATCCGGGACTGCCGGGCTGCGATGGTTGGTTACCGCCTGGTTGGGAAGATCCGGGATTGCCGGGCTGTGATGGTTGCCAACCGCCTGGTTGAGAAGATCCGGGGCTGCCTGGTTGCGATGGTTGATTACCGCCTGGTTGGGAAGATCCGGGGCTGCCTGGTTGCGATGGTTGATTACCGCCTGGTTGGGAAGAGCCGGGATTGCCGGGCTGTGATGGTTGCCCACCGCCTGGTTGAGAAGATCCGGGACTGCCGGGCTGCGATGGTTGGTTACCACCTGGTTGGGAAGAACCGGGGCTGCCTGGTTGCGATGGTTGGTTACCGCTTGGTTGGGAAGATCCGGGGCTGCCTGGTTGCGATGGTTGGTTACCGCCTGGTTGGGAAGATCCGGGATTGCCGGGCTGTGATGGTTGCCAACCGCCTGGTTGAGAAGATCCGGGGCTGCCTGGTTGCGATGGTTGATTACCGCCTGGTTGGGAAGATCCGGGGCTGCCTGGTTGCGATGGTTGGTTACCGCCTGGTTGGGAAGAGCCGGGATTGCCGGGCTGTGATGGTTGCCAACCGCCTGGTTGAGAAGATCCGGGACTGCCGGGCTGCGATGGTTGATTACCGCCTGGTTGGGAAGATCCGGGGCTGCCTGGTTGCGATGGTTGGTTACCGCCTGGTTGGGAAGAGCCGGGATTGCCGGGCTGTGATGGTTGACCACCGCCTGGTTGAGAAGATCCGGGATTGCCGGGTTGTGATGGTTGCCAACCGCCTGGTTGAGAAGATCCGGGGCTGCCTGGTTGCGATGGTTGGTTACCGCCTGGTTGAGAAGATCCGGGATTGCCGGGTTGTGATGGTTGCCAACCGCCTGGTTGAGAAGATCCGGGGCTGCCTGGTTGCGATGGTTGGTTACCACCTGGTTGGGAAGAGCCGGGATTGCCGGGCTGTGATGGTTGACCACCGCCTGGTTGAGAAGATCCGGGATTGCCGGGCTGTGATGGTTGCCAACCGCCTGGTTGAGAAGATCCGGGACTGCCGGGCTGTGATGGTTGCCAACCGCCTGGTTGAGAAGATCCGGGGCTGCCTGGTTGCGATGGTTGATTACCGCCTGGTTGAGAAGATCCGGGATTGCCGGGCTGTGATGGTTGCCAACCGCCTGGTTGAGAAGATCCGGGGCTGCCTGGTTGCGATGGTTGGTTACCGCCTGGTTGGGAAGATCCGGGATTGCCGGGCTGTGATGGTTGACCACCGCCTGGTTGAGAAGATCCGGGATTGCCGGGTTGTGATGGTTGCCAACCGCCTGGTTGAGAAGATCCGGGGCTGCCTGGTTGCGATGGTTGATTACCGCCTGGTTGAGAAGATCCGGGATTGCCGGGCTGTGATGGTTGCCAACCGCCTGGTTGAGAAGATCCGGGGCTGCCTGGTTGCGATGGTTGGTTACCGCCTGGTTGGGAAGATCCGGGGCTGCCTGGTTGCGATGGTTGGTTACCGCCTGGTTGGGAAGATCCGGGATTGCCGGGCTGTGATGGTTGACCACCGCCTGGTTGAGAAGATCCGGGGCTGCCTGGTTGCGATGGTTGGTTACCGCCTGGTTGGGAAGATCCGGGATTGCCGGGCTGTGATGGTTGCCAACCGCCTGGTTGAGAAGATCCGGGGCTGCCTGGTTGCGATGGTTGGTTACCGCCTGGTTGGGAAGATCCGGGATTGCCGGGTTGTGATGGTTGCCAACCGCCTGGTTGAGAAGATCCGGGGCTGCCTGGTTGCGATGGTTGATTACCGCCTGGTTGGGAAGAGCCAGGATTGCCGGGCTGTGATGGTTGACCACCGCCTGGTTGAGAAGATCCGGGATTGCTGGGTTGTGATGGTTGCCAACCGCCTGGTTGAGAAGATCCGGGGCTGCCTGGTTGCGATGGTTGGTTACCGCCTGGTTGGGAAGATCCGGGGCTGCCTGGTTGCGATGGTTGGTTACCGCCTGGTTGGGAAGATCCGGGATTGCCGGGTTGTGATGGTTGCCAACCGCCTGGTTGAGAAGATCCGGGGCTGCCTGGTTGCGATGGTTGGTTACCGCCTGGTTGGGAAGATCCGGGATTGCCGGGCTGTGATGGTTGACCACCGCCTGGTTGAAAAGATCCGGGATTGCCGGGTTGTGATGGTTGCCAACCGCCTGGTTGAGAAGATCCAGGGCTGCCTGGTTGCGATGGTTGATTACCGCCTGGTTGGGAAGAGCCAGGATTGCCGGGCTGTGATGGTTGCCAACCGCCTGGTTGAGAAGATCCGGGGCTGCCTGGTTGCGATGGTTGGTTACCGCCTGGTTGGGAAGATCCGGGGCTGCCTGGTTGCGATGGTTGGTTACCGCCTGGTTGGGAAGATCCGGGATTGCCGGGCTGTGATGGTTGCCAACCGCCTGGTTGAGAAGATCCGGGGCTGCCTGGTTGCGATGGTTGGTTACCGCCTGGTTGAGAAGATCCGGGATTGCCGGGTTGTGATGGTTGCCAACCGCCTGGTTGAGAAGATCCGGGGCTGCCTGGTTGCGATGGTTGGTTACCACCTGGTTGGGAAGAGCCGGGATTGCCGGGCTGTGATGGTTGACCACCGCCTGGTTGAGAAGATCCGGGATTGCCGGGCTGTGATGGTTGCCAACCGCCTGGTTGAGAAGATCCGGGACTGCCGGGCTGTGATGGTTGCCAACCGCCTGGTTGAGAAGATCCGGGGCTGCCTGGTTGCGATGGTTGACTACCGCCTGGTTGGGAAGATCCGGGGCTGCCTGGTTGCGATGGTTGACCACCGCCTGGTTGGGAAGATCCGGGATTGCCGGGCTGCGATGGTTGACTACCGCCTGGCCGAGAAGGGCCTTGGCCGCCTGGTTTATGTGGTCGCTTACCACCTGGATCAATTTAAAAATTAAAGTTGGAATGGTTTCTACCATATCATCACCATCACACCAGACGGACGTCCACAGTATTGTATAGATCCATTAATATAATCTGATTTGAACTTCACTGAGTCCTGAACTGGTGTTTGGAGAGGATCATTGATTCAAGGAGCGAACGAAGATGAGGAGCTTTCTTTATGAACTCTCCCCATAAGGTTTAAAAGCTACAGACAGTCGTTTACAAATATTGCTGTGGTATGGTTTGAAGGGTGCTGTACCTCCTTATATTATTAGGCAAATAGAGGTTTCATACTTATGACGTAATTGATATGTTTATATAAAATTGACGCTGGTAGGACAGGACCGATCTATATGGAGATATTTGGGGGAGACCTATGACCAGCGGTGGACGTCTATCGACTGATGATGGTGATGATGATGATGATGATAATGATGATGATGATAATGAACGCCGTACAGAAAATATGTAGCCTAGTGTTAAACAAAATTGAAATATTGTAACACTCAATGCTATGCTAACGTATTTCCAATGGCCACCTGGTGCTGCCGTGTCAAGTGCTAGGGTTTCTTCCTCTGGCTTTTTAATTACTCTTTCCAGTAAATTTTTATTAGCTCATTACTGTGTTATAGTAATATAAACTAGAACCTTCTTTTTTTATGGATTAAATCTGTAAGATGTTCCTTGTTTTGGAGATTACGTAGAATTTAGTCTATGAAAAATTTCTGGAATTGTTTATACGTTACCGTTGTCCTCCTTGGTGTGGATTTCCGTCGTCACCGGGTTCTCCGTCATCACCTGGCTCGCCGTCATCACCTGGCTCACCGTCATCGCCTGGCTGTCCATCATCATCTGGCTCACCATCATCACCTTCATCAGAATCATCGCTGTCGTAACTGTCATCGTCCTCTTCTGGTGAAGTGAAATATAAATGTGAGAAATTCATCGCTTCGCTATCACGTCATTTTTTTTTAATATCGCCTTAGAACAAACATCGATTATCGATAATGAATCGATTATATTCATTTTTGTCTGTCACCAACTGACTTTACCAGATCGATTGGTGCAGCCCTGGCACTGTTTATGAGAGCCCCATGTTCCAACAGTGGGATCTATAAAAGTGCTGGTGATTATTTTTTATCATCCACATCGTTAGGATCACCAACCTGACGTTCACCACCACGTAAACTTGACGTTCACTACAACCAGTAATATTTACCTATTATATCATCTTCAATCGATTCATTCCATGAAACAACATTTGATCCACTCTTCGACTTGCTCTTTGATGAGGATGAAGACTTTTTGGTCTTTCCTCCTGAAAAAGAATTTGTGGAACACCTTCATGAGTAAATTCCTTATCATCAGTACATAATATTATTCGTAAGGAGACCATGTGGCGATGGCCAGGATTTTTACATTGCACTCAACAGTTGCTTATTGAGGATCTGTGCTACCTGGTGCAACCTGATCAAGGTTCTAACGCTTCTCACCTGAAGTTTCCGATATTATCGATGATATGCTAGAATCGTATTCATCGGATGATCTCGCGAGGACTTCACTGCCTGACAGCTTCTCATGCTTGATTATGATCTTACCTGTAAGCGGAAATACAGATGATAGTGCAATTTAAGAAAGAAAGAGAAGGAAAGAAGCAGTCTCTCTTGGAAGCGGCCGTCCAGTTAATACCATCACAGCAGTAAACAGTGGTCATCAAAAATAATTCGGGTCCAGTTTGAAGCGAGCTGTTGCTATTGAAATGACTGAGGAAACTATGGATGAGGTTACACCACCAGATCTCGTTTCTACCATCACAGTTTCAACAGTGTAAGAACGATGGAACTTACCATGTTTTTTTCCTTTGCCTTTCCGCTTTTGTTTACCGTCTGGCTCGTAGTTATCTTCATCTGTACCGGAAACAAAGATGATAGGAATTAATAGATATTTGAAATATAAATTTAATTTTGGATCCCCCCGACTTATGCGTGACCCTTTACACCCTTAAGGGGGTGGCCCTTACACCGATAGATGTTGTCGCCAATTGGAATACATTTACGTCTCCATTGAGGAGAGAAGGAAGTAACCTATTGGGCTATCACCGCAGCTCCTCCGCCGCCAAACAGTACTATGCGAACATTACTTTGTTCCGGTTTGAATATCGCTGTAGATAATGAAATTATTGGGTTAAGGAGACTTCACTTCTTATATATAAAGGCGATGAACACAATGTTGTGCAGTGTATATCATCCTAACTAGTGCTACATTATTATGTGCAGGCGAATCATTTACAATCATTGATGGTTAAGTATGTCTCGTCCTCATCTTTGTTCGAAATACAACCGGTGAACCTAACCCATCCTAACTAACCTAACCCTTAATCTTTTTCTCCCCAATGGGTTCCCGCCTTGCCGTGGCGAAGAGGCTTAGTAACCGTAGCACAGACACACGGTGAAGCGAAGGGCTGGCCCGAGGCGGCCACTCCAGGTTACAGAACTGGTTGGATAACTGGAGCTCACCGGAGCGGCCTTGGAGCTTTATGCTGCCCTCTGCTGCCGAGGTGGAGTCGCGAAGAGAGTACCCTCTAACGCGACTAACAACGGGTAGCTGCGGGCTCAACATCGGATTCGTTACAGGGAGCCAGGAAGAGTTTTCCCTCTTGGCTCCCATGGACCTCTGGGTGACGGGTTCGGGGGAATCCAACTGCGAGAGTTCGAGGAGGATGCGCTCTGCTGGTTCCGGTGAGCACCTGCGTAAGTGGAAAGGGAGGGTTCATCCCTCCTTCCCGAGGTGGGGCTGCGAAAGCGGCCAGCGCCGGTGAAGTCGCGGATGGTGGGAAAGCATTCCCGTAACCCCGCCGTCAGGCGACGAGGAGGAACATCGTGGGGGTTTGAGTTGGTGCAAGTCCGACATAGCCTATCTTTGCCCCCGCGAGGGTAGGTATGCGAAGGCATTTCTCCCACGAAAAACTCTGTGCACATCCATGGTCATATCCATTTCTATTTGTAACTGTACGTCCTATTCAATTTACAACTACTCAGCAGTGTGCGACTCCTAACTTCCCGTATAGTATATATATTCCGGTATAGCCTGAAGTATTCCGTGTGGATGGGGGCGTGGTATTCACAACAATAGTAACATACCAATGACTTCATCTTCAACGGATTCATGCAACGCGGCGACGTTGGCATCGCTCTTCGAATGACTCCTAGATGATAATGAAGCGGAGATGCTGTCACCTGAAGGAGAAAGAAGTTGATTTCATTCACGCAGTGTATGCAGCAATGCGATGCAGTGTAAACTTTCTAACTAGCGCTATATTACTATGGAAATAGTGACACTTAGTATCAGGTGAATGAAACGCCTGTCACTTAAAAAAAATAGGGAATGTCTAAGGATCATTACCATAAGGGTGGGATTTGAAACCTTTGAGCACACCCAACAGTCATCTCTTTCTCTCTCTCTTTTGGTAGGTTTCTGTTGCTGGAAACCGTCTTGGTACCACCGCAGCAACCAAACAGCGCTGTAGCTAGTGAAATTATTGCGGTAACGAGACTGGCGGGACGTTCATCTGATGGTAAGTAATACGCCTGCTCATAGCAACGTGACGCTAGTTAGAATGGTGTACATTGCACCACATTTGATGTTGAGTCACGTTAGCCCATTAATTACACTAGCTACAGCGTCCTTCAAACCGGATCACAGCAATGTCTGCACAGTACTGTGTGTCGGCTGCAATAGGCGCTGCGGAGGTACCTAGACGGTCTCCGGCAACAGAGACACTACCACCAGTGATAGCTATAGGTCCTTCAAACCGGATCACAGCAATGTCTGCACAGTACTGTGTCGGCTGCAATAGGCGCTGCGGTGGTACCTAGACGGTCTCCGGAAACAGAGGCACTACCACCAGTGATAGCTATAGGTCCTTCAAACCGGATCACAGCAATGTCTGCACAGTACTGTGTATCGGCTGCAATAGGCGCTGCGGTGGTACCTAGACGGTCTCCGGCAACAGAGACACTACCACCAGTGGTAGCTATAGGTCCTTCAAACCGGATCACAGCAATGTCCGCACAGTACTGTGTGTCGGCTGCAATAGGCGCTGCGGTGGTACCTAGACGGTCTCCGGCAACAGAGACACTACCACCAGTGGTAGCTATAGGTCCTTCAAACCGGATCACAGCAATGTCTGCACAGTACTTTGTGTCGGCTGCAATAGGCGCTGCGGCGGTACCTAGACGGTCTCCGGCAACAGAGACACTACCACCAGTGATAGCTATAGGTCCTTCAAACCGGATCACAGCAATGTCTGCACAGTACTGTGTGTCGGCTGCAATAGGCGCTGTAGGTGCAATAAGTGGTGCAGTGATAGATCATCCTAACTAGTGTGTCATGAGCGTATCTGGCTGTAGATATTTACCGTGCGGACCCTTCTTGGAGATAATCTTGGATGATGATGCTGATGATGATGATGCGGAGTTGGATGCAGCACCCGCGTCGAATGTTTTCTTGTGGCTAGATTTTTTGTAGTGTCCTGAAACAATATAATTCCTTAAGTTACGCGACTCGCTGGTGGTGCTGATCCTGTTGCTGGACCCTCGCGCTCTTCATCACTTACCATCAGGTGATCCACGTCGGTGGTCGTCGTGGAAAAAAAATGGCGGTTTATACATAACAGTTGAAGACGATTGCATACCTGGTTTCAGTTTCCATTGAACTCCACCTTGGCCTGGAACTAACTCCTCAAGAGCACCTTCCTGATCTACCTCGTCAGGGTTCGAAGGTACCGGATGGGGGACGCGCGGAATCTTATCACTCGGCACGGGGATGGGTCGGCGTAACAATGGCGACTGTTGACCTGATGAAAGAAGATGGCTTCAGGGTCTATCACCAACCATAGGCCTGATCTGAACCTGACTATCTGGATACCTTTATGAAGTAGTGTACTCCAGCAGTGAACTGGTGGTGAGAGACCGTTTACCGCAGCGCTTGCTTCTTCTGCCATACATTACTGTGTTCCGGTTTGAAGTGCGTTGTAGCTAGTGTTATTACTGCGGTAACGAGGCGACTAGCGCTATATGGTGCAGTGTATACCATCCCATGGTGGTTTCCTATGGTGTTATGGGCAGGCGTATATAGTGGCGCTTGTTAGGATGGTATACACTACATCAATATGTACTTAAGACATGACATGTTAAATAATCACGCAGTAATTTCACTAGCTGCAGCGCCCTTCAAACCGGATCACAATGATGTTTGCACACTACGGTCTCGTCGCTGCGGTGGTACTTAGACGGTTACCGGTAATAGAGATTACCACCAGCGAAGAGTTTCAAGTTAGCTCACCGTTCAAGTAGACACCAGCTCCAGAGTTCGCGTTGGAGTATGGAGCGTTGTTACCATCAAAGCCGCTGCTACCCTGGCCGTATGCTACTCCTCCAGCAAGAGGACCTGAAATGTGGAAAACGGAAACAAAATGAGAAAACAGATGAACAGGATTCTATAGCGATTTAGGAAGATACTAGCGGCCCTTGACGCTGCCGGTTTGAAGGGCGCTGTAACTAGAGAAATTACTGCGGTAATGAGACATCTCTATCTGTGTATATAATCCTACTTAACCGACAATGTTAAGTATAAGATACTATCAGGTTAACGTCTTATTTAGACGAGTGTAAAAAGAAAGACACTGTGGTCCTGTTTGAAGGGCGCTGTAGCTAGATAAACTTAATTGCGCGATGTGTTGCAGCGTTTACATCCTGATTAGTGCTACAGTTTATGATTAAGTTTATTCGTATTGTAGTTAGCAATGTAATTCGATTAGCTACAGCGCCCTTTAAACCGGATCACAGTAATGTTTGCACACTAGTGCACAGTCGCTGCGGTGGTACCTAGACGGTCACCGGCAACAGAGACACTACCACCAGTGAAGAGTTTCAAGTTAGCTCACCGTTCAAGTAGACACCAGCTCCTGAGTTCGCGTTGGAGTACGGAGCGTTGTTACCATCAAAGCCGCTGCTACCCTGGCCGTATGCTACTCCTCCAGAAATAGGACCTGAAATGTTAGAAAAAAAGATGGAGAATGTGAAAGCAGAAGCACAGGATTCTACAGCGGACTATGAAGATACTACTATAAATAAGAAGTTATGATACTAGTCTGCTAACAGTACTGTATTCCGGTTTGAAAGGCGCTGTAGCTAGCGAAATAACAGCAGTAATGACACTTAACATCTCATGTCTCAACACGAGTACTGTTGAGTAATGTTGCTATGGTAAGTATAATTCACCATCAGGTGAACGTCTCCTCCGTCTCGTCTGTGCGAATAAGAAAGATCATCCTTACCTTGTCTGATCAGTGGGTTCGGTGAATATGGTTGTACCAATGCGATTTGTTCGTAGTCTGGTACTGGTACATAGTTCGGACCTGGTGGGTACAGCGGCAACGGCTCATAAAGAGGCTGGTACAGTGGAAGGTACGGTGGGTATGGTACCAGGGGATTGGCAGTTCCTTCCCATTGACCTGGCGAATGACGAGCTGTAATTAGTAAAGGTTAGGTTAGGTTAGGTTAGGATCCTCCGCCATCTTGAACAAGTTACTGCTTCGTCGTAGCGGTGGCGCTCAGTAGCCGTGGTTTGGTCATCCACATTGAAGTTAACAGGAACCGATCTGAGAGGCCCGAGATGGCCGTATCAGGTGAGCTCCATGAACTCACCTCAGATATACGCCGACGGGCTGCGGAGCACAATTGCGCCCTTTGCAGCCGTGGTGGCGTCGCAGAGGGAGAGGAGTGTGGGTACTAACATTCGCCGCTCTCTTTACCCTTCGCGGCCGTATAACGGTTGGCAGTGGAGCTCGAGACTAAAGCCGCCGGCCAGAGAGTTTTCTATCTTGGCCCCAACGCCAGAGAGGCGACGGATTCGTGGAGATCCGTTGCCCATGTGAGGGTAAGAAACTATGAGTAGAGTACGCTGTATGTTTCGGCGCGCCCTTACAGAGGTGGAAATGGAAAGTTTCTTCCACCGGGGTGCAATCGGCGTTGGCAGGGTCGTGGGGGTGTGAGAAAGCGTTCCCATGGCTCTGTTGTAAAGCGATGAAGGTGGAACATCTTAGGGGTTGTAGTCGGTGCAAGTTCGACGTAACATGTCTTTGCTCCCGCGAGGGTAGGTATGCGAAGGCATTTACTCCACGTAAAAGAAAATGAAAAGGGTTAAGAATACACCCAGAAGGCAGATTATCTTTTTGAAGATCCCCCCCCCCCCCGAACTGTCGTTGGACAAGTTGATCTCGGCATCGAACTTGGGACTTTGGTTTGAAATAGGTTAGCAGTAGCTGCAGAGGCAGTTAGATATGTCATAGTTCATTTTACCCACCAATAGGAACTTCTACATCACGAGGAGCTAAAAGAAGATGAAAGAAGATTGTATCTTTCTTTATAATGGAAACTTTAATGGTACTGTCTCTACCGGAGACCGTCTAGGTACCATCGCAGCGCATATTGCAGCCGACACAGTGTTCCGGTTTGAGCGACTTTGTAGAAAAAGTGGGGGAAAAGGCCCAACATTATATGCCGTAGATGATGAGAGCAATCTGGTCTATATCATTATTACTATCACCGCGTTATGTGCAGCCGTATCACTTACCATCAGGTGAACGATCCGCTCGACTGTGCTCAATTAAAAAAAAAAATACTGCATTTACATGTAAAGAATGTACTCACGTTCTTGTACACCGGGGTACCCTGGCGTGTACCAGGGCTGGTGGTAGCTCGACAGGTAACCCTGGGGTCTGTGCTGCTTGTGCCCCTTGGGGTCGGGGCTCTGTTGCGGCTGGTACTGGTCACCGTTACCGGAGTTCACCGGCTCTGAAATAGCGCAAGAGTCAACGATTTATGGAGATGATGAAGAGATAAGATTAAACTTCCGGTGAACTTCCGGTTCTCATGAAGAGTACCAGCCCCAGCAGTGGACGTCTATCGGATGATGATGAAAGCAACATTAATATGGCGCTGGTTAAGACGATGCACACTGCACCGTATTGCGCTCATCATTTCTTTTTATTCAAAGACGAACGGGACGTTCACTCGATATTAAGTGATACCTGCCCGTAACACAGCGCTAATTAGGAACGTCATATATTGCACCACATTGCGCTCGACGCCTGAGACATAACATGTCGAGTCTCGTTACCCCAGTAATTTCATTAGCAACGGCGCCCTTCAAACCGGAACACTGTAATGTTCGCACACTACCGTTGACTATGACTACAGAGAGATGTACTCTTTATAAGATACTTACGAGATTGGTTGTCATCGAAATCATCTTGAGATTCTGGAAAAAAAAAATCATCATGACACTGAAGGTATGTTGAGAAAAGAGCCGAGGTAATTATTTTTTTTTTAATTATTAGATCACTATTTTTATTTTTATTAAACTTGTACGTGTCTCAATCATCTGAGCCTTGACTAAAGTCTTAGTAAGAAAGATTACCGAGTCCCAGCTGTGGGAAACTTATAGTATATCTTTAGACGTGTACTTTACATGATTTTATATTACAATAACACAGTCCCAGCAGTGGGAAAAATTTTGAAAATTCCTTTTTTGACCACGGTTGACTGATGGTAATGACCGTCCAGGTAAGTACCACCGCAGTCGATATTCTCATTACTGTGTTTCGGTTTGAAGGGCGTTGTAGTTATTGTAGTTACTGGGGTAACGGGATTTAAGGTCTTACGTCTCAAGACGATGAGCGCAATGTGGTGCAGTGTATACCATCCTAAATAGCACCACGTTATGGGCCGGCGTATCACTTACCATCAGGTGAACTTCTTCCATGTATATATAGCCGGCAAACAGTGCGCGCACGCTACTTTGATCCGGTCCGAAGGACGCTATAGCTAATTTAATCACTGAAGTTTTTATGTGGTGTTTTTTTCCCCACTTCAGCTTAAGCTTCCACCTGATGGTGAAGGGACGCGTGCGATTAATGAGGCTCTACTTAGGATGTTCACACATCACCGTGATGTGATTACTGCCATCTTCACACTGAAGTACATTCGTTTCCATGGCAACGCTTCGAGTATGTTAATATTAGTGATACGCCAGCAGGACTTGGTGGTGTATTCATGTAGTATTAAATGATGGTATATCTCACCTTGTGATGCTGCGTATGTGCTCAGGGTCTGCGGAAAATACAGTATTATTTATTTATTTATTCATTAGATTAATTATTTATCTATTTATTAAGACCTGAAGATAATACCTAGGCATTATCTTCAGGTCTGCGTAAGACGACGCTGGGATGTATAGAGGTACACACTGAAGAACGTCGGGGTATTAGCAAATACAAGTCCTTTATTACCGCCTTCCCCCACTCACTTGACTGATAAGGGATAATTAATCCAGACATCTCTCTCTCTCTCTCTTTCTATCTCTCTCTTTCTCCCCCGTCACTGCCTTAAGGCATTACAAAAGAAAATTAAAAGAATCTATTAAGGTTTAAATAAAACATTTCATTCAAGGTATATGAGACAAAAAAAATTAATATAAAAAAAAATTAAAATGTGTGAATAAAAAAATCATCAGCCAATGGATGTCCACTGCTGGACATAAAAGCCTCCCCCCAAAAGATGCCCATATCATGCGTTTCTCACATGCAGTCAGCATGGTCTCATACTATTAATTAGAACAAGCTTAAAACATATAATAAAATTTGAGTACTCCTATTCTAACCGAGCTTCACTGTCCCACTATTGATGTAGCCCACTGTTACCCACAGCTGGGCATCAACATGGCGCTTCTCGTCATAAACTAAACACTGAAGGTAGAAATGAATTGGAACAATCGAGAACATGTAACATTTGAGTACTCCTATTCTAACCGAACTGCACTATCCCACTATTGATGTAGCCCACTGTTACCCACAGCTGGGCATCAACATGGCGCTTCTCGTCATAAACTAAACACTGAAGGTAGAAATGAATTGGAACAATCGAGAACATGTAACATTTGAGTACTCCTATTCTAACCGAGCTGCACTATCCCACTACTGATGTAGCCCACTGTTACCCACAGCTGGGCATCAACATGGCGCTTTTCATCATAAACTAAACACTGAAGGTAGAAATGAATTGGAACAATCGAGAACATGTAACATTTTAGTACTCCTATTCTAACCGAGCTGCACTATCCCACTATTGATGTAGCCCACTGTTGCCCACTGCTGGGCATCAACATGGCGCTTTTCATCATAAACTAAACACTAAACGTAGAAATGAATTGGAATAACCTATAACATAACCAACTCTGTAGCTGTTCCAGCCGGAGGCCAGGGTACCTTCCGAAGATCACCACCAGTACCCAGATACACCACCACCGTATAGCAATGAAAAGGAAACTTACGCCGAGCACCAGCACCGACAGGAAGGCCACCGTCCGACTCATGTTCAGGCCTATGGACCAATATTGACCCTATACGACCCGAAGATAGGTTGACTATGCTCGAAACGGACAGCGGCCCCCCCTTTTATACCACCAGATGAATACCACCAGTGTAAACACCGTGGCAATAAATTAATCGTGCACCACCTGAACAAACCTCACCACCTTTGTTTTGAGCTGGAGCCGTAAGTGGCTTTTGTTGGAGTGTTTACACTGCAATGATGAATTGCCGCGGCGTCTATTGTTCCGCGCGGGCGGAAAGGCGAACACTCCTTTCCCGTTCGGACGGAGCTGGTGTTGACTTCGCGGTGACGTCCGTCTGATGGTGAGCAGCGCAGCCCAGGGTTACGCTTCAATGGGATCAAACTACAAACGGCCCAATTCCGACTGGTAACGCACAGCGCTGTTTGACACTAGGGTGCCTAGACGATCTTCACCATCAAGGACTTACCATCACGGCGACAACGGCGGTTGGAGTCAGCTCGCTGAGGATGGAGTTTCCGTCCTCCGTGTTACAAAGCGATCAGCCACTGCCCCCACGGGATTGTTGCCTCTTAGACGTATTTATGCAGGGAGTCATCATATCTGGTAGTATACCATCATGCTCATGGTATATATATAATATTTGAAAGTCATCACCACCATCACTGTTTTGGTTATTTTGACCATTATATCAAAACGCACCTATATACCACAAGAACGGGAAAAGGGGGTCATCCTATGTGGTTGTATACCACCATGCTCGTGGTATATAATATTTGGAAGTCTTCACCACCATCACCGTTTTACTTTTATTTGTTAACAATGTATAAGGACGTTGCTCCTATATGACGTCTTCATTCTAGGGTAAGTTGGGTTTTTCCTGTGATACCATCACAGGGTATGATGTCTTCAAGCATTCCAAGATTTATCTAAGCACCACCAGATTCATCACCAGGTCAATGTTTCAAGACCTGTTTTCGATCGAGCATCCGTCAACAGCATTTGGCTAGGCCTTGAATCTATCGTTGTGACAAAGGGTACCGCACTCACGGGATCCAAGTCATTCTCACCAGCTCGTGGTGCAGCCTGCTCATCAACAAACGAGGATCTGGTTCCTGCCGACTCCGCATTGGGCCAGCGTGGTGGGAACTGGCCCAAATCCCTATATGAACCCCTACAGATGACCGCCCGTAGGCTTGGCGGTTCCTTAGGCCATGCTGACTGACCGCATGATCCATCGATGTCGAGATCTTCAGGGTTGGCAATGTCCAGCAGTGGACATCTATCGGCTGATGATTGATTGATATGATGCATCAAGTCCCAGCAATGGGAATTATTGGGATGTTCATATATATATCGAAACCATCAACCTGTGCTTAAGAAACTTAACAAGGACTATCTCTGTGGTCAAATGCATCGAGTCCCACTAGTGGGAATAATAATGGCGATAACGAAGGGATGAACTGCCATCTGGTAGAAGGGGGATGATGGTAACAAACATATTTAAGATGCTTTCAGAAGAACATTCGGTAAACTAGCTACCTTATCATCAGAGTGTCCGGTTTTGGATTTAACAGCTCTTGGTCACCGACTGTCCTCAAGGTGATTTGGGCCATTTCCCATCACGCAGGCCCAATGCGGGTTTTTTTTTTTTTTTTTTTTTTTATTAACGTGTGTAACAAAATGCTAACGGATTGCACACCCCGTACCAATACTGGGCCGGTGGTGGGGTAGTGTCGGACTCCAACCGACTAAAAAGCTTCACACGGTATTCCATCACATCCGCAAGGAATGCACGAGGGTCACGGGATAACGCTTTGGACAGTTCTTCCGCAACCCCCGTTCGGTGTCCGGATCGAACGGGCCCGCCTCGGGGAGGGATGTGAAGCATCCCTCCCAATTGACAAATCCCTATCACTTAGCGGCGACGCGTCGGAATACGAGACGCGTCGCCAGGTGCGCCCCAGGGACCCTTTCCAAGGGGGCGCCGGACCGACGGCCCTTGTCGGTCGCGGCGCCAGGTTCCTCTGCCTAAGGAGGCAAGCGGCGGTTGGCCCAATGCGGGTTGGTTGGAGCAAGAGCCTCGTTTGTACATCAGCAGTGTGCACCAGGAGCTGGTGAGGTTGTCTTGGATCCCGTATGCTCTTGTGACCAATAACATAATCGTAATACAAAAATTAGAAGCGTAGTTTATCGCGTTGACTATTTACTATATTATTTATTTATTTTATTTTATTTATTGATTCCCCCGCGTGGGATTGAAAGTGGGCTGTGTTTTTTTTTCATTACGTCATAATTTTTAATTCGTAATTATAGCAACAATGAAAGGCTCATATAATTTTTTTTATTTAATTAAGCAATGTGACAGCGGGATGTTCACCCGATGGTAAGTGATACGCCCGCCCATAACACGGTGTTAAATAATATATACACAGCATACTGCGCACGTCGCCTGAGATAAAAGATGTTTTTTTTATCACTTTCCCGGGCATTTTTGGGCCTGGGCTTCGTTCCTTTATTAAATATTTCTTGTTGCTTTCCTCATCCTCTTCTTCTTCCCCTCCAACGGGTTCTCGCCTTGTCGTGGCGGAGGGGCTTAGTAACCGTGGCGCCCAACACGGTGAAGCCAAGTGGAACCCATCCGGCCGGCCCGCGGCGAATGGCTGGCCGAAGCGGCCGCTCCCGGTTTCGAGCACCGGTTGGGATAACTGGAGCTCACCGGAGCGGCCGGGGGCCGCAGGGGCGGTTTCATACCGCCCCTCGCAGCCGAGGTGGGGTCGCGGAGGAAGTACCCGCGTTCCCGTGACCCTACCATCATGGCGACGAGGAGGAACATCGTGGGGGTTTTAGTCGGTGCAAGTCCGACATAACTCGTCCTTGCCCCCGCGAGGACGAGTATGCGTAGGCATTTGCCCCACGTAAAACTAAAAAAAAAGAAATCCTCTTATATTCTGTTCTAATCTTCCATTCTTATTTCTCTCATCTATGCTCCACCCTAACTCCTTTTATCTCTTCCCTTAAATGAGTTAGACCGCATACTTTTATTTCTCACCCTTATTACTAATACATTTCTTTGTCTTGTGTAACAATTACTTATACATTCTGTCCTTATATCTTAACTGTATACATTTTGTTCTTAATACAATATTTGATTGAGGAACTTCTAATCTTTCTTAGTTCTTGTATTTTATTGTGTTATTGTATTATTTTCTTCTATTGTATTATTTACTCTTATCAGTAAAAATGCCAGACGACTCTTCACTCTGCGAAGCGACTGTTCTGCCTTCTACCTTCTTTCCCAGACAGTTTCCAAGGCCGCTCTCTGAGCCCCATAACTGGGGCAGGGAGCGGTTTGGTGGATATAAGATATTAAGTAGCGTTACCACAGTAATTGCTCTAGCTGCAACGCTCTTCTAACAGGAACGTTACAATGTTTACAGACTATTCGGCTGCAATAGGCGCTGCGGTGGTACCTAGACGGTCTCCGGCAACAGAGACACTACCACCAGTGATAGCTATAGGTCCTTCAAACCGGATCACAGCAATGTCCGCACAGTACTGTGTGTCGGCTGCAATAGGCGCTGCGGTGGTACCTAGACGGTCTCCGGCAACAGAGACACTACCACCAGTGATAGCTATAGGTCCTTCAAACCGGATCACAGCAATGTCCGCACAGTACTGTGTGTCGGCTGCAATAGGCGCTGCGGTGGTACCTGGACGGTCACCAGCAACAGAGACACTACCACCAGTGATAGCTATAGGTCCTTCAAACCGGATCACAGCAATGTCCGCACAGTACTGTGTGTCGGCTGCAATAGGCGCTGCGGTGGTACCTAGACGGTCTCCGGCAACAGAGACACTACCACCAGTGATAGCTATAGGTCCTTCAAACCGGATCACAGCAATGTCCGCACAGTACTGTGTGTCGGCTGCAATAGGCGCTGCGGTGGTACCTAGACGGTCTCCGGCAACAGAGACACTACCACCAGTGATAGCTATAGGTCCTTCAAACCGGATCACAGCAATGTCCGCACAGTACTGTGTGTCGGCTGCAATAGGCGCTGCGGTGGTACCTGGACGGTCTCCGGCAACAGAGACACTACCACCAGTGATAGCTATAGGTCCTTCAAACCGGATCACAGCAATGTCCGCACAGTACTGTGTGTCGGCTGCAATAGGCGCTGCGGTGGTACCTGGACGGTCTCCGGCAACAGAGACACTACCACCAGTGATAGCTATAGGTCCTTCAAACCGGATCACAGCAATGTCCGCACAGTACTGTGTGTCGGCTGCAATAGGCGCTGCGGTGGTACCTGGACGGTCTCCGGCAACAGAGACACTACCACCAGTGATAGCTATAGGTCCTTCAAACCGGATCACAGCAATGTCCGCACAGTACTGTGTGTCGGCTGCAACAGGCGCTGCGGTGGTACCTGGACGGTCTCCGGCAACAGAGACACTACCACCAGTGATAGCTATAGGTCCTTCAAACCGGATCACAGCAATGTCCGCACAGTACTGTGTGTCGGCTGCAACAGGCGCTGCGGTGGTACCTGGACGGTCTCCGGCAACAGAGACACTACCACCAGTGATAGCTATAAATCCTTCAAACCGGATCACAGCAATGTCCGCACAGTACTGTGTGTCGGCTGCAACAGGCGCTGCGGTGGTACCTGGACGGTCTCCGGCAACAGAGACACTACCACCAGTGATAGCTATAGGTCCTTCAAACCGGATCACAGCAATGTCCGCACAGTACTGTGTGTCGGCTGCAACAGGCGCTGCGGTGGTACCTGGACGGTCTCCGGCAACAGAGACACTACCACCAGTGATAGCTATAGGTCCTTCAAACCGGATCACAGCAATGTCCGCACAGTACTGTGTGTCGGCTGCAATAGGCGCTGCGGTGGTACCTGGACGGTCTCCGGCAACAGAGACACTACCACCAGTGATAGCTATAGGTCCTTCAAACCGGATCACAGCAATGTCCGCACAGTACTGTGTGTCGGCTGCAATAGGCGCTGCGGTGGTACCTAGACGGTCTCCGGCAACAGAGACACTACCACCAGTGATAGCTATAGGTCCTTCAAACCGGATCACAGCAATGTCCGCACAGTACTGTGTGTCGGCTGCAATAGGCGCTGCGGTGGTACCTAGACGGTCTCCGGCAACAGAGACACTACCACCAGTGATAGCTATAGGTCCTTCAAACCGGATCACAGCAATGTCCGCACAGTACTGTGTGTCGGCTGCAATAGGCGCTGCGGTGGTACCTAGACGGTCTCCGGCAACAGAGACACTACCACCAGTGATAGCTATAGGTCCTTCAAACCGGATCACAGCAATGTCCGCACAGTACTGTGTGTCGGCTGCAATAGGCGCTGCGGTGGTACCTAGACGGTCTCCGGCAACAGAGACACTACCACCAGTGATAGCTATAGGTCCTTCAAACCGGATCACAGCAATGTCCGCACAGTACTGTGTGTCGGCTGCAATAGGCGCTGCGGTGGTACCTGGACGGTCACCAGCAACAGTAAATGTCATATTATTTCCTACAATATTATTCCAACTAAATACGTAAATGTTTAATCAAACAGCTATCGGTAACGTGCTCTGTTTGCTCTTATTTCGTACAAAACTCACCGAGCAGCTGTGTAAATATACGAATTGAATAATTGTTTACGTATTAAATTAAATATAATTTCTGTATGAACTAATGTCGTGTGCGTATTTCATAAAACTGGCGCTGTTTAAAAAAAAAATTGATAACTGTTTTTATGTTTTTCGTTATGATTCGTGTTAAGCTCGCGAAGGTCTCCGTTGTGATCGTAGGTATCCATTGTAGGTAGGTATCAGGTGTCTATTGTGATGGTAGGTGTTTACGCTGTTGGTGGTAGGTGCCTATTATGATGGTGGTTCTCCGCTGCTTTTGGTCTAATATGATTTTAATTCCTTGCTTTTGTTGGCAGTCGTTTATTATTATGGTGTCCCCGTTTTTGGTGGTAGGTGTCTGTTATACCGATCTCTGACGTTGTTGGTAGGTGTATATAATGTTGGTCTCCACTTTTGGTGGTAGGTTTCTTTTACGCTAATCTCTGCTGTGGTTGGTAGGTGTTTATTAGCCTTCGGTTTTGGTAGTAGGTGTCTATTATGCAGATCTCTGCTGTTGTTGGTTTGTTTTTTGTTTTACGTGGGGGAAATGCGTATACATACTAATCCTCGCGGGGGCAAGGACGGGTTATGTCGGATTTGCACCGACTAAAACCCCAACGATGTTCCACCTCATAGCAGGGTCATGGGAACGCTTTCGCTCGCAACCGCGATCCTGCCGACGCTGGCTGGTTCCGCCGCCCCACCTGGGGAGAGAGGGATGAACCCTCCTTTTCCAGGTCGCTCCGGAACATGCAGCTCGCCCCCTTCTCGGCGTCCGGCAGTTACGCGAGCGACGGGTTGCCCTGAACCCGTCGCTCAGAGGCCATGGGAGCCACAGGAGAATACCTCACCCGGCTTCCTGGGGCGAAGAGATGTTGGGACCGCCGCTACCCATTAACGGCCGCGGAGGATAGGGAAAACGGCGCATCGCAATACCGACACTCCTCTTCCCACTGCCTCCGCAGTGTCCGGTGCGACACCGGTTAGTCGCAGAGGGTACTCCCTCTGCGACTCCACCTCGGCTGCAAAGGGCAGCATAAAGCCGCCCCTGCTGCCCCCGGCCACTCCGGTGAGCTCCAGTTATCTAGTCGGTGTTTTAACCTTTAGCGGCCGTTTCGGCCGGCTCTTCGCCGCGGGCCGTCCGGGTGGGTTCCACTTCGATTCACCATGTGTCGGGTCACGGTTACTAAGACTCTCCACCACGACAAGGGTGGAACCCGTTGGGGGGTGCTCTTGTTTGTAGGTGTATATTATATTAGCCTTCGCTTTAGGTGGTAGGTTTTTATTACGCTGATCTCTGCTTTGGTTGGGAGGTGTACATTCTATTAGCCTTCACTTTAGGTGGTAGGTTTTTATTACGCTGATCTCTGCTGTGGTTGGGAGGTGTATATTATATTAGCCTTCACTTTAGGTGGTAGGTTTTTATTACGCTGATCTCTGCTATGGTTGGGAGGTGTACATTCTATTAGTCTTCACTTTAGGTGGTAGGTTTTTATTACGCTGATCTCTGCTATGGTTGGGAGGTGTATACTATATTAGCCTTCGCTTTTAGTGGTAGATGTCCTTTATGCTTAACTCTGCTGTTGTTAGGAGGTGTATATTATATTAGAATAGAATAGAATAGAAATAGAAAATTCTTTATTGCACACCAAATAATGTTACATCATATAAAGAATATATATATATATATAACAATAAATGCGCAATGGGCGGTCTTATCGCTAAAAGCGATCTCTTCCAGACAACTTTTGGATGGAAAATATTAAAAATAACCTAAAATTTGGTGTGGGTACTTAATATATATATATACATGTATAATATAATAATATTGTTAAAACCAATAATACATATATACACATTAAATAGATACTTAAAGTGACTTTATATATTAGTCTCCGTTTTTGATAGTACACGTCTGTTGTGTTGATCTCAGCTAATGTGGGTAGGTGTCTATTACGATGGTTTCAGCGGTTGGTGTCTGGTGTCTATTATTGTTGCCGCAATACATGGCCACTGACCATCAGGTGGGATCGTAGTCATGTGAAAAATGGAACAACAGCTACAGGATTATCAGAAGCAGTGACCTTCCATCATTCTAATTGCTTTTCTTGATATGCTAATGAAAGAATAGGAAAGGCGATAAGAATAACTGTTTCTTCTTAATTTTCGCGATTGTGGTACATGATGGTGGGAACTGTGATGAGGATATACCATCTTATGTCGATGCTTATGGTATAGTAAAGATTAACTAGTTCAGCTGATGAGCGGAGTTTGGATGGCCGTCTATATGTTTGATTGCTGAACTGGCTCCCTAGAGAATCGTCACCATGAACAGCTTCCATGGACATCAGCAGACACGGTTTATAAATATGCAGTAGCAGTTGATAATTATTTTCATATATCTTCATATTAAACCGATCGCGTTGATATATATACACGACCTCAGAAATGTTAATTTCTCAATCGACGTTTTCATGCTTATTAACATTGGTACGAAAAAAAAAAAATTGAACAGAAAGTTAAAACAGCTGCTACAGATGAATTCATCAGTCGACTTCAAGTTATAAAGTGGTGAAGACTGGAGTTTAATCACCATGTCCATCATATTCATCGTACTGTGTGTTGGAGTGAGTTTTTTTTTTAATTACAAGTATATACATATATATATATATATATATATATAAATTCTAGGATAATTAAAAAAGGTGTAGTATATGTTTGTCTTTGCATTTGCCAACTCACACTTGGCCGGTGAATTAAATTTGGTATTTACCGGTTCAAATGTGAAGATTCAATCTTTTTTTTTTTAGTCTTGTTTAATCTTTGTGTAGTTTTCTACGAAGAAAACCCTGAAATAAACTAAATTTAATAGAGCTTATATATATATATATATATGTATATATATATTATTCACAGTTATATATGATGTGTGAGTAATTTTGTTATATAAATCATTATCATCAGCTTTTTTTAATCCATTGCTGGCTGTAGGCTTTCTTCAATGTCTCTGTCGTTCATTGGGGAGTGTTGCCTGTAAGTTAGGAGAATGTGGGTTGGAGACTGTGAAGTACTGGTGCAAGTGGATACGAATAAGGAGATGAGAGAGGAATGTAGATTGTGTATGAGGATAATGGGTTATACAGGATGTTACTATTTGGAGCTGTGTTGAGGGGAACATAGTAAGAACTGTTGTCTTCGACGGCGCGCGCAAACGTTCGTCGGATAGCTGAACCCCACTGATAGGGAACGCTGGTAGGGGTGGTGGAAATTTCTGATCTTTCTCTGGAATCCTTCACTTTTTTGTCGCTTTTTACGTCCCGCCAAGGGTGGTATGGGGGTGGCTATATTCTAACCCGTCTACCATACGGTGGATTATTATTTTTATATAAATATAATCGGGTGTAAAATCGATAAAAAACATATCTGAAGCTGCAAGACGAACGGGACGTTCACCTGATGGTAAGTGATACACTTGCCTATAACATAGCCTTAGTTAGGATGATATATACTGCACCGTATTACGCTTGTCGCCTGAGACATGATGTTGAGTCTCTTTTTCGTAGTAATTATATAAGCTACAACGCCTTTCAAACCGGAACATAGTAATTTTTGCACACCGCCGTTTGTTCGCTGCGGTGGTCGTGGTCTACCACCAGTGATTCAGAAATAACTATTATTATAATTTATAGAAATCAACAAAATTAATTATTATTAATAATAATAAAATACATTAACTATTGTATACATAAAAATTACTTTCATGATTATACAGATGAAGTCCGCCATTTTGTAAATTTTTGCATAAAATGGCCGACTTCTACTAATTAATCAGTACACACGTATATGACACAAAATCAAAATGGCGGACGTAATGCCAAAGGGCATTGCTTATCTATCTTTAGAGACAGTAAGACTGTTCGCTGTATAATATAATATATAATATATTACATATAATATGATGTATATTTATAATAATGGTAGTATATATACTTTAACTTAGCCTCATATATATATATATATATAATTATAGTTGAGAGTTTAGAAAATGAAAAAAGAAATAACGGAGATATTTCTTAGTGATAGAGCTATTGTACTGGCGGTGAAAATTTATAATAACTTATTAAAATATTTACACAACAGAATTCGGTTTATCACATAACGTATGAAGATTATTATTTGTTCCCTGATGATGATGACGATGATCCTATGATGTCTAGGACTTAGTGCTCATATTGATACTAACAGCTAATCTGATACTGACGTGGAACCGGCACCACGGCCTGTTAATAATGTCGATTGTCGGAACGTATACATTTTATTCGTCCGCCATTTTGATGTTACGTGTGACGTCACCGCCATTTGCTTTTTAGTGGTATTCTTTGAATATATACACTGCCGTCGTCAGCGGATGATACTATAGTGTTTTAATATAATAATGTATATATATATATAATAATAAACATAATAATTAATTAAAAAACCACTAAGCGTATTCCTCCGACATAGTGTTTAAACATTACTGTTCCGGTTTTAAGGGCGCTGTGGCTAATGTAATTACTAGAGTAACAATAGATAATATGTTTCGTCCGTACACAATGCGGTGTTGTATATATCATCCTAACCAGCAGCAAGTTGTTATGGGTATCAATTACCATCAGAGGAATGATCCGCCAGCCAGGGTTTTGCGTTGTTCGACCAAGCGGGGAGACGAGCAGGATCTGAACCTGATGTTAATTGACACTCCTGCCCATAACGTTTTGGGTTGGTAGCCCCAGCTGGAGACTCTCATGTTGTGTGGATACTCTTCATTTAGTCTATATATATATATATATATATATATATATATATTTATTATTTTCCAGATCCTGAATGCCGCTGTAGCTAAAGCAGGTGAATCATCAAAATAATATCTTGAAGTTTACCCAAGGCGATCGTTTGAGCAGAACTTCACTTGGATCACTTGGATACAGATTCTCTATCATCATAAGAAGCATCATCATGTCTCGGTGGCATTGTACTTTTACTAGCTTTTAGTGGTAGTGTATCTGTTGCCGGGGACCGTCTAGGTACCACCGCAGCGCCTATTGCAGCCGACACGCAGTACTGTGCGGACATTGCTGTGATCCGGTTTGAAGGACCTATAGCTATCACTGGTCGTAGTGTCTCTGTTGCCGGAGACCGTCAAGGTACCACCGCAGCGCCTATTGCAGCCGACACACAGTACTGTGCGGACATTGCTGTGATCCGGTTTGAAGGACCTATAGCTATCACTGGTGGTAGTGTCTCTGTTGCCGGAGACCGTCTAGGTACCACCGCAGCGCCTATTGCAGCCGACACACAGTACTGTGCGGACATTGCTGTGATCCGGTTTGAAGGACCTATAGCTATCACTGGTGGTAGTGTCTCTGTTGCCGGAGACCGTCTAGGTACCACCGCAGCGCCTATTGCAGCCGACACACAGTACTGTGCGGACATTGCTGTGATCCGGTTTGAAGGACCTATAGCTATCACTGGTGGTAGTGTCTCTGTTGCCGGAGACCGTCTAGGTACCACCGCAGCGCCTATTGCAGCCGACACACAGTACTGTGCGGACATTGCTGTGATCCGGTTTGAAGGACCTATAGCTATCACTGGTGGTAGTGTCTCTGTTGCCGGAGACCGTCTAGGTACCACCGCAGCGCCTATTGCAGCCGACACACAGTACTGTGCGGACATTGCTGTGATCCGGTTTGAAGGACCTATAGCTATCACTGGTGGTAGTGTATCTGTTGCCGGAGACCGTCTAGGTACCACCGCAGCGCCTATTGCAGCCGACACACAGTACTGTGCGGACATTGCTGTGATCCGGTTTGAAGGACGTATAGCTGTCACTAGTGGTAGTGTATCTGTTGCCGGAGACCGTCTAGGTACCACCGCAGCGCCTATTGCAGCCGACACACAGTACTGTGCGGACATTGCTGTGATCCGGTTTGAAGGACCTATAGCTATCACTGGTGGCAGTGTCTCTGTTGCCGGAGACCGTCTAGGTACCACCGCAGCGCCTATTGCAGCCGACACACAGTACTGTGCGGACATTGCTGTGATCCGGTTTGAAGGACCTATAGCTATCACTGGTGGTAGTGTCTCTGTTGCCGGAGACCGTCCAGGTACCACCGCAGCGCCTATTGCAGCCGACACACAGTACTGTGCGGACATTGCTGTGATCCGGTTTGAAGGACCTATAGCTATCACTGGTGGTAGTGTATCTGTTGCCGGGGACCGTCCAGGTACCACCGCAGCGCCTATTGCAGCCGACACACAGTACTGTGCGGACATTGCTGTGATCCGGTTTAAAGGACCTATAGCTATCACTGGTGGTAGTGTCTCTGTTGCCGGAGACCGTCTAGGTACCACCGCAGCGCCTATTGCAGCCGACACACAGTACTGTGCGGACATTGCTGTGATCCGGTTTGAAGGACCTATAGCTATCACTGGTGGTAGTGTATCTGTTGCCGGGGACCGTCCAGGTACCACCGCAGCGCCTATTGCAGCCGACACACAGTACTGTGCGGACATTGCTGTGATCCGGTTTGAAGGACCTATAGCTATCACTGGTGGTAGTGTCTCTGTTGCCGGAGACCGTCTAGGTACCACCGCAGCGCCTATTGCAGCCGACACACAGTACTGTGCGGACATTGCTGTGATCCGGTTTGAAGGACCTATAGCTATCATTGGTGGTAGTGTCTCTGTTGCCGGAGACCGTCCAGGTCCCACCGCAGCGCCTATTGCAGCCGACAGACTGTACGGTGCAGACATTGCTGTGAACCGGTTTGAAGGGCGTTGTAGCTATTTCTGGTGGTAGTGTCGCTGTTGCCGGAGACCGTCTAGGTAGTACCACAGCAGCGTCATACTTCAGTGTGCAAACATTGTTGTGTTTCGGTATTAAAAGCGCTGAAGACATCATCATCTTGTCAGTCATCACCATCTTGTGTTTCAATGCGACTGGCATAACGTGATGCAGTGTACATTATCTTAACTATCACCGTCAGGTGAAAATCATCATTATCAGCCAATAGACGTCCACTGCTGCACATAGACTTCCCTCAAAGATCCCCACATTGATCAAGTGGGGATTCATATGGGAGGATTTGGGCCGCTTTCCATCACTTTAGCCCAATGTTAGTTGGTGGGAGCCAGAGCCTCGTTTATTGATTAGCAGGCTGCACCACGAGCTGGTCAGGTTATCTTGGATCCCGGGAGTTGTTCTGCGGGAACCCGTAAGGGTTGTAACTCCCCCCCCTCCCCCAAGGAAAATATTGCTGGTTAATTACTAAAGCAATATAAATTCAGAATTAAATACAGCGTATAATTTAGCTGCTGCTTAATATCTTTCTTCTTTATGAAAAATTAAAAAAAAAAAAATGTTTAAATTTCAGACCCTAACGAAAACTGCATCATCATGACTGCTGAAAACGAGATAAAACTGAACGAAATAGTCAATGAAGTAGCGAAATTCATTGCCCGTCTGTCTGCTAAGCACGAGGAGTTCGATATAAGGTCGCTGACGTTGAACATCCATAAGCATTACGAAGGCGAAGTCGATGATATGGAAACGGAAGTGAATGTCGTCGTCAACGACTGCAGTGAAACTGAGAGGGATTTCCTCACAGAATATTCCTTCGATGACGATGAATTGATCGATGAAGAAGTGAAGGAGATCGAAGTTGACGCTAGCGAACTGCTAGCAGAAGAAAACAATGTTAAAGAAAGAATCGATGAGGAGGCATTTATTGAAGAAGAAAATGTTGTAGGAAAACGCATTGAAGAAGTAAACTCTGAAGATGAAAGTATTAAAGATATAGACACTGAAGAAACAGGGGTTCAAGAAAATACTGTTGAAGAAATAAAAGTTGAAGAAGAAACCGTTGAAAAAATAAGCGCTAAAGAAGTGAACTCTGAGGAAAAAAAAGGTGAAGAAATAAGCATTAAAGAAATAGGCATTGAAGAAAAAGACTTTGAAGAAAAAACTGTTGATGAAATAAACGTTGAAGAAAAAGACGTTAAAGAAAAATTCGTTGAAGAAATAGAAGTTAAAGATATAGTAAATGACAAAAGAAACGTAGAGGAAATAGACGTTCAAAAAAAAGATGTTAAAGAAATAGAGGTTGAAAAAATAATAGACGAAGAAAAGAGCATTGAAGAAATAGATGTGGAAGAAAAAAACGTTAAAGAAAATTTCTTGGACGAAATAAAAATTGAAGAAATAGGCATTGAAAAAAAAACCATGGAAGAGATAAAGGATGAAGAAATAATAAATGCTGAAAAAAGCGTTGAAGAAATAGAGGTTGAAGAAATAATGGATGATGAAAAAAACGTTGAAGACATAGAAGTTGAAGAAATAATAGATGAAGAAATAGACAATGAAGAAACAATAGATGAAGAAAAAAGCGTTAAAGAAATAGACATTGAAGAGAGAGACGTTAAAGAAAAAATCGCTCAAGAAAAAGACGTTCAAGAAAAAGATACTAAAGAAAAAATCGTTGAAGAAATAATAGATGAACAAAAAAGCGTTGATGAAATAGGCTTTGAAAAAAAAGACGTTAAAGAAACAACCATGGAAGAAATAAAGGTAGAAGAAATAGATATTGAAGATAAAGGCGTTAAAGAAAAAATCGTTGAAGAAATAATAGACGAAGAAAAAAGCGTTGAAGAAATAGACGATGAAGAAACAATAGATGAAGAAAAAAGCGTTGAAGAAATAGACGTCGAAGAGAGAGACGTTAAAGAAAAAATCGTTGAAGAAAAAGACGTTGAAGAAAAAGATATTAAAGAAAAAATCTTTGAAGAAATAATAGATGAAGAAAAAAGCGTTGAAGGAATAGGCTTTGAAAAAAAAGACGTTAAAGAAAAAATCATGGAAGAAATAAAGGTTGAAGAAATAGACGTTGAAGGAAAAGACGGTAAAGAAAAAATCGTTGAAGAAATAATAGACGAAGAAAAAAGCGTTGAAGAAATAGGCGTTGGAAAAAAAGACGTTAAAGAAAAACCCAATGAAGAAATAGAAGTTGAAAAACAAGATGTTAAAGAAAAAACCATGGAAGAAATAGACGTCAAAGAAAAAATCGTTAAAGAAATTACAGACGAAGAAAAACGCGTTGAAGAAATAGACGATGAAGAAACAATAGATGAAGAAAAAAGCGTTGAAGAAATAGACGTTAAAGGAAAAACTATAGAAGAAATGATAGATGAAGGGGAAAGTGGAAAGGAAATAGAAGTGATCGAAATTATAGATAGTGGTGATGGAGAGGAACCGAAACTCCTGTGGTTGGAAATACCAGATAAAGCTGATGCACTGTTAAAGTACATGATGGAGACGCCAGGAATTAAGCCGTTCCTCATGTATATAAACCGAATTGAATAGAACCGGATGTAGATGTGAAATAAACTAATGTCATGATTTTGTTTGTTGATTTCACCTGTTTTGTTTTTTTTTTTTCATTTGACGAAGCGGCGCGACGCTCGATAACTACAACGACCTTCAAACCGGATCACAGCAATGTCTGTACAGTACTGTGTGTCGGCCGCAATAGGCGCTGCGGTGGTACCTAGACGGTCTCCGGCAACAG
This sequence comes from Ornithoptera priamus, assembly GCA_029034505.1. Lineage (NCBI taxonomy): Eukaryota > Metazoa > Arthropoda > Insecta > Lepidoptera > Papilionidae > Ornithoptera > Ornithoptera priamus. The sequence continues at coordinate 992,265 of JARDWD010000830.1, forward strand.
AGACACTACCACCAGTGATAGCTATAGGTCCTTCAAACCGGATCACAGCAATGTCCGCACAGTACTGTGTGTCGGCTGCAATAGGCGCTGCGGTGGTACCTAGACGGTCTCCGGCAACAGAGACACTACCACCAGTGATAGCTATAGGTCCTTCAAACCGGATCACAGCACTGTCCGCACAGTACTGTGTGTCGGCTGCAATAGGCGCTGCGGCGGTACCTAGACGGTCTCCGGCAACAGAGACACTACCACCAGTGATAGCTATAGGTCCTTCAAACCGAATCACAGCAATGTCCGCACAGTACTGTGTGTCGGCTGCAATAGGCGCTGCGGTGGTACCTAGACGGTCTCCGGCAACAGAGACACTACCACTAGTGGTAGCTATAGGTCCTTCAAACCGGATCACAGCACTGTCCGCACAGTACTGTGTGTCGGCTGCAATAGGCGCTGCGGTGGTACCTAGACGGTCTCCGGCAACAGAGACACTACCACCAGTGATAGCTATAGGTCCTTTAAACCGGATCACAGCACTGTCCGCACAGTACTGTGTGTCGGCTGCAATAGGCGCTGCGGTGGTACCTAGACGGTCTCCGGCAACAGAGACACTACCACTAGTGATAGCTATAGGTCCTTCAAACCGGATCACAGCAATGTCCGCACAGTACTGTGCCGGCTGCAATAGGCGCTGCGGTGGTACCTAGACGGTCTCCGGCAACAGAGACACTACCACCAGTGATAGCTATAGGTCCTTTAAACCGGATCACAGCACTGTCCGCACAGTACTGTGTGTCGGCTGCAATAGGCGCTGCGGTGGTACCTAGACGGTCTCCGGCAACAGAGACACTACCACTAGTGATAGCTATAGGTCCTTCAAACCGGATCACAGCACTGTCCGCACAGTACTGTGTGTCGGCTGCAATAGGCGCTGCGGTGGTACCTAGACGGTCTCCGGCAACAGAGACACTACCACCAGTGATAGCTATAGGTCCTTCAAACCGGATCACAGCAATGTCCGCACAGTACTGTGTGTCGGCTGCAATAGGCGCTGCGGTGGTACCTAGACGGTCTCCGGCAACAGAGACACTACCACCAGTGATAGCTATAGGTCCTTCAAACCGGATCACAGCAATGTCCGCACAGTACTGTGTGTCGGCTGCAATAGGCGCTGCGGCGGTACCTAGACGGTCTCCGGCAACAGAGACACTACCACCAGTGATAGCTATAGGTCCTTCAAACCGGATCACAGCAATGTCCGCACAGTACTGTGTGTCGGCTGCAATAGGCGCTGCGGTGGTACCTAGACGGTCTCCGGCAACAGAGACACTACCACCAGTGATAGCTATAGGTCCTTCAAACCGGATCACAGCAATGTCCGCACAGTACTGTTTTCCGGCTGCAATGTTATCTAAACGGTCTCCGCCAACAGAGACACTACCACGAGTAATAACTAATGGTCCTTCAAACCGGATCACAGTAATTCTCTTCCTTTATTCTTCTCTTCATACTCCATCTCATTTCCTCCTTAGATTCTCCTCATAAATATGGACAACACCGTTTTTATTTTAATATCAGCCTAGTGCTTGTCTATGATCCTACCTGATGCTAAGTGGTAAACGCTGGTCTAGAAGAAGCGAATTCACTCTTCTGAAGACGCTCATGTTCCTGGACGGAGACACTGACGCCGGCAGACTGCTCCAAATCTTCACTGTTGAAATTTTTGTGGTTTGAATTCTTCTTATTACTGCAGGAGTAGGACGTCCACCTGATGGTAAGTGATACGCCCGCCTACAACAACATGGCTCTAGTTACAATGGTTGTTGCACGACATAGCGTTCGTCGCCAGTCATGAGTCTCGTTACTCCACTAATTTCACTACTGACAACGCCCTTCAAACCGAGACATGGGAATTACTGTTAGGCAGAAAAATAGGCGCCAGTGTGGTATTTATCTAGATGGTCTCTAGCAAAAGAGACCTACCTGGTGGTATCTACCTACCTTCCATGCTTTATTAAATGCTATCCGTCATCATTTATTTAGCTCCGATACACGGCGCCGTGTTTTCGGCCCGGCACACAGCGTCGCATTTTAGTGTTCCATAGACATCGTATGTTTAACTTCTTACACGGCGCCGTGTACCTGGCCTGGCAAACAGCGTACTGTTTTTGACATTTCACAGATATAGTACATTTGGCTTTTACACGGCGCCGTGTACGTGGCCCGGCACACAGCGTACCCTTTTTTGACATTCCACAGATATAGTATATTTAGCATATCACACGGCGCCGTGTACGTGGCCATTCACATGACGACGAACACAAAGACTTTCACACAGCGCCGTGTACTCAGCGTTAATTGGGGTGAAATTGAGGCCAAAACTATTCATTGTAGATTATAAAAAAAAAAAGTGTGTCTGTATGTGTGTCCGCGTGTGTTTTGTGAGACAGATGAGGTTCACACACAACGCCGATGGACTCGAGATTGACCAACACTTGCTGTTCAGGACGGATTTCACATGACCCTGAACAGAAGGTAATATAACGAGCGAGGCGGCCGCCTTCTGCACACTCGGGCGGCCATTTTGTCGACGAATTTCACACAGCAAAATGAGTAAGTTAATTTCTATTTTTAAAATTAATTCAAAGCTTACTCACATCTCAATGTCAATCTTCATCATCATCATCATCAGACGACTGTCATACTGCGCTGACTGGACCCAGGTTCTTATCAAAAAATTTCATCAGACCACCGGTCTACCGGATCGTAGACTTCACCGCCTCATCATAAACGTTGCCTTCTCTTCTTTATTTATTTAAAATAAGCGACGTTCACCCGATGGTAAGTGATACGCCCGCCCATAACAACGCGGCGCTAGTTAGGATGATATACACAGGACCACATTACGCTTCTGTTTACTACAATACAGTATTGATCGTTTCAGAAGCAGCAATACTACTACTGCTCGCGGCGTCGGTGAACGGGAAACCAGCAAATCAAGAAGATGATGCAGACGGATCACGATCAAAGAACTTGCAAGATTTTGATCAAGATGAAAATTTCAAAAGGATCACAACTGAATACGTGAATGCAGAGTTTAAAAATCTATCGCAGAAGAAGAAAGAAGAAGTGAATGTGAATTTGGATAAATTCTTGGAAACTCTAGCAAAGGATCTGACGGATGTGTTCACCAAGGACTATTCGAAGAGTGATGTTAACGAGGCAGTTCCAGACGGGATCGAGGATGCAGAGTTTGACAGCATAAAGAAGACTGTCGTTAGGGAATTTCCAGAAGTAAACGAAGAAGTAGCATCCGAAATAATATTTAGATTGAGAAAGAATCTGTTAATGACCCGGGAAAATTTGAAACGTATTTTATCACCGGAAATACAATGACGCGATCAGAAACAGACGGAGACCGGAATTGGGGGGAGATTAGGTCGTGAAGTGTTAGTTTTTTTACCCCACTATTGGGACTGAGGCTTTGAGGAATGTCTGATGACCACGAAATCTAATAAATGAATGATTTTTGGATTTTTTTTTTATACTCCGAAGCTTCGCAGCAAGTGCAACACATTCTTCTCTCTTGACACATAAGATGTTACTGCTCATTACCCTGGTAATTTTACTAGCTACAGAGTCCTTCAAACCGGAATACAGTGATGTTTGCACAGTGCTCTTAGGTCGCTGCGGTGGTACTTAGACAGTCAGCAACAGAGACTACCATTAGTAAATATTGCAGAGCTAATTTTCGTGGGATGCTGTCCAGCTGTGGTCTTCTACCATTTGATGATGATGATGACTTTTAGAGAAGTATGATCATTCGGTCGACGGCCAAGTGTGAGTTGGCTGGTCAGATGTTCAAATGAGCTGTTCTTCGTCAAGTACCTCCTGGTATCACTGGTGGTAGTGACTAGCGGTTGTGGTCATAACAGGCGCCATGTTATGGGCAGGCGTATCACTTACCACTGCTTAAAAAAAAATATCAAATGCCAGTTGGTATTTAAGCTTCGAACCTGGAACCAGTTCCCAGATGATATTGCCAACATTTGGGCCAACATTCGGATAGTATACCCATTGGGTCTGATTGTGGTTCGTAATGGGGACTTCCTGGTCTGGAGACGGTTAACCTTGGCGAGGCGTGTTAACGCTGAATGCAATACGATGCGACACCTACGTGATACTAGCCCACTCGCCAGGCTTCTGCTGATAACTACAACTCGGAGGTTGAAGGGCAGTACTGTGTAGGCATGGCTGCGATCCGGTTTGAAGGACCTATAGCTATCACTGGTGGTAGTGTCTCTGTTGCCGGAGACCGTCTAGGTACCACCGCAGCGCGTATTGCAGCCGACACACAGTACTGTGCGGACATTGCTGTGATCCGGTTTGAAGGACCTATAGCTATCACTGGTGGTAGTGTCTCTGTTGCCGGAGACCGTCTAGGTACCACCGCAGCGCGTATTGCAGCCGACACACAGTACTGTGCGGACATTACTGCGATCCGGTTTGAAGGGCTTTGCAACTATAGTAGTTACTGGGGTAGCGAGGCTCAACATCTTATGTCTCTGGCGACGAGTGCAATGTGATGCAGTGTATACCATCCTAACTAGCGCCGTGTTATAATCGAGCGTATGACTTACCATCAGATGCTCGTCCCGCTCTTGTCGCTTTATTGTAAGTAAAGACAGACAAACGAACATATAGCTCATCTATACACAACACGCGTTGCACCAATTGGCTGGAGAGCATTATGCAAGAAGAGACCATGAATGTTTTATTACTTAATATCATTTTAGTTTCATTGTGCTGAGTTATTTTTTAGAGGGGTGTAAGGGTTCCCGCACAACAACACATGGGACCTAAGCCAACCTCACCAGCTCGTGGTGCAGCCTGATATTCAACAAACGAGGGTCTGGCTCCCACTGATCACGCATTGGGCCAGCGTGGTGGGAAATGGTCCAAATTCCTCCATATAAACCCCTACAAACCTGGTGATCTTTGGGCGAGGCCTATGTCCAACAGTGGACGTATATTAGCCGATAAAGAAGCTAATTTATTAAAATCAAAGCAGCAGCATTAGTAGTAGCAGCAAAAATAACAGCAGTTTAGCAACAGTATTATTAGTAGTAGCAGCAATAGCAGTAGCAGTATTATTAGTAGTAGCAGCAATAGCAGTAGCAGTATTAGTAGTAGCAGCAAAAGCAGTAGCAGTATTATTAGTAGTGGCAGCAATAGCAGTAGCAGTATTGTTAGTAGTAGCAGCAGTAGCAGTATTATTAGTAGTAGCAGCAATAGCAGTAGCAGTATTAGTAGTAGATAATATAATATTAATATAATTGTATATTTTGAATACAACTATTAAACGTAGTAAGCAGTAGTGTGCAAACTTTACTGCGTTGCGGAGGATACTGCGCCTGTGTAATTACTGCGGCAATAAGAATAAAACATCTTAGTTTAATTGCAGTGTAGATCATCCTAACTAGCGACGATTTGTTTTAATAAGGGTAAAGTGGGGGGTGTTATAGCAGTGTGAATGTATTTGAAAAGGAGGGAATTTTGGGGGGAAAGGGCAACAGTAACAGTACTGGACAGTTACTGCGTAACATCGTCCAATAAACATGGCCGATAGCGTTTCCCGCTTAAACGGCGCGAAGTTGAGAGCCCGGTGGCCGCCATTGTTGACTTCAGTTGTGATGAGTGAGTAATCGTTTTTATTTTAATATATATATATATATATATAAAAACTTATACGTTTACTTCTTACTATCACCATTTAACTGTTGATTTGTCGATGATGGTATAAACAGTTAAATATGGCCGTTATTTACAGTAAATATTTAAATACAAAATGGCGTCGTAATTAATTATTTGTCTTGTAAAATTATAGATTAAAAATAAATTTACTTCATCAATACTATATTATTATCATCAGCCGATGGACGTCCACTGCTGGACATAGGTCTTACCCAAAGATTCCCAAATCGACTGGGTATTCATTTGGGGGGATTTGGGCCATTCCCCACCACTTTGCCCCTATACAGGTCGGTGGGAGCCAGACCCATGGTTATTGATTAGCAGGGTCCACCACGAGCAGGTGATGTTGACTTGGATCCCATGAGTTATTGTGTGGTAACCCTAGCAAATATTATGGGGATGAATTGGTGCTGATGATGATGAGGTCTCGGCAAGGAGTACTGGTTATCAGACTGTATAGATAAAGTCCGATTTGTTTTTATTAACTGAGAGATAAAGTCTGATCTCAACTTCTTTCCCTCGATCTTCATTTCGTCTGGAGATGAATGGTAAGGATGTTGGATACCCTGGTGACTCTTCAAGATTATACTAATACCGACAATTAGATGTAGAAACCGGAAGACCAGTGATGTGGTGTTTTAGTTGTCAATACTCCTGTTCTGATAATGAATGTGGTGAAAGGATCTTTACCATCGTCCAAGGATTTCTTCTGGATTTATGTTCAGGATTATTGTCCACTGTAACGAAGGTCCATGTAGAGGATTTTCATCTGATGGTGGGACGCTTACCACTTGATACCACCATCACAAATCTACCGCCTTGACAGCATCGCTCAGGCCACGCAGCAGGGGTATCCTGGATAAGTTTGACCATGAAGATTATTGATGAGTTCCCTTTCTTTTCAGTACGCCTTCTTCTGTTGACTCTGGTGCTGGCTGCTGCAGCTGCTAAACCAGTCCAAGAGGAAAATGACGATTACGAAACTGATTCCACCGAGCGTCTCCAGCGTCAGTTCGATCTGGCGGCCTTCGTGGAGAACTTCAAGGTGACAATGTCGGTGTACGTCAGTGCTCTGCACACACATCTGAACGGAGACGAACTGGCGGAAGTGATGGGACTTCTCAACGGTTTCCTGGAGCGTTTCGTCGAGGACCTGAAGGAGATCCTTTACCACGAGGACTACAGGAGGTTACACAAAGTGGAAGAGGTGGACGACGGGATGTCGAAGGAGTTGTTCGATGACATAAATACGAAAGTTAGAACAGAATTCAAGGAAGCCGATGATGAGATGTCCGATGAAATTGTCTTCAGGATCAGGAAGAATCTGCTCAGCACCAGACAGAGGCTGGAACAAGTGATAGACGAGGCTATGAAGGGGCACGTGGAGAACTCCACACTACCTTACTCAGACGATACGAGTTACCAGTAACAAATATTAAATTAATATTTCCAAATCGTTTAGACCAATGTTAAAAATCAATTTATTCTAATAGTGAGTTGCACGACTTTGTTATCCTCCTCCCTCACGAATATTCCTCCCATTAGATTCCTCCTCCTTCCAGAAGATTCAATCTACCAAAATATTAAAAAAATAGAGTAATCCTGCTCCCTCACAAATATTCCTCCCACTATATTCCTCCTCCTTCCAGAAGATTCAATCTACTAATATATTAAAATAAATTAAGGTTATCCTCCTCCCTTCTATATATGCTCTCAATTAATTCCTCCCTGTATATTACCACTCCTCCTCCCATCCACTTTTTATCTTAAAAATATTATACGATTGTTAGAGTTAATTATTTGAACCTATCAGACGTTCCACTAGTCTAGATATATTTATTATTTTTAGGACACTAATTCAAACATTATTAAAATTTAATCATAGAATTTAGTACACTGTTTTTTTTTTCCGACAACCCTCAACACTTCATAATATCAGCTGTAAGCCGGCAAAAGTTCGATAGAAATCGGTTCAGCCGGAACATACAAGCCGATGAATACAAATATTCGCCTGATGGTAAGTGAAACCATCTATATGTGAAGCTAAATAAGATGATATACACACACTACGCTTTTCTCGTTACTGTGGTAATTAAACTAGCTACATTGTCCTTCAAAACAGCACGAGCACGTAGCGTACCTATTTAAATTACAACGGTAATGAGACTTAAAATCTTATGTTTAAAAGCGACGAGTACAGTGCAGTGTATATCATCCTAACTAGCGGATTATATCTGAGCTCCGGTTTGTAGGATAACGTGATATAACAGGTTATGTTAATGCGACGAATATTACATAGTGCAGTGTATAACTTCGGTTGCACCATGAAGCCCTACTTCGGAGGAGAGAACCCCCTTTCACCCTTGTAAGGGCGCGCCGGAAGATACCACGTGCCTTCCTCTCGGTCTCTTATAGACACCTAGGAAACGGATCCTGCCGAATCTGTCACCCAGAGGCCAATCAAGAAAGAGAACTGTCCCGACCCTCCGCGACGGATCTGGTCTTGGACTCCGCCGCCAAACGGTATACGGCTGCGGAGGATAAGGAGAGCGGTGAATCATAATACGGACATTCCTCCTTCTCCGCGACTTCTCCTCGGCTGCGAAGGGCAGTACAAACCTGCCCTTGCAGCCCACCAGCACACATCCGAGGTGAGCTCACGGAGCTCACCTGGAGCGGCCACCTTGGCCCGGCCGGGTAGGTTCCTCTTAGCTTCACCTTGAGTGACCAAGCCACGGCTACTGAGCCCCACCACTACAACAAGGCGGGAACCAGTTCGGGGGGATATCATCATAACTAGCGTAACATGTCTGTGCTCCGGTTTGTAGGACGCTGTAAATATTTAAATTACAGTGATAACAAAATATAGCAACATGTCTCAAAGGCACGAATGTTACACGGAGCAGGGTATATCATCCTAACCAGCGCAACATGCCTGTGCTCCGGTTTGTAGGGTGCTGTAGCTATTTAAATTACAGCGGTAACGAGTTATAACGTGTTACATCTCAAAGTGACGGGTACTAGAAGGTGCAGTGTATATCATCCTAACTAGCGCAACATTATCAACCATCAGTAATATTCGAGTTGCTCGCATCTCGATGATGATGATGTTGTTGTTGTTCTTAAGAGAAACGCAACGTCTCGTGTAATTATTCTAACTTAAGATAAATACACAATTAGATTGCAAACATTCCAAAGGTAATTGGGCGGTGTAACGTTAATTTGTTTTGATCGCGTCGCTCAATGACAGTGGCGAACGGAAATAGCTGAAGCCACTATCTGTGGCCCACTTAATTTTCCCACTGCTGGGCCTTCGAATTTTCAACAGACCAACAGAGATTCGACTTCATTCATCTACCATTCTGGCTGTGTTCGTGGTTTCATTGTATATATAAATAGCCCACTTGACATTCCCACTGCTGGGACTCGGGATCTTATGAAGGAGAGAGTCGACTTCATTTATCCACCATTCTAGCCGTGTTCGTGGTTGTATTGTATCAAACCACACAAACCCTGGAATCGAGCCTTGAACTCCAGCTCTACTGGACACCACCAATCAAACCACACATCCTGGAATCAAACCTTGAACTCCAGCTCTACTGGACACCACCAATCAAACCACACATCCTGGAATCGAACCTTGAACTCCAGCTCTACTGGACATCACCAATCAAACCACACATCCTGGAATCGAACCTTGAACTCCAGCTCAACTGGACACCACCAATCAAACCACACACACCCTGGAATCGAACCTTGAACTCCAGCTCTACTGGACACCACCAATCAAACCACACACACCCTGGAATCAAACAATGAACTCCAGCTCTACTGGATACCACCAATCAAACCACACACACCCTGGAATCGAACCTTGACCTCCAGCTCTACTGGACTCCACCAATCAAACCACACACACCCTGGAATCAAACAATGAACTCCAGCTCTACTGGATACCACCAATCAAACCACACACACCCTGGAATCGAACCTTGACCTCCAGCTCTACTGGACACCACCAATCAAACCACACACACCCTGGAATCAAACAATGAACTCCAGCTCTACTGGACACCACCAATCAAACCACACATCCTGGAATCGAACTTTGAACTCCAGCTCTACTGGACACCACCAATCAAACCACACACCCTGGAATCGAACCTTAAACTCCAGCTCTACTGGACACCACCAATCAAACCACACATCCTGGAATCAAACCATGAACTCCAGCTCTACTGGACACCACCAATCAAACCCCACAAACCCTGGAATCGAACCATGGACTCCAGCTCTACTGGACACCACCAATCAAACCACACACACCCTGGAATCGAACCTTGAACTCCAGCTCAACTGGACACCACCAACCAAACCACACACACCCTGGAATCAAACAATGAACTCCAGCTCTACTGGACACCACCAATCAAACCACACACACCCTGGAATCAAACAATGAACTCCAGCTCTACTGGACACCACCAATCAAACCACACACACCCTGGAATCAAACAATGAACTCCAGCTCTACTGGACACCACCAATCAAACCACACACACCCTGGAATCGAACCTTCAACTCCAGCTCAACTGGACACCACCAATCAAACCACAAACACCCTGGAATCGAACCATGAACTCCAGCTCTACTGGATACCACCAATCAAACCACACACACCCTGGAATCAAACCTTGAACTCCAGTTCAACTGGACACCACCAACCAAACCACACACACCCTGGAATCGAACCGTGAATATCACTTCATCAGCGGCAATCCGGCATCACCACCCACACCGCATCGCTTACAAAACCAATTTGGGTGTTCAGCGACGCCAGAAGACAAATGGTGATGGTATTAACGTCTCCAGTATTGACAGATCGCGATGCTGTAGCGCCATTAAGCACAAACCATTTGTATCAATTTGTTGCTTAATTTCAAATGTGCGCGGGGACAGTGGGGACATATGGTCAACTCAAAATTCTATATAATAATAATTGTTTTTAGGCGGTCTGAATTAGCCTTTATGAAAGAAAGAGACAGCTATACATGTACTTATACGGGTTCACGCTGCGTGCGAGTGAGACGGAGAGCGTTGTTATATATACTCTCGCTAACGCGCTCCTGGCTTTACTACCCGCTGCGCGCCCACTAAGCAGTCTAACCTTCGAAATGTATCTCTCTCTCGCTCTAAACATATGAAGAGAGAGGGAGATGGCAACACAGAGATCTATAATACAATAATTTACTTCTCTCTTACGTCCTTTCCTAGTTTAATTATTAATGTGATTGTCAATCGCTCTCTCAGTTTAACATCGCCACAATATATCTATCTCATTCTCTTACAAATTAAAATAGTGTAGTATCAGTTCTGCCACCTATATGAATAACAGAGGAAGAGAGAGACGTTTGAATCTATAGTATGTTCATATACTCTTCTCTCTTTCGTTCTTTCCTACTTCAATCAATAATGTAATTGTAAATCAATCGCTCTCTCTATCTCTCTGTTTAACATCTCCACAATATATCTATTACATTCTCTTACAAATGATCGAAAGTACAAAGTTTCTGTTCTACCACATATATGAAAGAGAGAAAGAGAGAGAGAGAGACATGTTTGAATATAATATAGATTATGTAATCTATAGTACAAACGACTCTCTTGATGTCTACTATAGATTACATTATTATACTCTTCTTTCTTTCTCTCTCTCTCTCTCTCTCTCTCTGTCTTCTCTATTGACCATATCCACAGTGTAAATAACAGTACTCATCGACATTTATGGTGTAAATGGTTAAGTCCCAGGTTCGATAGTTGTTTAATATGTTATCGGATCACACTGTCACTTCTTTAATATGACAACGTGGCGTTAGTTAGGATGTTTACACTGCTTACTCGTCGAAAGTTACATGTTCACGTCTGGTTACCGCAGTAATTGAATTAGCTACAGCGCTTTCACAATATACACAGTAATGTTTGCAGATTGTTAATATATATATAGATAGATATACAGCCCACTTAAGATTCCCACTATTGGGACATATAGAACACTATAGTTGAACGCAACGATGGACATACGCCTCCCCCAAAGATCTATACATCGATCGTTCCTGCGCTGTTCGCATCCATCAGCTTCTCGCGACCATCACCAGAAAGTCAGCATGGCGTCCAGCATCCCCGGACACAAGGAGCCGTCGTTTGTAAGGGTTCATGTTGGGGATTGGGGCTATTTTCCACCACGCTGGCCTTCATTTGCTGATTATCAGGGTTCACCACGAGCAGGTCAGGTAGGCGTGGGTCCCATTAGTTGCTGCACGGCACCCTTTACACAGCCCCGCGATGCTGTCACATCATTTCCAATATAAGGTGGACGAGGACCTTAGCTGCCAACCAAACTGAACATGGACACCAGGGACATATTACCACCTACCCACTCCTCCATAACAGTTAATATTGATACACTGAACAATTACTCCCCAACATCCCCTTTTCATTAGAATCGCGTCCTGATTCAGAACTATATAAAGGTATCCTTCCCATCAGCATCCACAGTGAAGTTCAGGACAATAGAACATACGTACGGACAGGAAGAAAGGATTTGTTTAACTACATACATACATATATATATATATATATATATACATATATAAATATATAGAAAAATATGTTTTCATATATAAAAGAATATATCTTCTGTTTCGTTCTAATATTCTTTTATAGTCTCACGTTCATATCATGTGAAGTGAAGGTGAGTATATATCATCATCAGCCGGTAGATGTCTACTGCTGGACGTAGACCTCCCTCCAAAGGTCACTGCCAACACGCTGGCCGAATGAGGGTCGGTGGGAGCCAGCGCCTGGTGGAGCTGGTTGGTTCTGGTCCCGTGAGTTGTTGTGAAGGAACCCTCATGCAGTATATGTATCCACATATACAAGGCGCTGGTCAGCTTCCCACAGCTTGGGCTTCCAGGATAGTCAAATAGACATGTTCCAAAAACAGCGTCTGTGGACATACGACATCATGCTGCTAGAATCAGTGAAGAAGAACAAAGTCCCAGCAGTGGGATCATTAAGCCCACTACGTACAAATGTCCATTTATACTTGCGTTAACTATTAATTTATGACTTTGATCATAATCATAGTCTATCGGGGTCAGATTTGAAGACCATCATATCATAGGATCAATCTTTAAGGTCATGTACCATGAGAGAATTTTCCTTTTATTGTATTTATAGATATTTAATGACATCTTAAAAATACTGTCATGTTGACTGCAGTGTAAACATCCTAACTATCACGTCCTGTTCCTCTGGACGTTACGTTGTATAGAGTTGTCAATTCCAGGAAGAGATGTTGGACAGAGGCGCTCACAGCGACAGGAACGGCCTCTGGTTTGGTCCTCGGCTTGGCAAACGATCACTCAGCCTCTCAGCGGAGGACAATGGGTAGGGAATTCCAAATTTAGTGTACTTTACATGGTAGTGTATACATTCTATAAGATTCTAGGGAATATCATCATCTTGGAAATCGGAAGTCGGAAGCTGGTTATGGATATCTCCAAAAGATCTTCATACCGGTCGGTCCTGTTTAAGGAAATATGATCAACAGAAATTCCTCTTCATCATAGTCACCATCTCTCTCTCTCTCTCCTTTTATCTCTGTTGAATCTAGCATAAAAGTGATCCCCTCAAATTCTCCAGCTTATGAGTTTATTGAAAACCCTCATACCACCTTCCGACCTCAAGTCTAGGTCAATTCATCATCTACATTTAACCTTCGCCCACCTTCATGTATATCTTCAACATTCCCTTCAAGATATTCTTCAACCATGTCTCCGCTTCCCGGTTGGACATGATGCCCACCTTTCACTCCAGGTGTAACTTCACCACTATGATGGCCATTTCGTTTCCCAACTTCCATTTCTTCAACTGTCTTGCTAGATCCTTACCTGCCATTTCCACCTTTGACATTTCTTCCTAATGTACAAATTCCACTTGAATCTGGAGCTGATCGATCTAAATTTACATTTGCAGTCAGAAGTTTCTCCGACTGCTGGAAGCTGCTGAGAACCTGAAGTACTATTACGACCAGCTGCCGTACCAGTCGCAAGTGGACGAACCGAAAGGTAAATTTAACTCTTTATTATCAGAGTGGGGGCGGTGTCTTCTAAAGATACCTTACTTCTAGTTCTCCTCATCACCATTTCAAGATCACCAATTCGTTCACCTCCCGCTTGCTCAGTGGACAACGAGGGTATGCCCTTCAAAAGCATCTGAATCCAAATTATAGTCGACTTCTGCTACAGTATCATCATCTTACTAGAGCAGAACTACAGGTGTGATGACTGTACTAAATAAGCAAGGGTTCAGATCTAAGCTTGTAGATTCAATCCAATATCACCAACTTTAAGTTCAAGTTGAACTTTAAAAGACTGCTGAACAGGTGATCAGATCTGTTGGCTGAAGGTTTGCCCAAGAAGTTTTGTTCAAGACCTTTTAATTGCAAAACTGTTCCCACCGAGGATCAGGTTGTCAATTTCATCTATTCCCATGTCCCAGTTATCAAGAAAGTAATCTTCACGCCCAAGTTGGGACGGAGCCTCGAGGGTGAGGATAAGAGGAGCTACGAGAATGTGGAATTCACGCCGCGTCTGGGCAGGAGGCTGGTGTCGGACACCGTCACCACACCCGACCAGGAGATGTAAGATTATTTTACCAGCTATAGTTTCCATATTTCCGAAGGCTATGTCAGTAGATTTGCTCTGCCTGTTATTGCCGAGCAGTGTGGATATATTACTGTGTTTCAGTAACATAGGTGGCTAACAAAAAAAAAAAAAAAAAAAAAAAAAAAAAATAGATGGCTGTAGTTTATATCCATTTTGAAATTACTTTATCTTTATCAGCAACTTTACCAGTTACCACCAGATTAACCTTTTCTTCTCTAGCCGTTGTTTTAACTGGTCATTTTGTTAATGGCAGCTCGAATCGCGACAGGGTGGACATCAGGTCAGAATACTTCTCGCCGCGATTGGGCCGCACTGTCCAGTTTTCCCCACGCTTGGGCAGGGAGCTCGCATACGGTAAATACACAAAACCTACAACAGCAAAATGGGACTAATGATGGGGAAACCATCGAAGTCCAATTCCGCTGCCGAGGGGTGAAGTGGGGAAATCACTGTCGAGTTTTTGTTCGAAGTACAACGAGACGTTGTGTAAACATCGCAACAGGCACCTCTTCGAACACTGTTCCACCTGTATAATGTCTAATCTGTAACTCCTTGGAAGAACCTCCCCAGGGAGGGGACAGTTCATTCTCTAACTTGGAAAGGCTCTGGTTAGAAAATTTCCAAAAATAACCCAGAAACTGTTCCTCAAGAAAAATCCCAAAGTAAACGTAGTTATTTACTATATATGCTAATATATTGATTAAAGGGTGTACTCCTTTCAGACCTGTATCCAGAGAGGGTGAGGGTAGCGAGGAGTGTCAACGGAACTGAATCACAATAATTCTAGAACATTCTGCGAGAACTCCCGAAACTGAATAACAAAGTCATATTAAAAGGATTAAGCTAAATATATGACATTTTATTTCGTACCCTTCATCATCATCACCATCAGCTGATGGGCGTCACCAGATATGGGTTAAACTCAAAGATTCCCACACGATCGGGTCGATTCATGCGGGAAATTTGAGCCATTCCCCACGTTGGCCCAATTCGGGTTGGTGGATGTCGGAGCCTCGTTTGATGATTAGCAGGATCCACTACGAGCTGGTGAGGTTGGTTTGGATTTTCGTGCCCACACAGTACAAAATTCGATAAGGGAATGGGGAAAAGAAGGGAAGGTTGTTCAATGGTAGACTTGGAGTCACTGGACATAGTGCAAGGTCATCAGTTCAAAATAACACCTGAAGATCGGAATGCTGCTCTTAATCTGACTACTAAACTCCAATTTCAAGAATCAGATCCTGAATATGATGAGACCAACTGGTGATAGGTCTCTGTTGCCGGAGACTCTCTGCTGTCTAGGTACTACCGCAGCGCCTACTACATCCGCCAAGCAGCGTAGTGTGCAAATATTACTGTGTTCCAGTTTGAAGGGATGCTAGTGGAATTACTGCTTAATATCTTACGACTCAACGCGATCAGCGCAATGTGGTGCAGTGTATACCATCGTAACTAGCGCTAAGTTATTATGGGTGTGTCACTAACCATAAGGTTAAGTTCACACTCGTGATCGTCGGTTGAATGGAATTAAAAAAAAAGAAAGCTACGTGACCAGCAAGACGGTACCCTGGTGGTAAGAGGTAACAATGTAGCGCTAACTAGGATGTTTACATTGCACCTCTGGATATCCAAACCTGTTTTATGTACATTGAGCCGGTGAAGATTGCAGTGTTTTCATCATATCAATATATCACTTACCATCAGGTGAACCTCCCGTTCGTCTCGTCGCTTCCTTGAATAAAAAAAAAAAAAAAACTAACGTCCTTGTGTTGCCAAGGACGGTATACGGAACCTTAATATTAATATCTTCTGCCTTTGCTTACACACACACACACACATATATATATATATATATATATGCATAGTTCATTCGTATTTGAATAATATATATATTATTCAATTAAGCAACGACGTTCACCTGATGGTAAATGATACACCTGCCCATAACAACGTGGCGCTAATTAGGATAACATATATTGCATCACATTGTATTCACCTACTTCAGACAGATGTTAAATCTCTTTATACCGATAACTTCATCAGCTACAGCGACCTTGAAGCCGGAACACGGTAATGTTTGCACAGTACTATTTGGTCGTCGACAACAGAGGCACTACCACCAGAGTATATATATAATAATATATATATATATATATATATGACTGTTAACCTTATTACAAACTTTATATAACGACTACCAAATATATATAATTAAAGAAAAAAATAAATAAAACATGAAATAGAACATCAGTGTTGCCAACATGATACGAAAATATATGTAGGATGCATGAGCGATGGTTGTTGCTTGAAACGAAACGTAAAAATGAAACAGTATGCATGAGCGTAAGCGAGGGGGATATACTAGGACGTTAGGGAAGAATACGTGTAGTGGTGGCGCATGTGCTTATGCCTTTTTCTGTATAAAAAACAAAAATCATTTTTTTTAGAAAACAGATTCCCTTATTTCTACACCCTCAGCCCCACACATATATATATATATGTATGATGGATGAGCGATGGATGCTTGGAACGTAAGAACGAGGCAGTATGCATGAGCGTAAGCGAAAGAGATATACTAGCAAGTTAGGAAGGAATACGTGTAGTAATGGCGCATGTGCTTATGGCATTATCTGTTTAAAAATAAAAACCTTTTCCTAGAAAACGATCCCTATATTTCTACACCTATATATATATATATATAGGTATAGAAGTATATATATATATATACATATATATATAGCCTTTCTCAATTCAATATAAAACAATAAAATTTATATACTAAAACATAATAAACTTTGAGCATTACAGATAAGAATTCAGTACTTACTATTTGAGAACTGGATCTGGATTGGTTGGTCTAGATGTTTTCTAAAGCTGAACTATATATAGAAACCATGAAAGAGAAATCACAACAGTTATCACACGTGATATAACATGATCGTGTTATCACATTCCTTAACACTATGTAAGTGGTATTTATAAGTTGACTCTAACCTATGTTATCAGATGTGGAACCCACTGGTGGTAGTGTCTCTGTTGCCGGAGACCGTCTAGGTACCACCGCAGTGCCTATTGCAGCCGACACACAGTACTGTGCGGACATTGCTGTGATCCGGTTTGAAGGACCTATAGCTATCACTGGTGGTAGTGTCTCTGTTGCCGGAGACCGTCTAGGTACCACCGCAGTGCCTATTGCAGCCGACACACAGTACTGTGCGGACATTGCTGTGATCCGGTTTGAAGGACCTATAGCTATCACTGGTGGTAGTGTCTCTGTTGCCGGAGACCGTCTAGGTACCACCGCAGCGCCTATTGCAGCCGACACACAGTACTGTGCGGACATTGCTGTGATCCGGTTTGAAGGACCTATAGCTATCACTGGTGGTAGTGTCTCTGTTGCCGGAGACCGTCTAGGTACCACCGCAGCGCCTATTGCAGCCGACACACAGTACTGTGCGGACATTGCTGTGATCCGGTTTGAAGGACCTATAGCTATCACTGGTGGTAGTGTCCCTGTTGCCGGAGACCGTCTAGGTACCACCGCAGCGCCTATTGCAGCCGACACACAGTACTGTGCGGACATTGCTGTGATCCGGTTTGAAGGACCTATAGCTATCACTGGTGGTAGTGTCTCTGTTGCCGGAGACCGTCTAGGTACCACCGCAGCGCCTATTGCAGCCGACACACAGTACTGTGCGGACATTGCTGTGATCCGGTTTGAAGGACCTATAGCTATCACTGGTGGTAGTGTCTCTGTTGCCGGAGACCGTCTAGGTACCACCGCAGCGCCTATTGCAGCCGACACACAGTACTGTGCGGACATTGCTGTGATCCGGTTTGAAGGACCTATAGCTATCACTGGTGGTAGTGTCTCTGTTGCCGGAGACCGTCTAGGTACCACCGCAGCGCCTATTGCAGCCGACACACAGTACTGTGCGGACATTGCTGTGATCCGGTTTGAAGGACCTGTAGCTATCACTGGTGGTAGTGTCTCTGTTGCCGGAGACCGTCTAGGTACCGCCGCAGCGCCTATTGCAGCCGACACACAGTACTGTGCGGACATTGCTGTGATCCGGTTTGAAGGACCTATAGCTATCACTGGTGGTAGTGTCTCTGTTGCCGGAGACCGTCTAGGTACCACCGCAGCGCCTATTGCAGCCGACACACAGTACTGTGCGGACATTGCTGTGATCCGGTTTGAAGGACCTATAGCTATCACTGGTGGTAGTGTCTCTGTTGCCGGAGACCGTCTAGGTACCACCGCAGCGCCTATTGCAGCCGACACACAGTACTGTGCGGACATTGCTGTGATCCGGTTTGAAGGACCTATAGCTATCACTGGTGGTAGTGTCTCTGTTGCCGGAGACCGTCTAGGTACCACCGCAGCGCCTATTGCAGCCGACACACAGTACTGTGCGGACATTGCTGTGATCCGGTTTGAAGGACCTATAGCTATCACTGGTGGTAGTGTCTCTGTTGCCGGAGACCGTCTAGGTACCACCGCAGCGCCTATTGCAGCCGACACACAGTACTGTGCGGACATTGCTGTGATCCGGTTTGAAGGACCTATAGCTATCACTGGTGGTAGTGTCTCTGTTGCCGGAGACCGTCTAGGTACCACCGCAGCGCCTATTGCAGCCGACACACAGTACTGTGCGGACATTGCTGTGATCCGGTTTGAAGGACCTATAGCTATCACTGGTGGTAGTGTCTCTGTTGCCGGAGACCGTCTAGGTACCACCGCAGCGCCTATTGCAGCCGACACACAGTACTGTGCGGACATTGCTGTGATCCGGTTTGAAGGACCTATAGCTATCACTGGTGGTAGTGTCTCTGTTGCCGGAGACCGTCTAGGTACCACCGCAGCGCCTATTGCAGCCGACACACAGTACTGTGCGGACATTGCTGTGATCCGGTTTGAAGGACCTATAGCTATCACTGGTGGTAGTGTCTCTGTTGCCGGAGACCGTCTAGGTACCACCGCAGCGCCTATTGCAGCCGACACACAGTACTGTGCGGACATTGCTGTGATCCGGTTTGAAGGACCTATAGCTATCACTGGTGGCAGTGTCTCTGTTGCCGGAGACCGTCCAGGTACCACCGCAGCGCCTATTGCAGCCGACACACAGTACTGTGCGGACATTGCTGTGATCCGGTTTGAAGGACCTATAGCTATCACTGGTGGCAGTGTCTCTGTTGCCGGAGACCGTCTAGGTACCACCGCAGCGCCTATTGCAGCCGACACACAGTACTGTGCGGACATTGCTGTGATCCGGTTTGAAGGACCTATAGCTATCACTGGTGGTAGTGTCTCTGTTGCCGGAGACCGTCTAGGTACCACCGCAGCGCCTATTGCAGCCGACACACAGTACTGTGCGGACATTGCTGTGATCCGGTTTGAAGGACCTATAGCTATCACTGGTGGCAGTGTCTCTGTTGCCGGAGACCGTCTAGGTACCACCGCAGCGCCTATTGCAGCCGACACACAGTACTGTGCGGACATTGCTGTGATCCGGTTTGAAGGACCTATAGCTATCACTGGTGGTAGTGTCTCTGTTGCCGGAGACCGTCTAGGTACCACCGCAGCGCCTATTGCAGCCGACACACAGTACTGTGCGGACATTGCTGTGATCCGGTTTGAAGGACCTATAGCTATCACTGGTGGTAGTGTCTCTGTTGCCGGAGACCGTCTAGGTACCACCGCAGCGCCTATTGCAGCCGACACACAGTACTGTGCGGACATTGCTGTGATCCGGTTTGAAGGACCTATAGCTATCACTGGTGGTAGTGTCTCTGTTGCCGGAGACCGTCTAGGTACCACCGCAGCGCCTATTGCAGCCGACACACAGTACTGTGCGGACATTGCTGTGATCCGGTTTGAAGGACCTATAGCTATCACTGGTGGTAGTGTCTCTGTTGCCGGAGACCGTCTAGGTACCACCGCAGCGCCTATTGCAGCCGACACACAGTACTGTGCGGACATTGCTGTGATCCGGTTTGAAGGACCTATAGCTATCACTGGTGGTAGTGTCTCTGTTGCCGGAGACCGTCTAGGTACCACCGCAGCGCCTATTGCAGCCGACACACAGTACTGTGCGGACATTGCTGTGATCCGGTTTGAAGGACCTATAGCTATCACTGGTGGTAGTGTCTCTGTTGCCGGAGACCGTCTAGGTACCACCGCAGCGCCTATTGCAGCCGACACACAGTACTGTGCAGACATTGCTGTGATCCGGTTTGAAGGACGCTGTAGCTATCCCTGGTGGTAGTGTCTCTGTTGCCGGAGACCGTCTAAGTACCACCGCAGCGCCTATTGCAGCCGACACAGTACTGTGCGGACATTGCTGTGATCCGGTTTGAAGGACGCTATAGCTATCACTGGTGGTAGTGTCTCTGTTGCCGGAGACCGTCTAGGTACCACCGCAGCGCCTATTGCAGCCGACACACAGTACTGTGCGGACATTGCTGTGATCCGGTTTGAAGGACCTATAGCTATCACTGGTGGTAGTGTCTCTGTTGCCGGAGACCGTCTAGGTACCACCGCAGCGCCTATTGCAGCCGACACACAGTACTGTGCGGACATTGCTGTGATCCGGTTTGAAGGACCTATAGCTATCACTGGTGGTAGTGTCTCTGTTGCCGGAGACCGTCTAGGTACCGCCGCAGCGCCTATTGCAGCCGACACACAGTACTGTGCGGACATTGCTGTGATCCGGTTTGAAAGGCGCAGTAGCTAGTGAAATTACTAGGCTAATGAGACTTAAAATTCGATGTCTGAAGGCGATAAGCGCAATGTAGTTGTGTGTATACCATCCTAACTAGCACCACGTTACCATCACATAACATTACCACATATCACTTACCATCTGGTGAACATGCCGCTCGGCTTGTCGCTTCATAAAATAAGAAAAAGGAAAATCAGATTTCTCCAGATCTCATGTCGATCAGTGGAAATACTGTACCATCCATATGAAATTCAAAATTCTACAACACGTGACCTCGAATCGAACCTGAGATCGGCGCGGAATGCAACCCGCAAGCCGCTGAGTCATCAAGTAAAAACTTAACTTACTAACTTAACTAACTTAACATTTTATTATTTCAGATGGCTTTATAATTACAATGCAAGTAGTACAAGGTTACATACTATTCGCTGCGAATATGGAGGATTTGAAGAAAATGGCGAAGATTGTTGTACCCAACAATATTGTACAAGTAATCAGTCAGACACCTCTAAATCCGGATAACGCGCTCAAACCGGATCGCAATGACAACCAGAAAACCGTAACGAACAATAAAAAATCAAAAGTAGGAAACGTTGCCGATGGAAATAAGGATTCCAGGGAGAATGTGAAAAGGACTTTGGACGTCACGAGATTTCAGGATACAAATCAGTATCTAATATATCAGCTCGCTGAAAAGATTAAGCAGAGAGTTATGAATGAATTGGTTTTGAAGTTTTTAAATGCTAAGCGTGAAAAGGAACGTAGATATCGTTTAAAGAAAACTGAAAGCGAACATCTAAAAGTAGATCATCATGAAGACGATGAAGGGGAAATTGATGAAAAAACTATCACAGACGATGAGACGATTATTATTTTGAAACCTATAGAACTATCCACGGAGAGGAGTAAGAGTGGTAGAACAATCAAGAATGAACATATGAAACATCTGAAGACAGAAATTAATTATTCAATGAAAAAACAATCGCGTGGGAAAATCACCAAAGACAGGTTTCCCAGAGAGTCCACGACCACGCGGCATGGTCGTAAGAAAAAGACAGAACTCAAACCTATGAAAGAGGACTTTAATGGTGATATATCAAATAAACACAAACATGCAGAGAAACGTCACAAGATTGCTCAAATCGATGCCGGCATGAACAAAATTAATTTCTATAAGCATTTAGTAAAAAAAAAAACTAGATCAATTAGGATTTGGAGCGTCGGCGCTGGGGATGTGACCACTTATCCAAACACACCGGTGACATACGTCAAGTTGGAAGACAGTGACGAGGATGTCGATGAGGGTAGAGTTGATGAGGGTAAAATGGAGAAAGTCGATGATTTAATTGGAGCAGCGCGGTACAAGATAAAAAATAAGGATGAAATGTTAAAACGAGATAATAACGCTAAAAGCGATGGTGATGGTGACGGTGATGGTGGTGGTGAGATGAAAGCGGTCACCAGCTATCTATGGTTCGATGATAACGCCAACGATACGATGATAATGACGGAAGGACGGGAGAGTAAAGCGGATGTTCTCCGCAATACGATGATACCGAGACAACAGAGGTACAGCAGGACGACACCGAACTATTACGGCAGCCTTCCGACGGTGGTGGAGAAGTACAACTTCAAGGAGCCACTACCCAAGAGGAACAGGAAACGGAAGAGGCACAAATGGGTGAAAAAGTATCCGTGATATGGTATAGAATAAAATGTTAATTAATTGTTTTTGTTCCACGGTGCAACCGGGAAAGAGATGAGTTAGGATGATGTATATTTGCTGCAGGGGTTGGTTTATACGGCCCTTTGCAGCCGAGGTGGTGTCGCGGAGGGAGAGGAGCGTCGGTATTGCGATTCCGCCGCTCTCTACCCTCCGCGATTAAGCGGTACCACACCGCTGATGCAGTGGCGGTGGAGCCGCGGAAGGAGAGGAGTGTCGGTATCATGTTCCGCCACTCTCTCTACCCTCCGCGATTAAGCGGTGCCGCATCGCTGATGCAGCGGCGGTGGAGCCGCGGAGGGAGAGGAGTGTCGGTATTGCGATTCGCCGCTCTCTACCTTCCGCGATTAAGCGGTACCATACCGTTGATGCAGTAGCGGTGGAGCCGCGGAGGGAGAGGAATGTCGGTATTGCGTTCCACCACTCTCCTTATCTTCCGCGGCCGTATAACGGTTAACGGCGGAACCCAAGACCAGACCAGAGTCGGGAGAGTTTTCTCTCTAGACTCCCATACCCTCTGGATGACGGATTTGGTAGGATCCGTTGCGCAGATGACTATAAGAGGCCGAGAGGAGAGCGCGCTGATGGTCCGGCATGCCCTTACAGAAGTCGAAAGAGATGGTTCTCCACCCCCAAATTGGGCAGCATGGTGCAGCCGGCGCTGGTGGGGTCGCGAATGTGTGCGAGAGTGTTCCCGTGACCCTGCCATAAAATGACGAAGGTGGACCATCGTGGGGATTTTAGTCGGTGCAAGTCCGACATAACCTGTCTTTGCCCCCGCGAGGGCAGGTATGCGAATTAATTTACCCCCAAGGTAAAGCAAAAAAACAAAAATTATAAAAAAAGTATAATATACAGTGCAACACATTCTTACACCTTGAGATGTTAAGTCTCGTTACTTCAGTAATTTTACTAGCTACTCTATCTTTCTCTCTATCCCTCTAACGGGTTCTCGCCTTGTCGTGGGGGAGGGGCTTAGTAACCGTGGCTCGCGACACACGGTGAAGCTAAGTGGAACAGTTTTCCTTTTGCTCGTTCACCTGATTTTAAGTGATACGTCCGCCTATTACGTGGCGCAGTTAAGATGATATACACTGAACCGAATTTCTCTCGTCACCTGACGCATAAGATGTTGAGTCTCCTTACTCTAGTAATATAAATAGCTACAGCGCCCTTCAAACCGGATCCCTGTAATATTTGCCCAATACTGTTTGTTCGCTGCGGTGGTACCTCTTGTCTATGAAGGATTTGAACCCGAAGCTTAATAACGATCGAACCCATGACTCTTCGACCACAAAACTGAATCTTCGACGTATTAATTAAAAAAAAAAAAGTTCCGCCATTGATTTAATCAAGTTTATTTACAAACTACCCGAATGAGATTTACTTAATGCGATCATAACTTAGTCGCAACTTAAATGGTCATGGACGCATTGCTATGTTACGCAATAATAGGTGAGAGCGATTTAAATTATTCAACGGAATATAACACTAATTTCATACACTACAGCGCCCTTCACACCGAAATGTAAGTGATACGCTCGCCCATAACAACGTGGAGCTAGTTAGAATGATATACACTACACCGCAATGTGCTCGACGTAAGACGTTATCAAGTTTAGTTACTGCAGTAATTTCACTAACTACAGCGCCCTTCAAACCAAAAGGTAAGTGATACGCCCGCCCATAACCACGTGGAGCTAATAAGGATGATATAAACTACACTGCACTGTGCTCGACGTAAGATGTTATCAAGTCTAGTTACTGCAGTAACTTCACTAACTACAGCGCCCTTCACACCGAAAGGTAAGTGATACGCCCGCCTATAACAACGTGGAGCTAATAAGGATGATATAAACTACACTGCACTGTGCTCGACGTAAGACGTTATCAAGTCTAGTTACTGCAGTAATTTCACTAACTACAGCGCGCTCCAAACCGAAAGGTAAGTGATACGCCCGCCCATAACCACGTGGAGCTAATAAGGATGATATAAACTACACTGCACTGTGCTCGACGTAAGACGTTATCAAGTCTAGTTACTGCAGTAATTTGACTAACTACAGCGCCCTTCAAACCGGAACTGAAAAGTCTGCGCACTACTGTTTGGTACAGTCCTCGGCAACAGAGACGCTATCACCGGTAAAAGCCTTCGCCTTGTCACTTACTTAACTTGAATGTATCATTACCTGGTAACTACAACGCAGTAATATATATACTACTGCTCAGTAGACTCTTCAATGATATGATTGTTGAATGATCGTGCACAGCATTCCACGTAACCACGACATCAGCACCAAAGGTAACAAGACCCCAGCACGAGAGGATCGAGATGCTTAAACGGGAACTGCTTGGACGGGTCAAAGGCGATCTGGACACCAGGTCGGACATCCTGAACTACGGCGTCTACGATACTTACGAGGACAGCCACTCCAAGGACTTCGTCGTCGAACCCATATACCCCGACGACGGTTGGAAGAAGCTGAGGGTGAAGAAACCCGCGAACAGGACCTCGCTGGTAACCACATTGAAACCGACCAGGAACCGCTCGGCGAAACGCCAGGGTCTGAGGTCAGTCCTGAAGCCGCTGCCGATGGATAGGAAGAAGGAGCATCTGCTGAATCCGTTGGACATATTCTATAGGAGGGTAGTTGGTGAGGAGATGAAGGATATGGAGACGAAATGGGTCCACTGCCAGGACCTCATCAGTCCATACCTGACAGGCATAAAGAAGGATCCTTCAGTGCTGCAGAAAGTTTCCATCAAGGATGCGGTTGTGGTGAGGCGAGTGACTTTGAATATGATCATTACCCGAAGGGCGCTGGTTAGTCTTATCACCCCAGTAATTTCACTAGCTACAGCGCCCTTCAAACCGGAACATGGTTATGTAGTCACATTACTGTTTAACAAAAGAAACTTGCACAGTCTCCGAAAACACAAATGTACCATTAATAAATCTATTATCGAGTTCCGGTTTGAAGGACGCTGTAGCTATTGAAACTTTTTAATAAACAATGAGACGTTCAACTGATAGTAAGTGATACGCCCGTCAATAACAATGCACCACATCTTATTTATACTGTAGATGTTAAATCTCGTTACCCCATAATTTTCATAGCTACAGCGCCCTTCAAACCGAAACATGGTAATGTAGTCACATTACTATTTAACAAAAGAAGCTTACACCGTCTCCAAAAGCACAAATATAACATTAATAAATCTATTATCATGTTCCGGTTTGAAGGACGCTGTAGCTAGTGATTTTTTTAATAAACAATGAGACGTTCACCTGATAGTAAGTGATACGCCCGTCAATACCAATACACTACATCGTGCGTTTTGTTAGATGTTAAATCTCGTTATTCCGAAAATTTGTTAGCTACAGCGCCCTTCAAACCGGAACAAGATAATGTTTGCTACTATTTATTGTCGCTGCGATGGTATCTGCACGGACTCCAGCAGCATGGACTTACTACTAGCGAACAATTACAGTATTCCTGTTTGAAGGACTCTGTAGTTAAAGAATTTTAATAGACATATGTTACAAGAGGAGGTTTATTGTAGTGTATACCATCCTAATTCAATGATCAGGTGAACATCACGCACGTCTGTAGTTAACACCATGTCTTCGACTACAGGTTCCTTCACCTGATGAAAACGAACACTACAGACTACAACAAGGACGAAGTGAAGTCTGTGCTGTACCAGATAAGCAAGCTCAAGTTGAGGCTGTTCCAGTGGGACGTGATGCCGATCAGGGCCCTGCTCACCACATTAATCAAAGGTACATACCAAGATCTCATCTACTTCACCACCAACAGGTCCTGATGGTATAAGGTCAGCCTGATCGTAAGAACGTGGCGCCATTTAAGATCACATCCATCGCATAAGGTCAAGATATCTAGTCTGGTTACTCTAGTACCTCTAATATATATAGCGCCATTCAAACCGGATCACAGACTCAATGCGTTAGTTACAACGATATAGACTGCACTAGATTGTGCTTGTCGCGATGACACAAGAAATTAAGTTACACCACCACCAGTGACTTAAATAGCTACAGCGCCCTTCAAACCGGAACACAGACTTGATCCGTTAGTCACATTGATGTACACTACACCACATTATGCTCGTCGCGATGACACATAAGATATTAAATTACATCACCACGGTGACTTCAATAGCTACAGCGCCCTTCAAACCGGATCACAGACTCAATGCGTTAGTTACAACAATATAGACTGCACTAGATTGTGCTTGTCGCGATGACACATAAGATATTAAGTTACATCACCACAGTGACTTCAATAGCTACAGCGCCCTTCAAACCGGAATCACAGACTTAGTGTTGTAAAACACATCTTATGTCTTACGACGACCAAAGTTTGGGGTATACTATCTTAATTACCGACTCGTTGCTATGGGTAGGAGTGTCACTCAACATCAGGTGAACGTGTTATCGCTTCATTGGATAAAAGATAAGAGAATCCTTCGAATCCCAGCAGTGGGAATGAAGAGTGGACTTAAAACTATCGCCTAAAGCTAGAGTGTTAC
Source organism: Ornithoptera priamus (assembly GCA_029034505.1). Taxonomy (NCBI): domain Eukaryota; kingdom Metazoa; phylum Arthropoda; class Insecta; order Lepidoptera; family Papilionidae; genus Ornithoptera; species Ornithoptera priamus. The sequence continues at coordinate 1,019,744 of JARDWD010000830.1, forward strand.
ACAGCGGGGTCATGTTTTGTGGAGTATTTGGACCGAAGACCAGCAGTGGACGTTTATACACGACGACCTTTTTAGGGGGAGCTCACACATTCAGGAACCTGAAGAAGGGGATCAGGGAGCAGTTCGAGACCTGGAGGCTGAGCTTGTACAACGCCACGAAGCTGCTCCAAGCCGCTCGCATCATCAGACCACCGTGCACCGTCACATCACAATACAGTGGTAATGTATACACTTTAATACTACGGCATTCTCTGCTGGTGAACGGCAACCATAGGGCCCTGTTGCTGAACACTACTAGGCAAACAGTGTGCGGTTTGAAGGGCGTTACATCTAGTGTTACTATAGCGAGACTCAACATGTTATGTCTCAGACGACGAGCGCATTATAGTGCAGTGTATAACATCCGAACTAGCGCCGCGGTATGGGCAGGCGTATCACTTACCATCAGGTGAACGTACCGCTCGTCTCGTCGCTTTATGGTATTCATCGGGTAAGAGCAGCTGAAGACCGGTACGGAGATTGGGAGAGCAAGGTATTTTATGATGGTGAACATGATGATGTTGTCATTTATGATGGTGAACATGATGATGTTGTCATTTATGATGGTGATAACATTGATGATATTATTGACAATGATGCTGTTAATAACGGTGATGCAGCTGATGATCACACTTTTGATATTGATGCTGATGATAATAATCATAATGAAGATGCTGATGATGATAATCATGATGATGATGCTGATGATAATAATCATGATGATGATGCTGATGATAATAATCATAATGATGATGGTGATGATGATAATCATAATGATGATGCTGATGATAATAATCATGATGATGATGCTGATGATAATAATCATGATGATGATGCTGATGATAATAATCATGATGATGATGCTGATGATAATAATCATGATGATGATGCTGATGATAATAATCATGATGATGATGCTGATGATAATAATCATGATGATGATGCTGATGATAATAATCATGATGATGATGCCGATGATAATAATCATGATGATGCTGATGATAATAATCATGATGATGATGCTGATGATAATAATCATGATGATGATGCTGATGATAATAATCATGATGATGATGCTGATGATAATAATCATGATGATGATGCTGATGATAATAATCATGATGATGATGCTGATGATAATAATCATGATGATGATGCTGATGATAATAATCATGATGATGATGCTGATGATAATAATCATGATGATGACGCTGATGATGATCTACCACCTAACCTACTGAATGGAGAAATTGATGATGCTCCTATTAGTAATCCTTCAGATTGGTCTGCTAGAAAATGCTTACCACCATTGAGACCTTTCAGTCATATCATGATGGTTGAAGACCATGTCCAGCCACGGTGCCATGAGGAGACCATGTCCTCGGAGCTGTTATGAAGACTTTAATGAGTCCTCATTAAGATGTGAACACCGTTTACCATAGATCTATGACGAGCTCTCCGAAGGGCTCGACTCCCGGTAACCGTTCCCTCTGGAAGTCCACTGTAGCTTAATGTACCCCTCTTCTACCAGGTTCGACGAAGTCGCAGAAGGTGTCCAGGTTCAAGGACTGGATCACCACACCGAAGCCGCTCTGTGATCACTCTAAGCCCTGACAACGATGATGAAGACTGTCTGTGAGCCGGAGTGTTTGGATGAAATAAACTTGCCCATAAATTCAAATGCGGTAGAAGACTTTATTCCGGTTAATTGATGGGAGAAAGAGATAGATATATGTATATACAGAGAGAGAGAGAGAGGGAGAGAGCTATTGATCAACTATTTTTCCACTGACGTACGAAAGAATGAAAGTACAAGGTACTATACATTTCAATGTCTATCTCTCTCGTTCTTTCTTCATATATTCAGAGTGAGAGGGAAATACATTTTGGAAAATATACTACGTAGTATGCGACGGAGTAGTAGGCCCGCAAAGTAGAGTGTACACAACGCGCTCCGTCTCACTCGCACTCAGCATAAACCCGTATAAGTATATATCTGTCTCTGTCTTTCATGAAATCGTATTCAAACTGCCCCAGAAGAAAATTCATTACAAATAGAACAGAAGATGATTGAGATGGTTGAAGGTTGGTAGTAGAAAGGCAACACTAGCTGAGGATCGAAAGACTGATAGATCAGGAAGATGTTGGTGACCTCGTTAGAAGTCTGCTCATCTGGACCTGGAGCATCGAATGGGATGGAGGCAGTATTGGATGTGATGGAAATAAGTACGAGAATACAAAAATAGGCTGAACTGATAATGATGATGATGATTGTGTATGTATATATTATAATTGACATGGTTTACCCTCCCTCCTGCTGAAAGGGGAATTTGAGAGGATTGTGACCATCATCCCTCAGGGTTGGTCTGCAATAAAAGGCAATAAGACCTTCGCAGTTGTGTGATAGCTGGACCTCGAGACCAGTCATAGTTTTCTTTAGATTCATAGTGAGAACGAAGCGAGACTTTCATCTGGTGGTAAGTTATACACCCACCCATAACAGGGTGCTAGTTAGGATGATACATACAGGGGGGTGAAAGGGGACTCGCGTAACAACTCACGAGGCCTATTGCAGCCGACAAATATTACTGTGCAAATACCGTGATCCGGTTCGAAGGGTGTTGTAGCTAGTGTAATTGCTGAGGTAACGAGACTCAACATCTGATGTTTCAGGTGACGGATGCAATGTGGTGTAGTGTATAACACCCTCACACTTGGGGTGTAATGGGTCCCGGGCTCATGAGACCAAAGCCAACCTCACCAGCTCGTGGTTCAACCTTGCTAAACAACAAACGAGGCTCTGGGTTCCACCAACCCGCATTGGGCCAGTGTGGTGGAGAATGGCCCAAACCTTTTTATATGAATCCCCACCCGATGAAGGTGGTTGGAGGAGGACTATATCCAGCAGTAGACGTCTATCGGCTGATGACGACGATGACACTGCACCACATTGTGCTTCACGCTTTGAGACAAGACATTGCCATAAGCCCACACTAACACAGTGGACAAATGACCTTGACATCTGTGAGAAGCCCACGATTCCCAATAGTGGGAATATGAGTATAACTATTTAACACCATTCACACATAAAGTTCCAAAGTGAAATACACGCTTCCGATTACCAGCTTGTCAACCCAACCGCCATCTTTATCGTTTTTTTTTTTAATTTGCCAACAGGTTTGTAAACATGGAGCCCCTTTAAGAACTGGTTATCGATTCATACGAAATGCGTTCCATTATTAAATATACCATTCTTTTTTTTAATTTAACTAAGCGACGAGTCGAGCGAGACGTTCACCTGATGGTAAGTGATACGCTTGCCGATTACAACGTGGCGCTTAGGATGATATGCACTGCACTACATTGCGCTCGTTTCCTGCGATACGTTGAGTCTCGTTACTCCAATAATAACGCCAACTCCAGCGCCCTTCAAACCGGATAATCGTAATGTTTACACGACGCTGCTTATCGCTGCGGTGTCACCCAGACGGTATCCGGCAACAACGCACTGATATACAAATAAAACACACTACATATTCTGATATGTTTATCATTTCAACATATATATATATATATATAAATATATATAATAAGACAGTATATATACACTACCTGCTTACTTTACCTTGACATAAGATAACCACATAACCTCATATCGACTTCTTCGTACTCTGAAAATGAAGATAAAGTTTCCTGAATAACCCGATAGATGGCGTTGAAATTAAATAATGATTTTCCTTTAAACCTCCAATACCATAACTATTAATATTGTTTTTTTTTCTATTTCCTTCCCCTGCGTGTGGTGGGTGCTTTAGGGTGCCTTAAGGGTGCTTCACATTCACCATCTCCTACTCATTCACATCCTTTATTCTCTCATATCCTGTATACTCTGCTTATTATTTCGCTTACTTGACCACAGCTACTCTGATATCACAGCTTTATACATTTATTACTTCCGCTACAGCTTCCCTGCAAAGCGACGACTTTCGCCTTCGCTCATCACGTTATACATACACTAGCTGCAGCGCACTTCGAACCGGAACACCATTGGATATTTAAAAAAAATACTTTTAAATATATTTATTTTTAAACAGCCTGTATAGCGATAATGAACTAGTATGAGTACTCGGCACTGCTGTCAAATGCGCAGTACTCGCACTAGTTCACGATCAATGTACAGGATGTTTAAAAATAAATACATTTCATACTTTTTTATTATTTTATATGTATATATATATTTTAATCAATTATGTAGGGAGACGCGATGGATGTTTACCTGATGGTAAGTGATACATCTGTCGATAACAACGTGGCGATAGTTAGGATATGCACAGCATTCCGCTCGTCGCCCGAGACATAAAATATTGCGTGTCGTTACCCCAGTATTTACACTAGCTACAGCGTCCTTCAAACCGGATGACAGTAATTTTGACCTAGACGGTCTCCGGCAACAGAGACTTTCCCAGCAATGTGAGATGAAAGTCCCAACGGTGGGTAAAATTAAAATACACCTACCTTGTAATATACCATGGCGACAGTTGGCGGCTTCGAGGGCGCACCGGCTCCTAAACAACACGACGTGGTTGTCGACGGCGCTGATCCCACAAGTGGGATCCAAGTCCACCGCGTCGCAGCTACTGGGGCAACCGGACCGGAGGAACATCACGTACCTGATGCAATACTTCACGTGGATCATGTCGTACTCTGTGGATATCGAAGAAAACACTCCTCTTTGATTTGCGCACTGCCTGATGATATGTCAGATGGTGATGATGTTCCACACGAGCAGGACGAGCTGATGGTAAGCGGTACTAAGTTAGGATGTTCACACTGCAACACTTTACACTCCAATAGCTACACGACGAGAGGCCCATTAATTGGTATTTCCTATTACCATCTACTGTTCAAACATTACTCTGATCTGGTTTGAAGGGCGCTGTGGCTTGTGTAATTACAGCGGTAACGAGACTCAACATCCTATGTCTCAGGCCATTAGCGCAATATGGTGCAGTGTTTATTATCCTAACCAGCGCCCTGTTATGTGCAGGCGTAACATTTACCATCAGGTGAACGTCCTGATCCTCTCGTCGCATAATTAAAAAAAACAAACAAAAAAGTGTGGAGACGTTACTGTGATCCGGTTTGAAGGCCGCCGCAGCGTAATTACTGCGGTATCGCGACTTAGATGTAATATGTCTCAAGACGACGAGCTCATTTTGGTGCAGTGCATATCATCCTAACTAGCGCCACATATGGACTACTTCACTCACAATCAAGTGAACCTCCGGCTCGTCTCTAATGGTAAGTGATACGCCTACATATAACAATGTGGTGCGGGTTCGGTTGTTTACATTGCACCGCATCGTGCTGGTCGCCTGGAGGCATATCACGTTAGGGTCCGTTACCGCAGTAATTTCACCAGGTACAGCTCCATTCAGAATTTCCGGTGCTGGACTGCAGCTCAGCCACTGGAGCTCACAATGCAGACATCCTAACTAGCGTTAGATTCGTTATTGGAAGGTGCAACTATCATACTGGTTATAACCGGTTATAACTATCGTACTGGTTATAACCGGTTACAACTGGTACAAGTATTAGCTGGTATATGACGCGCTGTATACGTACTAATGTTGCCGCGGTACGTCGCGCAGAAGTTGTTTATCGCTATGTGACATCCGCTCTGGAACCACTTGAACCTCATGCTCCTCCTGTTCAGCCCGCAGGCGGGCTTGTGGTAGTCGTTGCAGTGGTAGGGGTCGCAGTAGTCCATCCAGGCGGGGTGGAACGGCCGCTTGAAGCGGTCCTGCCACGACTCGTTCCAGAACGGCTTGTTTATTATCGCTGGCGGCGGTGTGTTCGGGTTAATAGGCGTTAGAAAGAGACGGATGTATGGAGGTGGTAGAGGGTGTGAGAGAGAGAAGAGAACGAACGGCGGCGACTGCGGTTAGAGTGAGAGGGAAATACAGTGCGGAGATTATTCCGCATGAGAGGAGACGCGCGTAAAATAATATATTATATATTTCTGCTGTGCTGCTGATGATGATGATGGTGATGATGATAGTGGTGATGATGATCACCATCCTAATAAACATCTTCACTAGCGCCACGTTGTTATATTAAAGTAGTGACAATGTAGTCTCTGTTGCCGGTGACCGTCTAGGTACCCCAATAGCTGCGAAGCGGTGGACTTGGGATCCCACGCGTGGGATCAACACCATCGACGTCGTGTTGTTTAGGCGCTGATGCAGTATTACAAGATTGGTGTATTATAATTTGCCCACCGCTGGGATTTTCATCTCACATTGGTGGTAGCGTCTCTGTTGCCGGAGACCGTTTAAGTATCACCGCAGCGCCTATACCAGCCGACAAATATTACCGTGATCCGGTTCGAAGGGTGTTGTAGCTAATGTAATTACTGAGGTAACGAGAATCTACATCTTATGTCTTAAGGCGACGAGCGCAATGTGGCTCAGTGTATACCATTCTAACTAGGGCCACGTTGTTATGGGCGGGCGTAACACTTACCATCAGGTGAACGTCCGGTTAGTGTCATCGCTTTACTTAATATTGCCTCCTACTTTAATAGTTTGGTCTCCTACCATAGTCACATTATAAAATAGTCGCCTAATACTGTCAATACAAATTAGTACACTTATATATACATTACTTTTTATGCGGTCCCTGATATAGTTGGGATTGTCGTACTTCGGAGGGGGCCTGAAATAAAAAAAATACATCTTAATAAATATATACAGCTCTTGTGAGAGTTGGGCCCCGAGTCCCAACAGTGGGAACAATAGTGATAACAGTTTTAAAGAGACATCTCTTGTATATATTCTTTGACAATCTCTTAACTGGTATAGATAGGTACCAACGCCGCGCCTATACTACCACACAGTACTGTGCATACATTACTATGATCCGGTTTGAAGGGCGCTGTAACTGTTGGTAGTGTCTCTGTTGCCGGAGACCGTCTAGAAACCGCCGCAGCGCCTATTGCAGCCGACAAATATTAATGTGCAAATATTACCGTGGTCCGGTTCGAAGGATGTTGTAACTAGTGTAATTACTGAGGTAACGAGACTCAACATCTGATGTTTCAGGTGACGAACACAATGTGGTGTAGTGTATAACACCCTCACACTTGGGGTATAAGGGGTCCCGGGCTCACGGGACCAAAGCCAACCTCACCAGCTCGTGATTCACCTTTCTAATAAACAAAGGAGGCCTGGCTCCCACGAACCCGCTTTGAGCCAAAGCGGTTAGAAATGGCCCTAATCCCCCCATATGAGTCCGAACCCGATTACCCGATCAATGTGGGAACCTTTGTGAGAGGTCTACGTCCAGCTGATGATGTAACCATAAAATTGTTTTATCTGTGGTATTTTCCCCACAAATGTTAGAGATAGAAAAATTGGTACGCAGCCATTACGTTCCCACTGCTGGGTCTCTGGGCATACTCTCGTTAGGAGACAAGGCTATTTATCTGCTATGCTGGCTAGAGTCAAGTGGGGTGGAAGTCGAGTGTTGTCAGCTGTTCTGCGAATATTTGGAATTATTTTAGGGATTTAGGGGTGGAGAGATATAAAGGATATACACTACCTCGTTTCATTATACTTCTTCGGTAACCGTGCACATTCTAAAAAAAAAAAATTGTCTATATTTCGACTAAATCTGTAGCACTCTTACTAATCAATCCGACTACTACAGTTGCCGATGGTGGTAAGTCACTGGATGTGATATCAGCATATTTTTTTTTTATATACAAATAAGTGGTGAAACAAGCAGTACGGTCACCTGATAGTAAATGATACACCCGCCCATAACAAACGTTACCATAGCAACCATACCAAAATAAAACGATGATGGATCTATTGTAATTCAATAAATAATTATCCTGTAATCGTCTGCAGATCATTCCGCGTCGGATGCTAGTGTTGCCGTGTCGGTACGTTCACTCGTTTTCACGTGATTCGCGACAAATCAAGCCATATTTTTATTTTATATACAGGCTGATAGGTAATAAGTGTAAAAAATGTGGAGGGGCTAAAGTATAGCTCGTATCCTATTTGTCTATGGAATACCGCATCCAAAGACAATGCTTCTGGAGTTATTCATTTTTAAATATTTTCCAAAAAATTCTCGATTTTATTTCTTGTTTATTTTTTACACAAATTTTAATATAATTATTGTTTTATTAAATTAAATAAATAATCATCACTTAGAGGCCAAAACTTTTTAATTAGGCTCTTTGAAAGCGGTGACAGTAAACAATATGGCGTCGTACTTACATTTGTATTTAATATTAAAATTAAATTTTATTTATAAATAATACGTATAAAGCACATAAATAAGTACCCGACTTCAATACCTATCCGACGAGGTATAAGGAAGTAAATAGTTTCTAAAATTAAAAAAAAAAACATTCATAAAACAGGTCTTTTACTCCTATTACCTTTCACCCAGTAAATGACATTAGGAAATCCATAAACGCCGCCATTTTGTAGTCCTTGACAGCGTCATGTAAAATAAATATACTTTTTTTTTTTAAATCGTGAAGGCGAAGCTCGGAAACAAGTTCGGACTTGTTCATGATACTATCATCATTCATCTTTTACGGATTATTATCTTAATTTAATAAAACAATGATTAAAAAATAATTATTACATTAAAATTTGTGTAGAAATAAAATTATCGATTTTTTTATATTAATAACCTAGCCTTTGAAATCATTTTTAATATTTAGTTAATATCATGTATATATATATATATATTTGTAAATATATATTCGTGTATTATATTGTATTTATTTGATGCACCCACCTCATCTCCGCATTGCCCAAGGTAGACTGGAAGATAGTGCCAATGGCATTAAGTCCGCCTTTACACGAGTTGTATAAAATTAAAAAATAAATAACTCCAGAAGCATTGTCTTTGGATGCGGTATTCCATAGACAAGATACGAGCTATACTTTAGCACCTCTATATCTTTTACACATATTATCTACCACCCTGTATACAAAGGTGTAAAAGGTCCGCACAACTCACAGGATCCAAGTCAACCTCACCAGCTGGTGGTGCACTCTGCTAATCAACAGCCTGGCTCCCACCAACCTGCATTACGCCAGCGTGGTGGAAAACGGCCGAAACCCCTTCCATATTAATCCATACAAACAACGACCTTTACTGCATGGAGGTGTCGGAGGCCAGGCTGATTGTGAAGATCTTTGAGTGAGGGCTACGTTCAGCAGTGGATGTCTATTACCTGATGATGATGTATATATATATATATATATCAGACGATGGTTTGACAACCAGTACCACCTTATTTTTTTTTTTTAAATAATTATATTATCACTTACTGGATATAATTATAAAATAACACAGAATAAATGTATATATTACATGCATGTCTACTAAACAATAATTAGAAAAACTTCGCCATCTTAATTATTCGTTTGATTGATCAATTAACTTAATTCGATTAGAAAACTTTACATTTAGCAATCATTATTAATTAGCATATAATCAGTGATCGTTTTTTTTTTTCGAAGTATCATTTAGTATTAAACTTACCATGTCTTAATCTGCAGGCTAGTAATTCTCTAATAGATTTAGTTTTTTTTTTTTTTTTTTTTCAGTACTTTACAAGGACTCATCGGCGTACTTATCAGCCAGTCCACGGCTGGACAAAAATAAAAAAAAAATTGTGTTGGGGTAATAAAGCAGATTGGCCAACGAAATGGATTAGAGAATAAGATAACTGGTGGTAGTGTGTCCGTTCCCGGAGACGGTCTAGGTACCACCGCGACGGACAAAACAGAACTGTGCAAACATTGCCGTGATCCGGTTTGAAGGGCGCTGTAGCTAATGAAATTACCAGCATAATGTGACTTAAATGCTCAGCGCGATGAGCACACTATGTAGTGTACATGATTCAAACTAACACATCACGTGTTCCGGTTTGAAGGGCGCTGTAGCTAATTAAAATACCAGCATAATGAGACTAATATGCTCATCGAGATGAGTATGATGTGGTGCAGTGTACACAGTTCTAAATCATCACGTGTTCCGGCTTGAAGGGCGCTGTAGCTAGTGTAATTAATGGAATAACGAATTACATAACACTAGCACCAGCGAATCTAGAAGATCTTTTTGTTTACGCCGTTAACGCTCGCCGTTTCGTAACGCTTCCTGACAGCGGCGGGCAATTTCCGTTTCGGCGACAGGAAGTGATGGTCGTCACCGCCGCTAGTTGCGCTACCGTTGTCGTACGGTGCGGGGAACCCTACCACTTTCGACGGACGGAAGTGTTCGACGAACGCTATTATCTCATTGCGCGAACAGTGTGTGGAGAAGCAGCCGCTGATGAAGGCGTCAGACTTCCACTCCAGCGGCGCCTTGTCCAAGTTGTAGTCTTTCCACCTCATCGCGGTGAGGTAGACGTGGAGGTAGCTCTTGTGGTTCCTACGGATACATCGGCTATGGTCATTGCCCCCTTGTTTGTCTCGGCACAGGTGTATCCTGGTTTCCGCTAAGTCGTTCGTCATGCCCGGTACTTGACTCTGTAATTTGCTGTAACGGAATATTTTAAGATTAGAAGTGTTTTTTTTTTTTTTTTTGTAGACGAGCGGCGAATTCACGTAATGATAAGAGATACGCACGCCTGCAACCCGAGGCGTAAGACGTCGAATCTCATTACCTCAGTAATTTCACTAGGTACAGCGCCCTTCAAACCGGATCACTGTAACATTTGTTTACAAATTTTTGGCGGCAGAAATGATACCAGTACAACCTGCTTTACCATCTAAACTGAATCTCTCACATACTATAGAGATCAGTACTTCAATACGATTGTACCTGATGGTGAAGCTGAGTATTCACTATCTTAATAAATACCATCAGGGGGAAAAAAAAGCACGTCTTCCACCATCTCGTATCAAGGCCTTACCTATAAAATTTCCATTTATCACCATCGATGTAGACTTTGGTCTTCAACCTGCTGTATATCCTGTTGACTATGAATTCGAAGGTGTACTTGGCGTATATGAACAGGGAGACGGCGTGGCCCGCGTCCAGCTTCAGCCACTTGTCGATCTCGTCTATCACCGAGTCGGCGGCGTCGCTCCTCTTAGCCAGGTCCTCGTAGTCGACGCTAATGAACGTCGTGTCTACGTACATGGCGTCGATCGCGATCGGATCGCCGTCGCCGGTGTGCAGCTTCCTATACTTGGGTATGTCGTTAATACTAAAAAAAAAAAAAAAAAAAAAAAAAAAAAAAAAAAATAAGTTGGGAGACATTCACCTGATGGTAGGTGCGCCGCTAGTTATTACGATACATATTGCACAGCATTGTACCGATCGCCAGATGTAAGATGTTGAGTCTCGTTACCCCGGTAATTTCATTAGCTACAGCACACTTCAAATTAATTATCTCGGCAGTTTCACTAGCTACGACGCTCTTATATACTGGCCACCCCAGCAGTTTCACTAGCTACAGCACACTTCAAGTTGGTTACATCGGCAGTTTCACTAGCTACGACGCTCTTATATACTGGCCACCCCAGCAGTTTCACTAGCTACAGCACACTTCAAGTTGGTTACATCGGCAGTTTCACTAGCTACGACGCTCTATTATATACTGGCCACCCCAGCAGTTTCACTAGCTACAGCACACTTCAAATGAATTACCTCGGCAGTTTCACTAGCTACCAAGCTGTTATATACTGGCTACCTTAGCAGTTTCACTAGCTACAGATGACTTCAAATTAATCACTTCAGCAGTTTCACTAGCTACGACACTCTTATATACTGGCCACCCCAGCAGTTTCACTAGCTACAGATGACTTCAAATTAATCACTTCAGCAGTTTCACTAGCTACGACACTCTTATATACTGGCCACCTCAGCAGTTTCACTAGCTACAATGCCCCTCACAATGGTTACCCCAGCTATTCCACTAGCTACAACGCTTTTCATACTAATTACCCCAACAGTTCCACTACCTACATCTTTCTTCAAACTGGTTCCTTTAGCAGATTCAACACCTACAGCACCCTTCAAAGTGGAAAACGATGAGTTTACTACTACTCAGTATTGGTGGTAGTAACCAAGTCGCGTTCTAGTTTGAAGGGCGCTGTAGTCATTTTGAAAAAGCAAAAACTGCAATAAATAATACATTTACCGTATTCTGAAGTCACCAGTATATAACACTGTCGTCTTCGCTGTCTTGAATAGAAACATTGTGGAGCCGAACGAGTGACCGGCTGGTATCAAGGTTACCTCCAAGATCAATTCATCCCAGCCCATCTCTGGAACACTTGGTAAAATGATCAGCTCGCTATCTGGAAAATAATCATGCAGTTAACCCAGGAATCATAATATCAGTCATGCCGGAGGTGATGGAGGGAAATCATTTATTACCCACAAGGATGTCAATTTATATACAGTGAACATAACAGCCCACTTGATATTCCCACTGCTGGGACAAGGACTATTTACAAGAACGACGGTCAAGGTCTTACTCTACAGTAATGACTATACTCAAGATGCTGTTTATCCACAGGCTACCGATAGCCTCGGACCCAATGTTCAACGGGTTTCCTCCAGCTGATGATAATATTGTTCTTATCTTCAACAATATATTTGCATCAACAACATGCTGCGCCAGTCCACTGCTATACATAGGCCTCTCCTGAGGAATGCCCACTTCGCTCAAGTTGTACAATAACAGCTGCAATTAACTGTCTCAGGATCTGAAGCCAGATCCTAATCCGATAATATCCCGAGACTATTACAGCTGACAAGCAAAAGTGTGCAGACATTACTGTATTCCGGTTCGAAGAGCACTGTAGGTAGTGACATTATTGGGGTAAAGGAGACTCTACATCTTAAGACTCAAGGTGACAAGCACAATGTGGTGCAGTTTATACCATCCACCACCACTTACTATTAGGAGATGGCCTACTTGTTACACTTCTCCCATAAAACGAGAATAATTTGTCGACTCCTGTAATTGACAGCATGGTGAACGGTTACTGCTACACATGTGGGGAATAATGACATGCATGTCATCATCATCAGCCGATAGATATCTACTGCCTCTTTCTAAGATCCCCACACAATCGGGTACAAATTCATATAGGGTGATTTAGGTACTGCCTCACCATGTTGGCCAAATGCAAGCAGGTGGGAGGCAGAGCCTCATTTGTTGATTAGCAGGGTGCATCATGAGTAGGTGGGGATGACTTGGGTCTGGTGAATTATTGTGCGGGAACCCTCACATCCCTCATATTGACAATCAGCATCAACGGAGTTGGTACTTGATGAATAATCACATAAGGCCACTTTAGGAACAGCTATGCTGCTAACAATGTAGTCTCATGCATTTTATCATATATTCATTATATAACAATTACCATCATCTACCTGGTGGTGAATTGTAAGAAGACAATATTAGGTTACTTACACTACTTAAAAAGAATAAGATTTTCATGTACAAATGAAACTGTGCAGAAATTCTGCTAGTATTTAAATTTGTGACAAAATTATTACCCGCAGGCAATGTCCGCCAAGTTGGAATATATATGATAATAGATTTTCGCAACCGACCGTCTCGCCGGCACTACCATCCGCACCATCTGGATGGTTGGCGTTCCACTACAATGCGTTTTAAAAACAGTTTTCTGCCGCGCACAGTAAATATCTGGAACTCGTTGCCGTCAGCGGTCTTCCCCGACAACTGCGACATTGGGTTATTCAAGAAAAGAGCATATTCTTACCTGAAGGGTAGGCAACGCACTGGCGTCGCTAGTGACGTGGGCGGCGGTGAATCACTTACCATCAGGTGACCCGTCTTGCTCGTTTGCCTAGTATCTTACATAAAAAAAAAAAAAAAAAAAAAAAAACTCACCTCTACCCAATGGTTTGACATAACTCAGCAATGAAGAACTATTCTCAAACTCAATGATGGTAGCCGTAATTTCTGATGTGTATATGTATACGTTTCCCTTGGCCAAATGTTTCTTGAGCAAATAGCTTGATAAACCTTGGATATGGTCACCATGATAGTGGCTGAGAAAGTAAGCTCTTGAATATAAATTCTCTTTTTCAAAATTGTCCACCGATATGCCTGAAATAGGAATTATAGCTGAATTATATGGATGTCACATTCTTTTTTATGTAGTTTTAGAATTTTAATGAAGAAAGCTTAGGGAATTAGTTTACTATATTAGTTTTTTGTTCTAAATATAATACAGTTAAAACACTACAAAGACATTCAGTGTTGATTGTTTTGTTGATTGGTTCAGTACCTAGTAAAATAATAGATTTATATTTATAATTATAAGCAGTTCCAACACTATAAATTCATTTCATCACATTAAGACATGCAATATCTCATATTAGTTTACATACAATATATTAGTTTGTCTAAAACACCACATAAGTGAGAACAAAGTTTAATGTACATTAAAAACAGTGCATACCTATATGTATATTTATTAAATTCAAGCAATATTTTTCATTAGAATTTCTTTTTTAAAATAACATTTATACCTTATTACAATTGTTTAATTCTAGTTTATTATCACTATCTAAAAAGACAAATCGACACCTTTTTACATCTTTCATTTATAGTTATATAAATTTGTTTACCTGGGATTTCGCTAATTTTACCATGAAAGGAACTTCGGCAGCTCATATCGGATTATTAAAAAAAATTGTGAGAATTTTATAAACAAGAGATAAATTCAGTATAAAATACTTGTGTACACGTAAACAGGCTATAAATAATTATCAGTATCTAATGTTGAAAACACTAGTCTATATAATAATAATATTACATATATACATATTAAATAACTTCACAAAGTAAACGACAATGATAAAAGTGATAAGTTTTTATGTTATTAAACCGATTAAGATAAAAACTTTAAGGACTATACTCAGAGCTGTCAAACTTGGCGGGTTTTTATTTAGGCAATGTGTCTGTTCATTCAGCCTATTGACAACTTGTTTGATATTAAAATATGACGCCAGTGTTAATACGTTAAATAGAATTTTTTTTTGTAATACTTGGTTCTTTTGAAATTATGGATCTGATCTTACTTTTTAAATACTGATAACAAAAAAAAAATGTCTCATTAAAAATTAAAAAAATCCTAACATGTCAATGAAAAAGCGTACCAAAAACGCTCATGCTTAATTCACGTATCATTATCACCATCGTCGTCAGCTGATAGACGTCTACTGCTGGACATAGGTCTCCCCAAAAGATCTCCACACCGATCTATTCTACGCTGCCTGCATCCAACGGCTTCCCGCGATTTTCGTTTATAAGATTTCATATGGAGGGATTTGGGCCATATCCCACCACGCTGGCCTAATTTCGGATGGTGGGAGCCAGAGCCTCATCTGTTGATTAGCAGGTGAGGTTGTCTTGGATCCTGCAAGTGGTTGTGCGGTACCTCTTACACCACTCACGCACGTACCCCTTAATTCACATACACTTATACTAGTCAATAGTCCGAGTTGCAGGAATTTAATTAAATAATAAAAAAACCTGTTTCTCGTTTTACATGAAATATAAATCCACCATTCTTATTACAATGATTATTTTTACTTTTGTCTTCTTAGCGTTGTGATATCATTATGTCGTGCCCAACATTTGACGCGAGGACTTTCATTTAAAACCAATTGGGGCGGATGAATCTAACTTTGATTATATCCTTATTCATTATATCGTTAGTACTTACATTAACATGCAATCACTCCATTGCCTCTCTGATGGGTGAAGACGAAAGTCGCGCAGTATTTATTAAATACTGCAGAAGAGTGGTGAGAAAAGTGTTGGGGGAGAATAAAAGGTAAGAAAGGAAATAAAGAAGAAATAAAAGGAAGCAAGGAATGGAGGTGAGAAAAGCAAGATAGAAGAAAGAAAACATGCTCCAGAGTATGCTTGTTTCAGGCTCCCCCCCCTCTTCAGAAGGCGTCTTCACTCTCAGAGGACGGATGAAAGAAGGAAATGGAATGGAGAGTGATAAAGATAAGAAAGAATGGCAGATAAGTATAGGATGAAAGATGAAAGGATGAAAGAAGGAAAGGTAGATGATATCAGAAATACAAAAACTGATGGTAATTGAATGAAAGTAAAAGGCCCTGACCCAAAACACGCAGGGGAAACGATTCAAAAAAAAAAAAAAAAAAAAAAAAAAAAAAAAAAAAAAAACATGCAATCACTACATTAATTTTCGAACAAAACATGTTTTCTACAACCACTTTTATCTAGAACATTCCATCACTATGTATGCATCAACTCTCTCATCATTTTAATTATCGGCAGTATTTTCGGCAGGTCGCCGGAAGCCGCTGGATGCGAGTATCCCAGGACCGAGAGGTGTGGGGAACTTTAGAGATCTTTGTCCAGCAGTGGACGTGTATCAGCTGATGATGATTTCTCCCGCTCTGCTCGCATCACGGATCACCATGGGCCGTCGTATGTTGACGTTCATGTATGGGTTGGTGGGAGCCAGGGCCTCGTGTGTTGATTAGCTGGGAGCACCACGAGCTGGTGATGTTGGCTTGGATTCCATGAGCTGATGATGTGCTGGACCCTTTAAGCCCGTGTTAATTATTAGTAATAATATTTTTTTATTTTAACCTTCTTAGTGTTTTTACTGATTTGTAGTAAAGTATCGGAGGTCTTCTTAGTTGGTGCTGGTTTATTCATACCCGTCTTGTATAGGTACCACCGCAGCGACAAGCAGTGTGCAAACATTGCCGTGATCCGGTTTGAAGGACTAATAGCTATTATTTCAGGTTAGGGGTTACTATTGTTCAGGTACAGGGTTATATATTATTCAGGTTCGTGATCACTTATTACATGTGGTGTTCAGGTTGGTCATCACTGACCACATGTTGTGTTCAGGTTGGTTATCACTGACCACATGTGGTGTTCAGCTTGATGATCACTGACCACATGTGGTGTTCAGGTTGGTCATCACCGACCACATGTTGTGTTCAGGTTGGTCATCACTGACCACATGTGGTGTTCAGGTTGGTGATCACTGACCACATGTGGTGTTCAGGTTGGTCATCACTGACCACATGTGGTGTTCAGGTTGGTGATCACTGACCACATGTGGTGTTCAGGTTGGTGACCACTGGCCACACGTGGTGTTCAGGTTGGTGATGACGAGCCGTCATTGACACACCGCTGGGGTTAGGTGATGGTGAAGGAATGATTTCATTTCATCTATAATTTAATTGTTACTGATGATGATATTCAAAGCTACTCCTCATCAGTCTCTTTACGCCTCTCCTTCTCATTCTCCTTCAGCGCTCGGTACACCATGGCGGCCTTCTGCGCCAGGGTATCGGTGTACTGCTTCAGCTTTTTGGACTTGAGCAAGTCCTTCACCGCCCGCATTATGGACTTGAAGTTCAGCTCCAGCATCAGGGACGGCTTGCCGCTTTTAAAGTGAACTATTTCAGGCTCTGAAATGCGTGACGATTAGATATACCTATATATATACCATCACCATCATAATCTTCATCAACGCCATTATCATCATCATCATCACCATCATAATTTTCATCAACGCCATTATCATGATCATCACCATCATAATTTTCATCGACGCCATTATCATGATCATCACCATCATAATTTTCATCAACGCCATTATCATCATCATCAACATAATCATCGCCAAGAGCGTAATCTCTATCATCATAATCTTCATCAACGCCATTATCATCATCATCATCACCATCATAATTTTCATCAACGCCATTATCATGATCATCACCATCATAATCTTCATCAACGCCATTATTATGATCATCACCATCATAATCTTCATCAACGCCATTATCATCATCATCAACATAATCATCGCCAAGAGCGTAATCTCTATCATCATAATCTTCATCAACGCCATTATCATCATCATCATCACCATCATAATTTTCATCAACGCCATTATCATGATCATCACCATCATAATCTTCATCAACGCCATTATTATGATCATCACCATCATAATCTTCATCAACGCCATTATCATCATCATCAACATAATCATCGCCAAGAGCGTAATCTCTATCATCATAATCTTCATCAACGCTATTATCATGATCATCACCATCATAATCTTCATGGACACCTTTATCATCATCATCACCGTAATCATCGCCATGAACAATATCATCGCCATCATAATCTTCATTGACACCTTTATCATCATCACCATAATCATCGCCATGAACATTATCACCACCATCATAATCTTCATTAACACCATTATCATCATCATCACCATTATCATAATGAAAACAGCCATCACAATTATCATCAACAATATCATTATCATAACTGTAACAATCATCATCATCACTACATACTTGTCCCTCATAATCTTCATCACCACTTTCACCATCATCATCATCTTCAAGTATCCAATAAAGAAGGTTGTTCCATACTCACTGAAGTTATAAGTGTCCTTCTTAGACCTGAAGAACGCGTTGACCTTGTCGTCTTTGAAGAAGTCCACGACCATGTCCTGGATCTTCTGCATGGCGGTCGGCTTGACGAACTCCTCGACTTTGTTGGGATCAGCGCCGGCGTCGATAGCCAGCACCACGCTCTCCAGGCCCTTCTCCTCCGTTTTCGGCCTGGCGAGGAGTTCGTACCGCTTGGGTAAGTCCAGCCTCTTCCTGGTGTCCTCCGGCGCCCGGCTGTTCGGCACCACCTTGTGGATGAGCGCGTCCACGTTGGACTGGTTCTCACCTTTGCGAACTTGCAGGAACACGTACCCGTCGGCGCTGATGGTGACGGTCAACAGACCTGGTGGTGTTGCAGGTTACCAAGTTAACGCAGGCCGTATAGGTACCGCAGGAGACATACTTCACTGTTGTGAAGGGCGCTGTAGCTAGTGAAATTACTGTGGTAATAAGATTATATATATTATGTATGAAAGCGAGGAAGACAATTTGGTGCAGTGTATATCATCCTAATGCATTATGTCTGTGTTCCGATTTGAAGGGCGCTGTAGCTAGTGAAATTACTGTGGTAATAAGATTATATATATTATGTATGAAAGCGAGGAAGACAATTTGGTGCAGTGTATATCATCCTAATGCATTGCCTGTGTTCCGATTTGAAGGGCGCTGTAGCTAATGAAATTACTGTGGTAATAAGATTATATATATTATGTATGAAAGAGAGGAAGACAATTTGGTGCAGTGTATATCATCCTAATGCATTATGTCTGTGTTCCGATTTGAAGGGCGCTGTAGCTAGTGAAATTACTGTGGTAATAAGATTATATATATTATGTATGAAAGCGAGGAAGACAATTTGGTGCAGTGTATATCATCCTAATGGATCATGTTTGTGTTCCGGTTTGAAGGGCGCTGTAGCTAGAGAAATAAATGCTTACTGCATTTAAAGTTAATGAATGCATACGTTAACTTTCTTTACTAAATTAATAACATTAGCTACAACGCCCTTCAAACCGGAACATAGATTTTTTACGTTTGGACGATACTATTACAAATTGTCTTCATACATCATATATATGAATATATATATACTGAGAGGAGTAAGGAGTTCCTCGCAACAGCTTACGGCTCCCAAGCCAACATCACCAGCTCGTGGTGCAGCCTGCTAATCAACAGACGAGGCTCTGGCTCACATGTCCCGCGTTGGGCCAGTGTGGTGGGGAATGGCCCAAATCCCCCCCCCCATAAAAATCCGTACAAACGACGGCCTAATGCCCGGCGTAACTAGAGACAGTACTAACTGTGATCCGACCTACATGGAAATCTTTCTCGGATGCTTATGTCCAGCAGTGGGCATCTATGATTATGTACTTACCCAAAACATATACAGCAGCATTCATCATGAAGTCCGTTGTAGTCATCAGCACACAAACGGCTCCAACATCAAGAGCTGTTTATTTGAAAACCCGACGGACAATTAAATGAACAATTGTACAGGGGCCATTAAGATTGCAGTGTTTTATTACGAACGAATGTTGCGGAAAATTTCGCTGATAACTACTCTAATTCATAACATGATTATAAACCATATTAATACCTATAAAACGCCCACTGCTGGACATGTGGGAAAGCTATCCCACGAAGTTACACAACACAGCTACTTCACTATGATGATATCATAACGTCTTATTAATAGTAGTGTCTTGCCGGAGACTGTATAAATGCAAATATTACTGTGTTCCGGTTTGGAAGGCGCTGTAGCTAGTGTAATTACTGAGGTAACGAGACTGAACATCATACGTCTTAAGATGACGTTGTTATGAGCAGGCGTATCACTTACTATCAGGTGAACGTCCCACTCATCCCTAGTTTGTATGATACACTATAACGCTATAACTCGAACTTGTGTAGTTACCGCAGTAATTTGACTAGCTACAGCGCCCTTCACTACACATTAATGTCCGCACACTACTGTTTAGTCACTGCGGTGGTATTTAAACAGTCATCAGCAAGAGATACACTACCACCAGCCGAACCAAGTGTGAGTTGGTGAATGTTTTGATTCCTCAGAAATTGATCTTGGAAAATGTCGGTTACCTCAAGATATTTTCATTCAGTTAGCTTTCATTACTTCGGTAACAATACTTAACATCTGTCCTAAATAGATTGCCTGTTGCTGTGTATATCATCCTAACCAAGCACCACTTACCATCAGGAGAACGTCTTACTCGTCCAGTCCAAAATAAAAGGTACAACCGCATCTCTTATATCAGCGGTCGAATGATACAAGGCGATGAGCGTTATACGGTGCAGTGTACATCATCCTAACTAGCGTCGGATCATGAGCTGGTGCAACTTTGTAGATTTTTTTTTTTTTTTTTCATTCAACGAAGACATTTATAGTTGCAATATATACATTGCACCGGTGGTCCGACGATCTGATGAAGCTTTTGACCAGCGCAGGATCGATTGATGTGGAGATCTACGTCCAGCAGCTGGTAATGATGACACTGCAACATGTACTCGTCGTGAGACATCAGATGATAACTCTCAATACACTAGCTACAGCGCGTTTCACTACACTGTAATTTTTTGGGCGGGAAAACTAAAACTTACAGACTATATAGATATAGAGTAGCTACAGACGGAATTTTGATTAGTTTTTAGTTGCTCTAAAGCGATTGGATCCGGATGTTGATGTTGACAGAATATTGGTTGTTTGACGGCTTTATTATAGAACCAGCAGATGGATACAACGGGCGTGCGCAGGCGCATCAATTTTCACCGCAAATAAATAAAAACTGCGACATCATAGCTTACATCGAAAACTCGTGGAAGAGAAATATTACGACTCAAAGATGCTTTGAGACGCCCCCTCCTCGACCTCATGCGTGTGCGGGCGACCGGTTCCCCCGAACCTGTCGCCCAGAGGCCATGGGAGCCACGGGAGAAAACCTCTCCCGGCTCCCCGCGGCGGAGAGATGTTAGGCCCGCCGCTACCTGTTAACGGCCGCGGAGGATAGGGAGAACGGCGCATCGCAATACCGAAACTCCTCTTCCCCCGCGGCCCCACCGCCGCCGCATCGCCGGTGCGACACCGGTTGGCCGCAGAGGGTACTCCCTCCGCGACCCCACCTCGGCTGCGAGGGGCGGTATGAAACCGCTCCTGCAGCCGGCCGCTCCGGTGAGCTCCAGTTATCCCAACCGGTGCTCGAACCAGGAGCGGCCCCTTCGGCCAGCCCTTCGCCGCGGGCCGGCCGGATGGGTTCCACTTGGCTTCACCGTGTACCGGACCACGGTTACTAAGCCCCTCCGCCACGACAAGGCGAGAACCCGTTGGAGGGGGACATAACCCGTCTTCGCCCCCGCGGGGACGGGTATGCGTAGGCATTTCTCCCACGTTAAACAAAAAAAAATATTTACAAATGAAATATATATATATATATATATATAATAAATAAGTTAACAGATTATATCAACACCTCCGCGCCAAAAAAGTATAACAAAAAAAAACAGGTTTAGAAAAAAGCGTTTACCGCTAATAATTTTTTTTAGTTTTTATTATTATTACATATGGCAAGAAGGTTATAAAATGTTATTAGATTGAATGTTGATTAATAAAAAAAAAACAAAAAGCTTCGCCTATATGAATTAAAAAAAATATATTTATTTATTGCTACATGACGTTAGTGTCAAACGACTACAAAATGGCGGCGTTTATGGATTTCCTAATGTCATTTACAGAGTGAAAGGTAATAGGAGTAAACGATCTATTTTATTACAAGTGTTTTTTTTTTCTAAATTTTGGAAACTTTATGTACTTCCTTACACCTCGTCGGATAGGTATTGCAGTCGGGTACTTATTTATGTGCTTTATACGTATTATTTATAAATAAAATCTAATTTTAATATTAAATACAAATGTAAGTACGACGCCACATTGTTTACTGTCACCGCTTTCAGAGCCTAATTAAAAAGTTTTATCCTCTAAGTGATGATTATTAATTTAATTTAATAAAACAATTATTAAACAATAATTATTACATTAAAATTTGTGTATAAATAAATAAGAAATAAAATCATCGAATTTTTTCCTAGAATATCGAGAATTTTTTTAAAAATATTTAAAAAATGAATAACTCCAGTACCATTGTGTCTGTACGGTGTACTCCATACATACATACATACATAGATAGATAGTACACGAGATATACTTTAGCACCTACACTTTTACACATATTACCTATCACCCTGTATACCAATGGATAGAGCACCAAAAATAGTGGCTACATACAAGTCATTTCCATTGTGGTGGCGCTTACGCCCTTTTAGCACAAAGACATGATTTTCCATTCCTTATGCCTAGCTTCCTTTGTAGGGTTGATGAGGACTCCGATTCCTCTACCTCTTCATTTTAAATCTGGAGAGATCCATCCATTTCCACAAAATAAATAAAATACAAACAAATTATCTTAATTGTAAAGGTTTAATAAAATTATTTTAAACACAATAGTGTATTTGTTGTTAATTACTTCTCCTCCTCTTCCTCATAACACATCATCACAACTGCTTCCTCATCAACACTATATCCTTTATTAGGTCGGGACCCTGTATATATTTATTTATTAAGATATTAATATTTAACAGTGCTCTAAAAATATGAATCTGCGGGTTCGTATCCATAGACAACTCCAAAATGAATAACAATATCAGAGAGGTATTTAGATATGAACCTCCAAGTTCATATCCATAGACCATTCTAATATAAATTAAAATATTAGAAGGGCCTGTATAAACCTCCGGGGTTCGTATCCATAGACCTCTTTAATATCGATTATATTATTAGATAGATCTATAAATATGCATCCCCAGGTTCGTATCCATAGATCACTATAATATGAATAACAGTATAAGAGGTCTATAGATATGAACCTTTGGGTTCGTAACTATAGACCTTTATAACATTGTAAATCGGCCCCTATGATAGTATCAGTTCTCGGTCGATACATGAGGGGTGAATTATTCTAGTGTAAACTTCACCATCAGCTTTACCATCACCATTGAGGGTGTCAATAAATATCGCCAGAATATTGGGTGTATAGAAAAAAAATATTTGTCAAGAAATGACAAAGAAAATATATATAACATATATTTTAATTAAAATTCTCCACAACAATGTTCCATTTACATTATTAAATAAAATCTCTCTGTAATATCCCACTGCTGGGACTCCGGGCCTTCTCTCGAAAGAAGACAGTCATAGGTATCCATCTCGCTAGCCAACTACGGGTTCGTCGGTTATACATGAATACACAAATAGCCCACTTGATGTTCCCACAGCTGGGACTGGAAACCTCTCACAGGTAAGAACAAGTACCTCCAACACGCCGGATAAGTTCGGACTGATCAATTATATATGCATAAACATCCCAAATGTTGTTCCCACTGCTGGGATTTCAGACTTCGCACAAGAAGAAAGTCGGGGTTACCCATCACGCCGCCCAATTGCAATTGGACGATTAACATGCGTAAATGACAAACTTGTCGTTCCCACTGTTGGGATTTGGGACTTCTCACAAAAAAAAGAGTCGAGCTTATTCATCACGCCGTCCACGTACAGATTGATTGATTACATATATTCATGAACAGTCCACTTGTGGGCTTCCCACAGCTGGGACACTCAAGGTCAGCAGGAATCGAACCCGCGCTTCAAGTAATACATAGTATAATACAAAGATAAAAATTAATGAATAAATTAAGTTATGGCATTTAAAACTTAAGTAAGGAAAGTTAACTTAAAGTAACATTGACTAATATATCAAACGCCGACACAGGGTCATTGAACTAATGGAGCGGACGAGCAGGACGTTCGCCGTGATGTACTGGAGATGGCTCGGTACTCGTCGGGTGACTGTTGACGTGACGTCATCGCTATCCCGCACACAGCGTATGCTACAACGTTCCTCCACACAACGCAACTATTGCACAATCGACTCTATTACTTACCGTATAAAGATCAAGTTAGCTTGTAGTTGATTGGATGTACGTATCGGTACATTCATCTATATAACACGCTTATATAAATGGACTCTATTGTATAGAGCACACAGTTCAAATTTGATTAAACAGATAGTACTGTATTAACCGACTCAGTGCACGCGTCGCCGTCGCGCTGCCGGTATATACGAACATTGCGACCGTTTAATTTAGCCGGGTAGTAATTGCCGCGTCGCGGCGCTGTGTACTCGTCTACATAAAGAGAATATTTAAATTATCTCCACATATATATATATATATATATAAAGTTCAAATTTGATTAAACAAATGGTACTGTATTAACCGACTAAGTGCACGCGTCGTCACGCCGCCAGTCTACATGAAAGTTGCGACCGTTTAATTTAGCCGGATAATAATTTACGTAATTTACCAGCTACAGCTCCTTCCTTACCTATCAATGGTTGCACACTACTGCTTTTCGCTGTGGTGATGGTGGTTAGACAGTCACCATCAAAAGAGACACTACCACCAGTGAAACATGTGAAGTCATAAAATACTGAGAACGATCATCCATCTTCACCAACGCCGTACCGTCATGGTAAGTGGTACAACTTACCATCAGACGAACGTCCTGCACGTCAACGTTTAATATATACAAATTTGTTCGCGAAATCATATATATATATATACACTACATCCAATGCGATTATATGGACCGTAAGCCGAAGTAAAAGCTTTATAGAGACAGGGATGTGGGTATTTCGAACTTTATACTCGTTGGTCCTTCGAGCCGGATTAAGCATGGAAGGTGTATAAGTAACTTAAAATACATAAGTACATGAATCAGATATATGTTAAGAGGTAAAGCGTAAAGCTCTTTCGGACGTTTTGGTTATTTCACTAGCTATTCGAATTTGAACCTTAAGTTAAAGTAAGTTAAGTTACAAATTAACTTAAATCAACCTAAATAAACATTTGCATACAAACAATATGAAGACTATCTAATATGAGAGGAGACAGTGATAGATTTTTATATATCCCTCTCTCTCTCTCTCTCACTATCTCTCCCTAAGCGATACGCCCGTTCATAATGACGCGATAGTTAGGATGACATATACTGCATCTCATTGTGCTAGTCAAGACGTGAGATATGAAGTCTTGTTACACTGATAGTTCATGTCTCTCTCCTACTCTATCTCTTTCTCAACCTCACACGTATGTGCAAATGGTGAGATGGTGGTGGTAAGTTTATAAAAATACAAAATGTTCCCGCGCGGTCCGTATCTGTTCGCTTGTGACGATTCATTAGCCGTATTCCACATGAGCGTCAGTATATTAACACGCGCGCGCACAAGATGGCCGCCGTCAACAAGATGGCGGACGGGAGCGCGGCAGCCTTGCACATCAGAGTGTCGTTGGGGTAGAGGTTCGGCGGTGGCGCCTCCTCGCCGCCTTTGCAGTATTCGCCGCGAGACTGAAATGGTAAGATGTCGTTTTATTCTTCATCATCATCAGTCATCACCAGCGATAGACGCCCACTGTTGGACGTAGGCATCCCCCAAAGATCTCCACATACAGTTAGCATGACCTCTGGTACAAAACTACGGGCTGTCGTATGTAGGGGTTAATATGGGGGGATTTGAGCTATTTCCCTCCACGCTGACTCAATGCGAGTTGCGGGTAGCCAGAGCCTCGATTGTTGATTACCAGCTTGCACCATGAGCAGGTGAGGTTGGCTTGGGTTCCGCGAGTTGCTGTGCGGGACCCTTTACCCCCCATTAAACGAACAGTACCACTAGTCTTTATAAATTTAAATCTCGTTACTCCAGTAATTTCAAAATTACCTACCTCTTAACATTGGGAGACAGTAATTTTATCACACTGCTCTTTAGCAGCGGAAATAGTAACTGGCTTCGATGTTATAGGCTTGTCGAATATATTATACATTACACACTCGATGTTCCCACTACTGGGATTTGGGATTTGTCCCAAAGAAGGACGCAAGAGTATCCAACATTCAGCCCAAGTTCAGATCGATCTATATATTTATTAATATATAAACAGCCCACACAATGCTCCAGTACTGAGGCACAGGATTTCTCATGAGGAGATTTGAAGCCTTCCACCATGCTATCAAGGAGTAGATTGCTCTATTATATATACTGTAAACAACCGAATAAGCGTTCCCACAGCTGGGACCCAAGACCAACAGGAATCGCTGTTATAGGGCAGCAATAGGCAACACTGCATTTAGTTCGTACGTCAGACCGTGGACCAGGTTACACTGACCCCCGTACTCACAGTGAACTCTTGAGAGCAAAGCTCCCTGCACGGTGGGCACACGACACCGCCGCGGTGAAGCCATTCGCGCTGCATTATACGCACTTGCAGCACCTGCCCCGCGTAGTAGCACGTGTAGGTGTAGTTCCCCACCTGTGGGCAAAGTTTTAACATTCAATTAATATATGTGCTAGTATATTTTTTTTTTGGCGGTGTAAGTTCTGCACAACTAATCATGGCACCGAAGCTAACCTCACCAGCCCATGGTGCGCCAAGCTAATCGACAAACGGGGTTCTGGCTCCCACCAACCCGTATTGGGTTAGCGTGGTGGGAAATGGCCTAAATTCTCCCATTTAGGGTGAAGCCTATGTCCAGCAGCGGACGTCTGATAATGATGTATGAGTATACTTTTTTTTTGTTATATATTTGTGTGTAGATGTTACTTGTTTGAACTTCATTATGGCCAAGCCTCGTGACCGGAACCGGAAAACGGTAATATTTATACTTTACTAGGTGTAAGGAGTTCCGTCCAACATCTTACGGAGCCCAAGTCAACTTCACCTGCACGATGTGCACCCAGCTGAATAACAGACGAGGCTCTGACCACACACCAACCCGTAGTGGAACAGCGTAAGGTCCAAATCCGCTTAATGAACTCTGTAGAGATGTCCAGCAGTGGACGTCTCTATCAGCTGATGATGATGAACGTACACTACTGTTATCACTCACCACAATATGTAGTCTCCCGCTTTGGCATTTATATTTGTAGCATCCTGAGCCCCAGTGTTGCCACTCTCTGATCTGCAAAGAGATAGTATATAATTATTACTAGTCAACATTCCATCTAACATCTGGTAGATGTTCCACTGCTGGACATGAGGATTCATTAAAATCTTCAGTTCTACCTTTCTCGTTTTCTGACGTCACTCTCTAGAGTACTGTACTAAACCAGTTCTTTTTTTATTCGTCGAAAAGAAGAGATAAGCACAACTCTGTCAGAAGCTACAGCAAGAGAGCAATGCCAGAGGAATATTCGATTTCGTTAGCAGAGTTGGTTGGCGGCTGGCGAGCTACCCCTCTAGCGCTCGTGCTTTCCGGTCGCTTGCCAGATCTGATGAGGGAAGTTCTTGTAGACCGCCGTCACCACCGCTGCGGAAACCTGATGGAAGTCTAGCTCACATCGCGACAGAGAAGGCCGAACTTTTGAGCGTTGTATTTGCTGCAAATTTTAAACGACGGAAAAGCTGTACCACCTGCCATACCGACATCCAGCTATTCCATGCCGGAAGTTCAGATAACATTGAAAGAAGTCCGAGTTAGTCTCTGGATGTACTAAAGTCGAGTGAGCCGGACGGTATTCCAGCGGTGGTACTAAAACAATGTGCTCCTGAATTGACGCGCCTTTCCCCACTTTCCTACAAAAAAGGGCAGTTCCGTCTCCGTGGAAGTCCGCTGATGTCCACCTCACACCTAAAAGAGGTGATATATCTGATCCGGCGAATTGTAGACCAATTGCTATTTCCTCCCTCCTCTTTAAGATGCTAGAACCTGTTATCAACAAACAGCTCCTCAACTACCTTGAAGAAAACAGTTTATTAAACGACCGACAGTTCTCGTGATAGTCGCTCCACTGGTGGTCTTCAAGTATACCTTAAACATCACTGGGCGTGAGCCCTTGAAAGTTGGAAGGCTCTGGCGGTCAGTTTGGACATAGCGAAAGCATTCGATCAGGTCTGCCATCTCGGACTTCTTGTGAAGTTACCAACGTATGGACTTTCTGAGGGACTGAGTCAGTGGATTAATAGCTTTCTGTCCTGCGAAAGCATAAGAGCCGTCGTTGGCTGCAGCAGCTCTATTAGCATGGACATAAATTCAGGTGTGCCGCAAGGCTCTGTGCTGTCGCCGACTGTTTTTACTTCATATAAATGACATGCTGTCAATTGACGGCATTCATTGCTATGGGGATGACAGCATCAGCGACACCTGCTACACGAGCCGTAACAAAGACTCAAGACCTCGGACTGCTGCAGAGGAAAGTCGAAAGGAACTCTTGCCCGTGTGTCGGAATGGGGTCGCTTTGAGTTCATTTTAATCCATCCAGTACAGAAGTTCACCGCCAAGAAAACTCCCTTTATTGTAGCTCCTCAGTTCCAGAATACCTCTCTGACCATCTCAAGAAGCATTGGGATTTTGGGCATCAAAATCCCCAGTTACGTCCAGTACTAAGGACATTTGGAAGACAAGGTAAAGCTGGCATCTATAAAGCCTGGTGTCATTAAAAGGCGAAGCAGTTCTTCACTGCGGGGCGAAGGTTGTTGCTATATAAAGCGCAAGTCCAGCCTCACATGGAGTATTGGAGGAGCACCTGGATGTCAGCTGGGACCTATAGATTCGGTGTCTGCCTCCTTTTGAGTGTTCTGATGAGCTGTTTGACATGATGCCGATGGCCACATTTCATTATCGCACCGCTCGTCAGGGGCAGGGAATTCATCCCCATACCCTCGAACCGCAATGGTCACGTACGGTCCAGATCTAGAGATGTTTTCTCCCAAGAACACTCAAATTGTAGAACGAGTTACCTGTCGATGTTTTCCTCAGAAGCTACAATATGAGGTTCTTCAAAAAGGGAGTGAAAAAGTTTCTCCAGGGTCAGCAACACGCCCAGTGATACCTCTGGTGTTACTGACGGTCATGCTGCAATTACCACTCAACATCAGGCGAGCCGCAAGCCTGTTTGCCACCTAAATGGTATATAAAAAAAACGGGACGTTCGCCTGATGGTAAGTGATACGCCTGCCCACTACATGGCGCTAGTTAAGATGTGATACACTGCACCACATCGTGCTTCTCGGCGTGACACATATGTCGACTATTGTTACCTCAGTAGCTACTCTAGTTACAACGTCCTTCAAACCGGAACACAGTGCTTAGCCGCTGCAATAGGCGTTGTGATGGTAGCTACCTAGATTGTCTCCGGGAACAGAGACACTACCACCAGTCGGCATTCGCTGTCTTTCGAGCTCAGTTATTGAGTGAGGATCTGAAGACCTTTTCTACGACAGGTATGGTCCTGGACCATCTTGGTCACTAGTCAACTAACCTGGCGACACGACTTCTGCTCCCAAACCCTGTCGCTGTGGTCGAAGCATTTGGAGTGGGCTCCGTAGTTCTCCAACGCGAAGTTCACGTCAGTCTCTGTAATGAAATACCATCATCATCATCATTATAATATTTATGTGAATACATTATCGTGTTCCGGTTTGAAAGACGTTGTTGCCATTGAAATTACTGAACTAATGAGACTTAACATCTTATATCTCAAGGCTATGAGCATAATGTGATGCAGTGTGTCATCCTCACAAGCGCCTCTTTATTACGGGCAGGCGTATTACTTACCATCAGGTGAAAGTCCAATTCGTCTCGTCACTAAGTAGAAAAAAAAAGAAAACCTTAGGTATAGGTCACACTAGATCATACCTTCCTATCTTCACTATCATATGTAAATATATATGTATTATATAGTTCTCTTAATATATGACCTATTTAAGGCGACAGTTAAATGTGGGTGGTGCTACAACAAGCCACGCCCACTAAATTGAAACTTATGTATTTACTCGGCGTGTTTTCCTCGTATGAACACCTGCTGTCCCTGATGAGGACGCTCTTGTGTTTCCACGTGAACTCCTGGAGATACGGGCAGTAGTCAGCCAGGGACACGGAGCCGCCGTAATGAGCCTCGTCGCCGGGCGGCACGTTTGGCAGGACGTCGAAATGCTGTTAAAGAGAAAGAGAATGAGTTCACAAGCAGTAGAAGTGAAAGACATTTTTTTTAGTTAATTTTTGAGAGAACGAGACGGATATACCGTGGAGGTTGTAAACAGAGAGAGAAGGAGAAGAGATAGAGATAGATACAGACAAAGCGATTGATTGACAATTTATCCATTACAATAAGATACGAATGAGAAAAGTAAAATAAAATACTACAGATTTCAACTCCTCTCTCTCTTTCTCTCTTCATACATTCAGAGTGAGAGAGATACGGTATGGAGACATACATGTGCGATGGAGGAACTATATAGACAACGCTTTTTATCTCATTCTCTCACAGCGTTAGAAAGAAAAGTAAAATAATGTATTATAGTGTCTAAAATTCTATCTCTTTCTCTCTTCATATATTGAGAGTGAGAGAGAGCCATAGCAAGGAGACTAGTTTGCGTACGGAGTAGTTGTCGCGCTGCGTAAGGAAACGCGCGGTAGGGAGAGTAGTATACTCAACACTCCGTCCCTCTCGCACGCAGCGTGAACCTGTATAAGCTCTATATAGCTGTCTCTTTCTTTCATTAAACACAATTCGCACTGCTCCGAAAGATACCCTTCAGATATTTACACGGAAATCATCATCAATTTAATCATCACGTGGGTGCAAGTGCGACGGCAATATACATATGTATGGTCTATGACCATATGGTCATGTCGTCGTCAAGAATACTGCAAATTTTTTTTTTTTTGGGGAGCTGTCTTCGCAAATATACTCTGTCTTCTGGGGGGGGAGGTCAGACTTATGTGGAGATTTTTACCCACAAAAAACCCCATCGGTGGGAAACATCGTCGTTTGGAGAGATCACGGGATCTCCGCTGAGAACACCACCGCGGCGCGATCCCTCACCTGATACGCCCTCGGCAGGATGCCGTCGTGGCGAACGAGGTTGCAGAGTACGACTGCTGTCCTCCTCTGCGAGCACTCCGTCCTCAGAGGGTCGCCTTTCACACGCTCGCAGAACGGGGCCGGGTTCTTGCGCCTGTCGTAATAAAGTCCGTATTTGAATGGCGGATGTATTTGTAATGAGATGTGACGTCATAGTGCTGGTGATAGATCAGTTCCTATGATGACAGCATCTGCAACGCCTTTATGAGGCGCGGGTTCGATTCCCGTTTAATTTAGACTCTGGGGGAAAGATACTATCGTGGGCAAAACGAAACGAATTGACAGATATCCACCTGCACTTGATTAGCACAGAAGACTTCGTTTCCCAATGACAAGACTCCCGATTCCCAGCAGTGGGAAAATAGTGGACTGACTTTGTATATATTAAACCGAACTATCTGCTCGTGACCAAAGTGGTATATTACATTGATACTATTCTTGTCTTGAATCCCAGCTGTGGGAACATAAAATGGGCTGTATATATACATTCCATCGATCAGCGATTAATATGTGTAGTAGATAGAGTATTGCGAAAAAATCCCGAGTCCCAGTAGTGGGAACATCAAGTGGACCAATAATATTTTCTTATAGTTGATCAATCTGTATTCGACCAGAATAGTGGATAGCTTTGACTATCTCATTACAAGAAGATTTCAAGTCCCAGCAGTGGGAACATAATGTGGGCTGTTTATAAATTTATAAACAATCGATCAATTGTCATATGACTAGGTCAGTGGATAGCGTTAACTATCTCATTTTGAGAAATCCCAAGTCCCAGCAGTGGGAATATTAATGACGCCGTTACGTAATGTATGACGAGTTAAACTTAACTACAGTTTAACAAACGGTTTACTTACTCCCAATCGGTTCCATTCGATAGGCTTGTAAAATAAATATATATATATATATATATACACATATACATATAGCATTATTTTTATTAACTATATATATATATAGAAGATTGTACAGTACCAATACTATTACAGTAATATATTAAAACATTAAGAGTAATAAACATTTAGGTAGGTATAATTAAAAAAAAAAAAAATCTTTTTAGTGTCTCTGCTTTGTTGAGATGGAGCCATTCTCTTTCTCTTATATTCTCATTTTTAATATAATCTCATACCTTTCTTCTTTCACGCCATCGCCTTGTTACATTTTAGTAGTTCTTTACATTGCTGTGATCCGGTTTGAAGGACTAATAGCTATCACTGGTGGTAGTGTCTCTGTTGCTGGACCGTCTAGGTATCACAGCAGCGACTATTGCAGGCGTCACATCACTGTGCATACATTACCGTGATCCGGTTTGAAGGGCGCTGTAGCTAGTGTAATTACTGAGGAAACGAGATTCAGCGTCATACGTCTGCAGCGTATAACACCCTAACTAGCGCCACGTTGTTATAGACGGGCGTATCACTTACCATCGGGTGAACGTCCCGCTCGCCTCATCGCTTAGTTAAAAAAAAGAAGAGTAAGAGAATTACATAATTACTAGTAATATATTTTTTCTTAAAACAGAACCTTAGTATACTTACACAAGAGTGGAATCGTCCGTAATGTTGCTTGAAAATACAATCAAATATGTTATTTACACACACACACACATACACAATTAGGAAATGCAGTGCATGCTTCGCACCCCACCCCACCCCCTAAACCGTACCCACCACCACCGCCACCATCAGCCGATCACTCCTCCCACAAATACCCACATCGATCGGTCCTGTGCCGCCCGCATCACCGGCCACGCCTTGGTTTCAAATGGGGGGGGTGATTTGGGCCATTTCCCACCACGCCGGCCCAAAGCGGGTCGGTGGAAGCCAGAGCCTGGTCTATTGATTAGCAGGGTGCACCACAAGCAGAGCTCCGAACCCACCACCTCTTTACACTATTTCAACACCCTGTATAAGAACCTAACACTACTACTAGCCTACTAATGAAAATACTGCTTCATATACAACGGGAGCTTACAGTTGATCTAATTATGGAGTCCCAGCAGTGGGACATAATTTTTTACCTTAACACTAATTGTGAGAAAGTCTCGAGTCCCAGCAGTGGGAACATCAAGTGGGCTCTTAATGTATATATAGTCAATACATCTGCTCATGGACAGCGTTATAGATAGCTTTGACTTTCTAATTGTAGGGAATTCCCGAGTCCCAGCAGTGGGAAAGGCTCAAAGTCCACCAGCACCACATAAATTATATCTCATTTGCCCAATAATTTTATTAGCTACAGCGCCCTTCAAACCAGAGCACAGAAATGTTGCTCTATTTAGGATGATATACACTGCAACACATTGCACCCGTGTAGATATAAATTGTATATATCATTCGCTCAATAATTTCACTAGCTACAGCGCCCTTCAAACCGGAACAAATTAATAGCGTTGCACTCGACCCCTCCCCCTGCCCCCCACAAAGCGCATGTTAGGTACCGAAGCGCGAATAAACATTGAATACCTCAACCTTTGCGTGTTCAGCCACTGCTTACACGACACCATCGCGAATTTGCACCCGAGACCCTTCCCCCAGTAGAGGGGCGCCGCGTGGGAGTAGTCGGCCCGGTACCACCCGGTGTCCTCCATCATCGCGAACGTGATCCGGCTGAACACGGAGTTCTGCGTGTGAGTGCCGGTCATCGCCTCGTTCTGGAACACACAACGCTCCTTCACAACCAAGCACGTGTTACGGTGACCTTCATTTGTGCTTTCAATGGCTGACTCGTCTCTACGCTTAATAATAAAAAAAAAAAAAAAAAAAAAAAAAAAAAAAAAAAAAAATTCATGTACGTTGACTCATGTATACCTCGAAAACTCTCTTCTCCCAATGGGTGAGAGCTGTGCCATCACCGCCCTGGTCCTCCAGCTCGGCTCCCTCCAGCTCCGGGCAGTTGAAATGCTGCCGTACCTGAACAATAGAAATTGAAGATGAAAGAGAGGGAAATTAAAATTGTAGGAAAGAAAAGAAAAGACCATAAACTAAACTACGCAAAAGGAAACCATAGATAATAAAAAAAAAAATAGGGCATACTTCAACCACTAACTCCTTCCTTCCTTTAAACCTACTCCAATTCTTTCTCATTCTTTTTATAGAGGGAGAGAAGAGTATAGGTTCAAACATTTGTGTTCCGGTTTGAAGGGCGATATAGCTATTGAAATTACTAGGGCAACGAGGCTCAACATCTTATGTCTCAGACGACGAGCGTAATGTGGTGCAGTGTATATCATCCTAACTAGCGCTGCGTTTTTACAGACAGGTGTATCACTTACCATCAGGTGAACATCCCGTTAGTCAGATCGCTTCGTTGAATAACAAGAAAAATTTTATCACTATGTTGATACCCGACATATTTAGCCCACGGCAGTCCCACCGCTGGACAATTCTCTCTAAAATACGCACCTCTTTGACTACACGGGGCGTGACGATCATATGGAAGGTCCTCTTCATGTAACCGCCCCTTATCATCCAGTTCTTACGGGTGATGTTTTGGACCACGCGCGAAGACCATTTGTGGATTTGAAGCCTGGAAGTAGACGATGAGGTGATGGTGTAGTGTGCGTACTTCAGCTCCGATGTGTTGATTGAACACAGCGAGGTCGTCGTAATGTCTGTTGCTAACCGTATAGGTGTTACCGCGGTGTGTATATCATACTAACTATCGCCACGTTGTTATGGACAGGCGTATCACTTACAATAAGGTAAGCGTTTCGCTAGTCACGTCGTTTCGTTGAAGAAAAAAATATAGTGCAGTGTATATCATACTAACTATCGCCACGTTGTTATGGACAGGCGTATCACTTACAATAAGGTAAGCGTTTCGCTAGTCACGTCGTTTCGTTGAAAGAAAAAAATATAGTGCAGTGTATATCATACTAACTATCGCCACGTTGTTATGGACAGGCGTATCACTTACAATAAGGTATGCGTTTCACTAGTCAGGTCGTTTCGTTGAGAGAAAAAAATATAGTGCAGTGTATATCATACTAACTATCGCCACGTTGTTATGGACAGGCGTATCACTTACAATAAGGTAAGCGTTTCGCTAGTCACGTCGTTTCGTTGAAAGAAAAAAATATAGTGCAGTGTATATCATACTAACTATCGCCACGTTGTTATGGACAGGCGTATCACTTACAATAAGGTAATAGCTTCGCTAGTCACGTCGTTTCGTTGAAAGAAAAAAATATAGTG
The DNA here is from genome assembly GCA_029034505.1 of Ornithoptera priamus. Lineage (NCBI taxonomy): Eukaryota > Metazoa > Arthropoda > Insecta > Lepidoptera > Papilionidae > Ornithoptera > Ornithoptera priamus. The sequence goes on from JARDWD010000830.1 coordinate 1,055,466, forward strand.
CAGTGTATATCATACTAACTATCGCCACGTTGTTATGGACAGGCGTATCACTTACAATAAGGTAAGAGCTTCGCTAGTCACGTCGTTTCGTTGAAAGAAAAAAATATAGTGCAGTGTATATCATACTAACTATCGCCACGTTGTTATGGACAGGCGTATCACTTACAATAAGGTAAGAGCTTCGCTAGTCACGTCGTTTCGTTGAAAGAAAAAAATATAGTGCAGTGTATATCATACTAACTATCGCCACGTTGTTATGGACAGGCGTATCACTTACAATAAGGTAAGAGCTTCGCTAGTCACGTCGTTTCGTTGAAAGAAAAAAATATAGTGCAGTGTATATCATACTAACTATCGCCACGTTGTTATGGACAGGCGTATCACTTACAATAAGGTAAGCGTTTCGCTAGTCACGTCGTTTCGTTGAAAGAAAAAAATATAGTGCAGTGTATATCATACTAACTATCGCCACGTTGTTATGGACAAGCGTATCACTTACAATAAGGTAAGCGTTTCGCTAGTCACGTCGTTTCGTTGAAAGAAAAAAATATAGTGCAGTGTATATCATACTAACTATCGCCACGTTGTTATGGACAAGCGTATCACTTACAATAAGGTAAGCGCTTCGCTAGTCACGTCGTTTCGTTGAAAGAAAAAAATATAATGCAGTGTATATCATACTAACTATCGCCACGTTGTTATGGACAGGCGTATCACTTACAATAAGGTAAGCGCTTCGCTAGTCACGTCGTTTCGTTGAAAGAAAAAAATATAATGCAGTGTATATCATACTAACTATCGCCACGTTGTTATGGACAAGCGTATCACTTACAATAAGGTAAGCGTTTCGCTAGTCACGTCGTTTCGTTGAAAGAAAAAAATATAGTGCAGTGTATATCATACTAACTATCGCCACGTTGTTATGGACAAGCGTATCACTTACAATAAGGTAAGCGCTTCGCTAGTCACGTCGTTTCGTTGAAAGAAAAAAATATAATGCAGTGTATATCATACTAACTATCGCCACGTTGTTATGGACAGGCGTATCACTTACAATAAGGTAAGCGCTTCGCTAGTCACGTCGTTTCGTTGAAAGAAAAAAATATAGTGCAGTGTATATCATACTAACTATCGCCACGTTGTTATGGACAGGCGTATCATTTACAACAAGGTAAGCGTCTCACTCGTCACGTCGTTTCGTTGAAAGAAGGAAATATGGTGCAGTGTATATCATACTATCGCCACATTGTTATGGACAGGCGTATCATTTACAACAAGGTAAGCGTCTCACTCGTCACATCGTTTCGTTGAAAGAAGAAAATATAGTGCAGTGTATATCACGCTAACTAGCGCCACGTTGTTATGGACAGGCGTATCACTTACTACAAGGTACGCGTCTCGCTCGTCACGTCGTTTTGTTGAGAGAAGAAAATATAGTGCAGTGTATATCATCTTAACTTAGTCGTTATGGATAATCTGGTGAACATCTCGATCGTTTCGTCGTATCCATCCTGCTACCATACAAACTTCCGGAATCGAACCCGGGACCTCAAACTACTATGTAACCACTGAGCCATAGATGCAATAAATACAATGTTAGAGAATATCCGTGGCCACGACCTTTAGGAAGACACATCTATATAAAGTTACTAATACAATTTTGTATGAAAGTCCCTCAACCTGTTAACCGGGGAATCCCCCTTTTTTAATAGCTCAAGATATAAAGGTCGCGAACTCTCACAACGACGTCTTAGTACGTCACGACCGGAAATCGTACGAAGCTATACGTCCCACACGTTCGCAGCGTATATTACAAGGACATATTTATACGTCCTACCCGTCCCGCTCGGTTAACAGGTTGAGATATTTACACTATTATATTGCGAAATAAAATATGACTCACTCCTCGTCCAATGGCGGATCGCCCGTATCCGGTCGCCTCTCGGTCAGCGGTTCTCCATTGTCGTCACTTAACAATCAGATAAATATATCAGGGGCCAGATTTATCAAGGCATTACATATTGACAATATCATCATCATCATCATCACCATTAGGTTCTCTCTTCAAACTGAAGTTTGGAAAACCATTAGATCCTCAGCTGTTCCTTTTGCCTGATGGTATTTAAACCCGGTCCACTCCTTTATCTCACTCGTATACTCCATTATCTACTACTGGTAAGTTATTTGCTGCTGGTGACTGAGTACCAATGCAGCTAGAAATGGTGGTGAGCACACCTGACTATCCGGTTTGAATGGTGAGCTTGTGAAATTACTCGGTTAACAAGCCAACCATCCAAGTGTCATCATCATCATCAGCCGACAGACGTCCACTGCTGGACTTAGTCCTCTTCCAAAAATCTCCACATCTTTCATCTTCATCAGCGACTTCACACCGGCTTTCTTGTTAAAACTATCAAAACGGCTTTCATCCCACTGTTGGGACACAGAATTCCCACAAATAGACAATCAAGATCATGCTATCAAGCTGCTGATCAGTTGGATCATCACCCTTACCAGATCGGTCGGTTGACATTGTGAAAAGCTGATGATTGACTGGACTGTATATTATAACTACGGATATGTGAACTCTGGTAACCAGTAAGCATATCTTCACCACCAGCTCCTCCAACTCACCGATAGAATCCGAACAGGGAAACACTGAAGCCGAGAGCGTGCAGCATTTCATGCTTCACCGTCGACAGCACCGACGGCATATCCCTGAAGTTGGTCGACAGTTCACCTGGACAGAAGTTGGCGTGCCCAGCCACCGGCCTGCAACGAATTCATCTCATCTCACTCTCTCCCTCTTAATCTCTCTCTTATGAACTCTTCATACCATCACATCCGGTTACAGAGTGTTCACTTGTGGTAGTGTCTCCGTTGCCGGAGACCGTCTTAGTAGTTACCCACGAGAGATCTTATTTCCACCGCTAAACAGTATTGTGTTCCGGTTTGAAGGGCGCTGTGGCCAGGCAAATTATTGAGGTATCGAGATTTTTCGTATTCGTATTGTATCTGATCTCGATATTTAACTACCTGCACAACAGATATTGAGTCTCGTTACCCTAGTAATTTCACTAGCTACAGCGTCCTTCCAACCGGAAGAAAATAATGTTTGCACACCGCTGTTAGAGACCGTTTAAGTAGGTACCACCACAACGCCCATAGCAAGATTCCAAGGCGATCAAGTTGAAATTCATAAGGGGGGATTTGGGCCTTTTCCCACTACGCTGCCCCAATGCTGGTTGGTAGGAGTTCATCTGACCACCATCATCATAATCACATCATGTTGTACCTGTCCAAAGCTGACTCCTGCTGGCAATGCGACGCGTAAGCCACCGTCAGTCCACGCCTGCATCTCTCCGTCTCCACCGCACTCACGTAGAGAACGAAGTCCGTATCCTCAACTCCTTTAGCTTCCTGTTCCTCTTCTTCGGGCCCTGAAAATTGAAGAAGGGTTTGTGACAAAGAAAGTTTGAATCATGAAGATAAAATGGATACAGTAGTAGAGGATAAAGACGATGATGATAATGTAGAAATAATGATGATGATGATGATACAGAGACAGACTAAGTAGGTACAGACGAAAATTATATTAGTAATAATGAATAAAGAGGCTAGGTGGATAAAGGTGGAATAATGATGACAATGACAAAGAAAAACGCTAGATAGATAAAGGTGGAATAATGATAACAATGATAAAGAAAAAGACTAGGTAGATAAAGGTGGAATAATGATGATAATGATAAACAAAAAGGCTAGGTAGATAAAGGTGGAGTAATGATGAAAATGACAAAGGAAAAGACTAGGTAGATAAAGGTGGAATAATGATGACAATGACAAAGAAAAAGGCTAGGTAGATAAAGATGGAATAATGATGATAATGATAAACAAAAAGGATAGGTAGATAAAGGCGGAGTAATGATGAAAATGACAAAGAAAAAGACTAGGTAGATAAAGGTGGAATAATGATGACAATGACAAAGAAAAACGCTAGATAGATAAAGGTGGAATAATGATGACAATGACAAAAAAAAGGTATGTAGATAAAGGTGGAATAATGATGACAATGACAAAGAAAAAGGTTAGGTAGATAAAAGCGGAAATGACGGTGATGAAAATAAAAATGGAGAATAGGTAAGAATAGCCGGAAATGATGATGATAGATTATAGTATACCTAAGAAAAAATGGAGTACCTATTGGGAAGACTGAAGATAGAGTTGGACAAAATACATGTGACTATGAATAAAAGAAGAGAGATGAAGATAGGAGAAGAAAATACCTCGGAGATGAAACCAAAAATATATTCTGATGAATACATGAGAGCCAAACCCTGCAGCATCACCATCACCAATGTTATAGTTATCACATGGCGCTGGTTAGGATATGCACAGCACCGCATTGGGCTCGTGAGTCATTAAATGTTGATGTTTCCCTGATAATTTCACTAGCTACAGCGCCCTTCAAACCGGAAGAAAATAATGTTTGCACACTGGTGTCAGAGACCGTGGTAAATACCACTGCAGCGCCCATTTATTCCGCCAAACAGTAGTGTGCAAATATTACTGTGTTCCGGTTTGAAGGGCGCTGTAGCTAATGTAATCACTGGGGTAACGAGTCTCAACATATTACGTCTAAAGCGACGAGCGCAATGTGGTGCTGTGTATATCATCCTAACTAGAGCCAAACTGTTATGGGCAGTCGTATCACTTATAATCAGGTGAACGTCCCGCTCTTATCGTAGTTGAACCTTCAGAAGAATTAATCAAATGATTACCAGTTGGATCAATTCCGTCGATTGATGCCGTTGCTGTTGACATCCGCCGTGGTATCCAACTCCTCGAAGACCTTGGTCTCCCGCGGCAGAGACCTGCAGTTGTGACCTGTGCTATTGCACACGTAGCAGGGCTGGAAGAACGAGGGTTAAGGGTAGTGTTTTTTTTTTTATCCAATACAATTTCTAGATCAATAATCACTAGTGATGTCTATGATATGAACAGAGCATTATCATCATCATCATCATCATCACCATCATCATGATCACTAAAGAACACTGTTCGCAATTACTGAAGTAATGTATTGCCTCAACATGGGGATTGGAGACATACTCGTCATCCTCATCGTCATCGTGGTTTATCAACTGGACAGAGGTCTGCTCCAAAAAGCCTCCACTCCACATGTCGAGTCTCCTTACCCTAGTAATTACAGCTACAGCGCCCTTTAAACCGGAACAGTAATAGCACAGGACTGTTTGGCGGGAATAGGAGTTACGGTGGTACCCAACTAGACGATCTCCGGCGTGGAGGACTTACCAGTCCACCACCAGTCTACTAGTCCATCTCTGTTCGCGTCCAGCGGCTTCTGGGACATTCATCAGATCGAAGGTCCACTCAAAGTGGGTTCTCTGGTATTGGTCCAAGACCTTACACTATCATCTATCAGACCTTCAAGCAGGTCACAACACTATATCAAAGATCTTTGAGACTTCGGTTTGCATCTAGTCTAGATATTTAACTACCTGCGCAACAGACATTGAGTCTCGTTACCCCAGTAATTTCACTAGCTACAGCGCCCTTCAAACCGGACACAAAATATTTGCACACCGCTATCAGAGACCGTTTAAGTATGTATCACCGCAATGCCCATTCATTCCGGCACACAGTAGTGTGCAAATATTACCGAGTTCCGGTTTGAAGGGCGCTGTAGCTATTTCATGTTTAAAGGCGAAAAGCGTAATCGTATATATAATGTATATCATCCTACTTAGCGCCAAACTGTTACGGGCAAGCGTATCACTTATAATCAGGTGAACGTCCTGAACTCATCGCTTAGTTGTATAATAAAAAATCAATTTCACTAGCTACGACGCCCTTCAAACCGGAACACAGTAAAATTCGCACAGTGTTGTGCGATGGCAGCTGCAGTTGTAAGACGATTGATGATTTTTTATATATATATATATATATATATATAGACTGGGTCACTTAAAACCAGGTGTAGAGCACATGCAGCTTAATTAAAACCGCATGAAATATTCATATACAGTAAGTGCTAATGTATATATATATATATATACATATATATATATATATATTTATAGCTTTACATCAGAATCAATTTGTTTTTATACGACAATATGTTATAGAGATGTGGAAATTGCGACCACAGCACACAATCGGTGAGTCGAATGGGTTTTTGTTGTTTTTTTTTTTTAATTTTAACGAAACGACACGACATGCGCGACGTTCACCCGATGGTAAGTGATACGCCCGCCTATAACAACGTGGCGTTAATTAGAAAGATTTATATCAGTTGCAGCGCTTTTTAAACCTTTAAGTTTCTTTACTGGTGGTAGTGTCTGTGTACCGTAGTGGTAGCTAGACGGTCTCCGGCAACAGAGACACTACCACCAGTGATAGCTATAGGTCCTTCAAACCGGATCACAGCAATGTCCGCACAGTACTGTGTGTCGGCTGCAATAGGCGCTGCGGTGGTACCTAGACGGTCTCCGGCAACAGAGACACTACCACCAGTGATAGCTATAGGTCCTTCAAACCGGATCACAGCAATGTCTGCACAGTACTGTGTGTCGGCTGCAATAGGCGCTGCGGAGGTACCTAGACGGTCTCCGGCAACAGAGACACTACCACCAGTGATAGCTATAGGTCCTTCAAACCGGATCACAGCAATGTCTGCACAGTACTGTGTGTCGGCTGCAATAGGCGCTGCGGTGGTACCTAGACGGTCTCCGGCAACAGAGACACTACCACCAGTGATAGCTATAGGTCCTTCAAACCGGATCACAGCAATGTCCGCACAGTACTGTGTGTCGGCTGCAATAGGCGCTGCGGTGGTACCTAGACGGTCTCCGGCAACAGAGACACTACCACCAGTGATAGCTATAGGTCCTTCAAACCGGATCACAGCAATGTCTATCGGCTGCAGTGATCACCTACCAAATCAATCTCCGCTCAGTGTTTCACCTTCAGTACTCCAAATTCATGTGATGTTAAATTACAATAAAACCGAAGATGGTGAAGGGTCTTCACTCAGATCCCCTAAGGTTTCAAAGGTTGAATTTACGCTCATACACACCAGCATAGGCAAAAGGTTTCTGGACTTAAGCTGCAGTGGGCAGGGCAGATTGATCCAAGGGCTGATGGTCGATGAGGCAGTAAGGTCCTCGAAATGGCCCGCGCACCGGTATACGTAGTGTTGGGAGGCCACCCACAAGGTGGACCGATGATCTGATGAGAGTCGCGAGAAGCCACTGGATACGGGCCCCCCGCGACCAATCTATATGGAGATCCTTGGAGACCTATGCCCAGCAGTGGACGTCCATACGTTCGTCCTTCGCCAGCCGGATACATTACGTAAAGCCATTGTTCAATGTTTACTGTAGAATTAACAATACCGTAATAAATATAAATTAAAAAAAAATATATTGCTACATGTCTTATCAGGGCCTGCGCATGAGCATTTTAACCACCAACAAAAAAGGAGGGGGTGTTGTAAAATTAACAGCTAAATGTCTCTCAAAGGTACGAGCGTATTCTATTGTTGTGTAAACATCCTAACTAGCACCGCATTGTTAGAGACAGCCGTATGTTTCACCACCAGATATACCTATATATGCTTTTTCATCATCAGCAGATAGACGCCCACAGCTGGACATAGGCTTCCCCCAAACATCTCCACATCGATTGGTCTGCATCCAGCATGATATTGCCGGACACTAAACGTCGTACTTTGTAGGGGTTTATATGGGGGGGACTTGGGCCATTTCCCACCATGTTGGCCTAACGCAGGTCGATGTTAGCCAGAGCCTCATGTGTTGATTATCAGGCTGCACCACGAGCTGGTGAGGTTGGCTTGGATCCCGTGAGTTGTTATGCGAGACACCTTACATGTCTCACGATATATAAACTTGAATCATATAGTAATGGAGCTGATGACCCTCGGGAGCTCCCATCATCAAGTCATGACCTGTCATAAACAACAATAAAATGCGTCTTGTTATTCACGACCATCTTGTCGGGTTCAGGTTTCAATACAGCATAAAGCTGTTGTTACACTACATCGATACGACGAAATATTTAATTTATTGGGTGTAAGGGTTCCAAGACAACATCACCAGCTCGTGGTGCAGCCTGCTAATCAACAAACGAGGCTCTGGCTCTTACCGACCCGCATTGGGCCAGCGTGGTGGGAAATGATTCAAATCCTCCCACATTGGGCGAAATCTATGTCCAGCAGTGGGCGTCTATCGGCTGATGTTTAATTGCCATGCTTAGATGAAGAAAGCTGGATATATATGCAGCTTCACAAAACCTTCGATGTTTTACATCACTGATGTGCCCAGGGTTGTGAGGACTACGTCCTCTCTTAAGGTACGGGTCATTGACCTTCCGGCTGGTGCAGGTACTTTCAAATCATAGATGTTTTGATAAGTACCTACGTATAGCCTGAAGAGAGTCGAGAGCTGAGTGTCATCACTGTGGATGCGAAGAGGATATCGCGCAGCATACCTTGGAGCATTGCTCGGCATGGGATGCCCAGCACCAAGAGCTCATCGCTGTTGTGGGGGACGACCTCTCACTTCTTGGCTTCATCAAAGCCATGGTCATGGAAGTCGTGGGAGGCGGTGGTGGCCTTCTAATAAACACCCATCTCTCAATATGCAGGCAGAGACCGGGGTGTCGAAGAAGGATATTTTACGCCTTCCAACCCCAATAACAGAGGCCATGATGGTGGATTTGGGGGGGTAATCTGTCACCAAATATGAAAGGCCTCGAGGTGGTGCGTGTGGTACTTCCACCTGACACTTTTATAGGGGGATGGAGAGCAGTAGCTCCTCCCCGAGTTGTGGTCTTATCTAGGCCTTTCGCTGTCGGGACCATGGTTCTGTGCCAAAGAGTTGCTGTGGTTCTGGTCAAATGCGGTGATTGGAGAACTGTGGGGTTTCAGCCGGTAAGAGTCATAACTGTTCTGTTGCCCCGACAGTGGAAGGGTATCTAATGCAGGAGTATCCCCACGGAAATAAAAAAGTTGTGAGGGGTTTCCCGCCCAATGCTGTCAAGTCAGCCTCACCAACACGCGGTGTGCCATGCTAACCAGACGAAGCTCTGACCATCCACCAACCCACACTGGTCTAGTGTGGCCTAAGGCCCAACTCGCTCTCAATGAGGATCCTTAAGCAGTTAATGCCCAGCAGTGGACGTTTGTAGGCTGATAATGATGATGGCATTTAGACTACTTCTCCATCGTACACCATACGGTATGTTCTCCTCCAGGATTGAATCTTCACCTGATGGTAACTGTAAATCGTTAGATCCGGTTTGAAAGGCGCTGTAACTAATTTAATTACTGTGGCAAGGACTCTTAAAATCTTATATCTCAAGACGATGAGTACAATGCGATGCAGTGTGTCATCTCGATTAGCGCCGCATCACTTACAATCAGGTGGACGTCCCGTTCGACCACAAAATTTCATCATAATCATAATCATCATCATCAGCCGATAGACGTCCAGAGCTGGACAAGCCTCCCTCAAAGATCTCCACATCCAAGAATCCATCGAGGGTGAACTGGGCCTTATGCTGGCCCAGTGCGGGTTCATGTGTGGTCAGAGTCTCGTCTGTTATCCAGCAGGGTGCGCCGCGTACTATATAATTAAAAAAAAAACGCAGCATCCGCTACTACTTGACCCCAGTTGGGCTAATGGCTCGTTGGCTTTGTTACAGGCATCCAAATTTTAGTAACAACGCGACTGACCTACGCTCTTGTGCTATTAACTGCAAACTTGGAAGACGTGAAGAAGATAGCGAGACAGTTCGTGGACGATTCGGTGGCAGATCAGATAGCGCACTTCCTGGTGCAGGCGGGCGTGACGCAGGCGACAAACATATCCGAAGAGAACCTACGGAATGAGAACCTCAACGAACGATCGGACGACGAGTGGAACATGTATCATCCGTTACCCCAGTCGTCATCAGATGAGGAACTAGAGAACAGAGCGACGAGAGATGCTGTAAATCGGGTGCAGGCTAACAAGCATCGTACCGACAGCAAATTAGCTACAGCACAGACGAAACCAAAGGTGTATCCATTTAAAAGGATCGATAAGGACATCAAGCGGGATTTAAGTTTGAATAGAATAAGTAGCGTTAAAAAAACAACCAGCTACTACACTTACGACTTGATCCTCACCCAAGACTACAAGCAGACGCCGAGGTTTGAATGGAAGAAAGAAGTTAGCTTCGATATCGCACCGAAACAAGATGAGTGATATACCCAGGACTATCTTTTACGATACGCTCGAGTCACCGATAGAAAAAAAAAAAACTGATGATAAAGCCGATGAACGGTTCCAAAAATTCAACGATTACTATCCAAACAAACTAACCGACACAACATCAAACGCGTTACATCGACCCGCGGCAGATTTTGATTTGATCAAAAAGAAAAAAAAAACTCCACACAACGATAACATAATTAGAATTGATGAATTGAAACGGGAAATCGAGGAGAAATTCGAAGGTAGATTCAAAAAAATCGTAACAACTTCGAACACCGCCAAAACGTTCAAAAGACCTAAACCAAATTTAGAACCGTTCAAACATTCCCTACCGGAAACTGCAAAGAGCGATAGCATTGCGGAAACGAACGAAACAAAGCGCGACAGTAAGGAAAGAACCGGTTCGACGCGATTAAGAGGTCGACCTGGTGCAACCGATAAATATGCAAATAGATTTGATTACAAAGACTCCATATACGTCAAGAAGGCGATCGTGGCAACCAGTGGTCCAGTGCAGCTTTTTAAATCAACACCTGCGCCTCCAGGTCTTAGACTCAAAGATCCGCTAGATGAATTTTTGACCAGAAGTGGGAAAGAAAATTTCTACCCGAATGAGCATAAAGCCATCGACGACACTCTGTACTTCAAGAGACATCTAGAAAACCTATTCAGAAGACAGAACAGTGAATTAAATTCAAAAACCGATAATACTATGATTATGAATAATGCGAATACTAATAGAGGTAGAATGGGGGACGACGCCGGAAACGATTCACGGATACTGTCGACGGAAGGCGAATTCAATAATAATCGAATCGATGAAGAGAAAGATGAAGTCGTTGAAATGTTGTCGCAGACACCTGGTGATGAAGAAATCGGAATGAAAGATGAAGTGGGATCGTTGGAAGAAAATGGCGAACAGAGAAGGATGAAATTGGAGGATACAACGTTTAAAGGTTTCATAGATAATCCGGATTATAAGTCCAGTGTTAGTTATGGTGATTATTTTTGAATGATCATTTGATTGGCGTGAATAAGATGATTTTCAAATGAAGCTGCATTTCTAATTCAAAATTTTGGAAGTAGATTTTCATTTGGTACGGATTTGGTCCGTAGAAAATTCTGGAAGACTTCCGAAATTTTGGTTTACATTTCTGGACACTGACATAACTGAGATCAATTTCGCATGTGATAATAAGCGGTTTTGGTCCATAGAAAATTCTGGAAGACTTCCGAAATTTTGGTTTACATTTTTGGACACTGACACAACTGAGATCAATGTCGCATGTGATAATAAGCGGTTTTGGTCCATAGAAAATTCTGGAAGACTTCTGAAATTTTGGTTTACATTTCTGGACACTGACACAACTGAGATCAATGTCGCATGTGATAATAAGCGGTTTTGGTCCATAGAAAATTCTGGAAGACTTCTGAAATTTTCGTTTACATTTCTGGACACTGACACAACTGAGATCAATTTCGCATGTGATAATAAGCGGTTTTGGTCCATAGAAAATTCTGGAAGACTTCTGAAATTTTCGTTTACATTTCTGGACACTGACACAACTGAGATCAATTTCGCATGTGATAATAAGGATTCAGGATCTAGACTAGAAGCTAGGTCTTCTAATAATGATGGATTACTTTGACTCACACGAAACCGAGAACCTTTAGAAGGTAACAATAGTAATAACAATTAAAATCAAATAGCCTAAAGGTTTTCTAGACTTTAATGAAGACTTAATGAGCAACGGGATAATAATGATAAAAGTAGAGCTGGCAAACCTTCCAGAAGGTGGACCAGTGATCTGGTGAAGGTAGCGGGAAACCGTTGGATGCTGCAAGTGCAGCACTAATCGATGTAGAAATCTTTTAGTTTGTGGTAGGTCTCTGTTGCGAGATACAGGGCATCGACAAACATTAATGTGTTCCGGTTTGAAGGATGTTGTAACTAGTAAAATCACTGGGGATTTTTTATGTCTAATTACGACGATCACGACAATGTAGTGTAATGGTAGTGACGGAGACAGCACTGAAGAGAGAAAGAGATAGAACATTATGGATCAAGGCGACGAGCACAATGTGGTGTTGTGTATACCATTCTAACTAGCGCCAGGTTATAGTCAGGAATTTACCATCAGATGAACTTCCCGCTCATCTCGAAGCTTCATTGAAGATAACAAAAATCTTTAGAGGAAGCTTATGTGCAGCAACGGACGTATTATAGACTGATGATGATGATCAGGATGATGATCATTAGGTCTCCATGGATTTAAGTTTCATATTTCATCTTCTTAAAGACCATCCAACTAGTGAAGGTTGGTGATCAGCGTGGCACAGTCCTTTCCTGGTATAGCGGAACAATTCGGACGCCCCAGATTTGCCAGTCCATTTCCTGATATTCCTCAACCATGACTTCCTTCCTCCCCACCTTTCTTTGATATTTGAATAGTTTAAGGGCAAGTTTCACTATTTCTATTTATCGTCTTCCAGCCTTAGAGGTCTAGTTATCCAGCAGGACAATGCTATTATTGTGCTCGTTACTCCGCTGGACCACCGACGGCGTTTTAGTTATCTACAGGTGTTCCTTTTTCAGTTTTCTTAATTTTCGCTTCGTCTTTACTTTTTTTAAATTCAACTAAAATCAAGTGACAAAAGTACGTAATTAGATAGCTACTTTGAAATTTATCATCTCCCAGACTAATTTCATCGGAATGTGTGGGTGAAAATAAAGCTTGTATTAAGTCTTTATTTATTACGATATAGACAATTTCTAGAATTTTCTATCACGACGACATAATATTCTAGAAATATGTTTAAGAAAATTATTCAAGTGTTGGAAATTTTGGTATTTAAAGAACCGCGGGGTAAGTCTCTGTTGCCGGAGACCGTCTAGGTACCGCCGCAGCGCCTATTGCAGCCGACACACAGTACTGTGCGGACATTGCTGTGATCCGGTTTGAAGGACCTATAGCTATCACTGGTGGTAGTGTCTCTGTTGCCGGAGACCGTCTAGGTACCACCGCAGCGCCTATTGCAGCCGACACACAGTACTGTGCGGACATTGTTGTGATCCGGTTTGAAGGACCTATAGCTATCACTGGTGGTAGTGTCTCTGTTGCCGGAGACCGTCTAGGTACCACCGCAGCGCCTATTGCAGCCGACACACAGTACTGTGCGGACATTGCTGTGATCCGGTTTGAAGGACCTATAGCTATCACTGGTGGTAGTGTCTCTGTTGCCGGAGACCGTCTAGGTACCACCGCAGCGCCTATTGCAGCCGACACACAGTACTGTGCGGACATTGTTGTGATCCGGTTTGAAGGACCTATAGCTATCACTGGTGGTAGTGTCTCTGTTGCCGGAGACCGTCTAGGTACCACCGCAGCGCCTATTGCAGCCGACACACAGTACTGTGCGGACATTGCTGTGATCCGGTTTGAAGGACCTATAGCTATCACTGGTGGTAGTGTCTCTGTTGCCGGAGACCGTCTAGGTACCACCGCAGCGCCTATTGCAGCCGACACACAGTACTGTGCGGACATTGCTGTGATCCGGTTTGAAGGACCTATAGCTATCACTGGTGGTAGTGTCTCTGTTGCCGGAGACCGTCTAGGTACCACCGCAGCGCCTATTGCAGCCGACACACAGTACTGTGCGGACATTGCTGTGATCCGGTTTGAAGGACCTATAGCTATCACTGGTGGTAGTGTCTCTGTTGCCGGAGACCGTCTAGGTACCACCGCAGCGCCTATTGCAGCCGACACACAGTACTGTGCGGACATTGCTGTGATCCGGTTTGAAGGACCTATAGCTATCACTGGTGGTAGTGTCTCTGTTGCCGGAGACCGTCTAGGTACCACCGCAGCGCCTATTGCAGCCGACACACAGTACTGTGCGGACATTGCTGTGATCCGGTTTGAAGGACCTATAGCTATCACTGGTGGTAGTGTCTCTGTTGCCGGAGACCGTCTAGGTACCACCGCAGCGCCTATTGCAGCCGACACACAGTACTGTGCGGACATTGCTGTGATCCGGTTTGAAGGACCTATAGCTATCACTGGTGGTAGTGTCTCTGTTGCCGGAGACCGTCTAGGTACCACCGCAGCGCCTATTGCAGCCGACACACAGTACTGTGCGGACATTGCTGTGATCCGGTTTGAAGGACCTATAGCTATCACTGGTGGTAGTGTCTCTGTTGCCGGAGACCGTCTAGGTACCACCGCAGCGCCTATTGCAGCCGACACACAGTACTGTGCGGACATTGCTGTGATCCGGTTTGAAGGACCTATAGCTATCACTGGTGGTAGTGTCTCTGTTGCCGGAGACCGTCTAGGTACCACCGCAGCGCCTATTGCAGCCGACACACAGTACTGTGCGGACATTGCTGTGATCCGGTTTGAAGGACCTATAGCTATCACTGGTGGTAGTGTCTCTGTTGCCGGAGACCGTCTAGGTACCACCGCAGCGCCTATTGCAGCCGACACACAGTACTGTGCGGACATTGCTGTGATCCGGTTTGAAGGACCTATAGCTATCACTGGTGGTAGTGTCTCTGTTGCCGGAGACCGTCTAGGTACCACCGCAGCGCCTATTGCAGCCGACACACAGTACTGTGCGGACATTGCTGTGATCCGGTTTGAAGGACCTATAGCTATCACTGGTGGTAGTGTCTCTGTTGCCGGAGACCGTCTAGGTACCACCGCAGCGCCTATTGCAGCCGACACACAGTACTGTGCGGACATTGCTGTGATCCGGTTTGAAGGACCTATAGCTATCACTGGTGGTAGTGTCTCTGTTGCCGGAGACCGTCTAGGTACCACCGCAGCGCCTATTGCAGCCGACACACAGTACTGTGCGGACATTGCTGTGATCCGGTTTGAAGGACCTATAGCTATCACTGGTGGTAGTGTCTCTGTTGCCGGAGACCGTCTAGGTACCACCGCAGCGCCTATTGCAGCCGACACACAGTACTGTGCGGACATTGCTGTGATCCGGTTTGAAGGACCTATAGCTATCACTGGTGGTAGTGTCTCTGTTGCCGGAGACCGTCTAGGTACCACCGCAGCGCCTATTGCAGCCGACACACAGTACTGTGCGGACATTGCTGTGATCCGGTTTGAAGGACCTATAGCTATCACTGGTGGTAGTGTCTCTGTTGCCGGAGACCGTCTAGGTACCACCGCAGCGCCTATTGCAGCCGACACACAGTACTGTGCGGACATTGCTGTGATCCGGTTTGAAGGACCTATAGCTATCACTGGTGGTAGTGTCTCTGTTGCCGGAGACCGTCTAGGTACCACCGCAGCGCCTATTGCAGCCGACACACAGTACTGTGCGGACATTGCTGTGATCCGGTTTGAAGGACCTATAGCTATCACTGGTGGTAGTGTCTCTGTTGCCGGAGACCGTCTAGGTACCACCGCAGCGCCTATTGCAGCCGACACACAGTACTGTGCGGACATTGCTGTGATCCGGTTTGAAGGACCTATAGCTATCACTGGTGGTAGTGTCTCTGTTGCCGGAGACCGTCTAGGTACCACCGCAGCGCCTATTGCAGCCGACACACAGTACTGTGCGGACATTGCTGTGATCCGGTTTGAAGGACCTATAGCTATCACTGGTGGTAGTGTCTCTGTTGCCGGAGACCGTCTAGGTACCACCGCAGCGCCTATTGCAGCCGACACACAGTACTGTGCGGACATTGCTGTGATCCGGTTTGAAGGACCTATAGCTATCACTGGTGGTAGTGTCTCTGTTGCCGGAGACCGTCTAGGTACCACCGCAGCGCCTATTGCAGCCGACACACAGTACTGTGCGGACATTGCTGTGATCCGGTTTGAAGGACCTATAGCTATCACTGGTGGTAGTGTCTCTGTTGCCGGAGACCGTCTAGGTACCACCGCAGCGCCTATTGCAGCCGACACACAGTACTGTGCGGACATTGCTGTGATCCGGTTTGAAGGACCTATAGCTATCACTGGTGGTAGTGTCTCTGTTGCCGGAGACCGTCTAGGTACCACCGCAGCGCCTATTGCAGCCGACACACAGTACTGTGCGGACATTGCTGTGATCCGGTTTGAAGGACCTATAGCTATCACTGGTGGTAGTGTCTCTGTTGCC